>OZ023217.1:21796405-22144311 GCA_963995525.1 Escarpia spicata
GTCTGGTTACGGGAAAGAAGGACACAGGCACGGTAGACGGGCGAGGAGACCAACGGCGAGTTGGAGAAATAGATGTATAGGAACACGGTTAAAACGAAAAATTAATGCAACCCTCGTGTGCATTGGGTTGAGGCCGGGGGACCACACACCATGGAGTGATCTTGATCTCTGTCTGTTTATCGTTCCCTTATTCACACCCTCCGTAGCATGGTTGTTGTCCCCTTGACTTGAACGTCATCGTTGATGGTTCCAATGACCTATGCACTGGCATGTTTTCAGGAAAACAGCCTGCGAAGCATCACCGAGATGAAGAGAAGATCGCCCGACCCGCTGGAGGATAGACCCAGTCGTGTAGAGATGTTCGGTACTACAGCAAGCCCAAGTGCAGAAGAATTGCTGCGAAAGCGGTGCCTTCGGTGGATGCAGCACTGCCTGCAGACGAGGAAGGACGACCTCTAACGAGACGCTTTCTTGGTGAACTAATAACACAGACTCATTCGGAGTGTGCTATTTTATAACAGGGAGGTTCAGTGCGCAAGCATGTACCCGTAGCGAGTAGGGACTGTGTACGACATCATCGAGATGTGCGAGGTCATACTGGGATCCTGAGTGCCGCGTTTTATATCACACGTTCTCGCCGTGTAGAAGCCGTTTTGTACGTGTCCATTGCAACTTGCAAGTTCATTGTCGTTTTACGCGAAGTTTGCGTGAATAAAACATGGCTTAACTCAACCTTTGTTGCGATGTTGTGAAACTTTACAAGGAGATAGATAAGTACGTAACGCCTAAAATAAGATCTCAAACAAATCCCACAAACCACCTTCCCAGACCAGTCGTTTGCAAATACCTCCGCGAGATATTTTCGACTTATATTGACGGTCTATCGTCGAAGAATAGGCCTAGTTGATTAATATTCACTATATTATTGCAAAAGAAAAACTACCGGGGACATAACGAAAGTATGGTCAAACCGGAAGTCACGTGACCGGAAGTTGAAGTGTCCCCGATATATTAAAAAGGTTACGTCATTACTCAGAACCTATTCAACACATCGGAAAGACTTGGGCCCGTAGTATTGATTTTGTTTGGGGAGTGCGTTTTCCCACCTCCAACTGCACACCACAATGCTCACCAAAAACCTCCAAATGCACCCTCCTTAACTGAGGCTCACAAAAAGCCAATGGCACGTACTCCCGTAAAGCTGATCGAAAACCTCCCCTTCAGATTCACGAAACATTCAATTGCGCCCCTTGCGGTTCATAAGATGCATACAACACTCCACCTTCCTCCAACAGAACTCTTGCATCACAGGTGTGTGTGTGTGTGTGTGTGTGTGTGTGTGTGTGTGTGTGTGTGTGTGTGTGTGTGTGTGTGTGTGAGCGCGCGCGCGCGCGCGCGTGTGTGTATAGGTTGCCATTCTTTATTTGCCAACCTTGGTCCAAAACAGAATGTTTTATTGTAGCTGCAAATGGTTAGTTAACTTTACATAACTTTCCCTCAGTTTCCATTTAATATTTTTTTCTGGCAATGACAGAATGTTGGAAGTACTTAAGTTTATGCGCAGTTGTTGTAAATTTTTGTTTTGTTTTACCAGTGTCAATACACACGAAATATCGTCCAAATGCGCAGAAAACAATGCCATCCAATATCGAGTATAAATGTTTTAAGTAAAATAAGAAATCAGTAAATTACAAAGTCGTGATATAATCCAAGTCATCATGTTTGCAAGTTTCTCGTCGTTCAGGATGCGCCCTCTACCAGACAATTGTTAAACTATATATGCACTTGCGCGTCATCTGGTGTGAAATCATGTAGCGAGTCGTGTGACTAGTCAAAGTTTTTGTCAGAACCGTGTAGGATGTAAACTTACTAAAAATAACGATTTTGCGTTACGTTCTGCTTCAAAAAAGGTTTCGAGCATGGTTAGTCTCAACGAGGACGGTCGTCGGAATCAGTGTTCGGGGGTATGGTGTTATTAAACTACATTTTCAGTTTGAAATTCGTGAGACACCGAGAGTGATTGCGGTGACAGTGACAGTGACTGAGTTACACACAGCGTGTCGTACTCGTGTTCACAAATACAATGTCTGGCTATGCTACTTTTGACTTGAAGTTGAGTGAGACTATGTGTGTGACTGTCTTTTCCGAGCTCTGCCTCTGGATTATATTTCTATTTCTGCAAGAAACGGAGTAGAATGGAACAGATGTCCATCTGTTGACTGTTGACAATAACAACTTTAAGTTGGTTCTCTTTTTTGTTTCCTCCAACAATAAACCAACCGTTGTTTAATGATCAAGATTGATCGGTCAACTCAAATTATGTACAGTATACTGTCACTGTATGGTGTACACTCCAGTTCTTCACAATATAACATGGTCTTGTCGACGATGATGCCAATAATATAAACATGCCGTTTTCATACCAATCTGAAGAAACATTTATGAAAGATATCCGTATTGTAACTCCTTATTACTTATTTGTCTCATGTTATGGAAATAATTGTCAGAAAAGTTGGTTTTAGTGAAATAAATGAAAAAGATATATTGACACACGTGACATAATTGCCTTGGGAAGTCACGCTCAGTTCTCGTAAGTCATACATGGAGATCGGCGCAGCTAGATCTCACGAGATACAAAGCGACAGATTTTTGGTGTGGGTCGAACAACGACCCAGCAACTATATAATGTGGCCACCTGTGGTTCAGGACAAGAGTCAACTGAAGTCAAGGAATATACCAGTGGCAGTATGCACACGCAGTGGTCTGATTTAAAAGACAGGTTATGTGATAACAAATTGCACAACTGGTTAAAAAATGGATAAAATAAGTTTGACAGTTAATATATATACAGATATTTAAGTAAGTATCCTGGAAAGTTTATCAGCAGCTAAAGAAAGCTGGACATGTTGTGTCTAATGAAGAAACTATTTTTAAAGTGTAAAGCCAAGGCAGCCTTCCCATGTCAGACTCAAGTCAGACTAGGTGGCTCTTGCACTGCATGCTGACAGCTGATTGATATTTGATATGTAGAATCACCTTTAGTTGCTTCCGCATGGTGCACTTTATGGCATTATAAAAGTTGATACAACTTATAATTGTAACTCTGAATCAAAGGGAATACGAGAAACCAACATCAGTGCATTATTTTTGATGCGAGCGATAGTTCTCGCTCCCTACCGCTCGTGCTAATCGCTCATCTAGGGAGCGATTTATCGCTCGAACTGATTGCCATTATCGCTCACATCACCAGACCTGCTGCATGAAGTGCCCTCTAGCGGCAAAATATACATCCATTTGTTTAAAACAAAGTCTTCTTGTCACGTAATTTAGCGTTGGCGCGCAGTTACCAATATTTCCCGAGCCATGACTTAGAGTTTGCTTATTGCACACTGGGATTCTTGCCATTGTTTGACAGTCGGATCATTAATCAGCTGCAATTTTCTGCACCGGGTAGCGGTGAAATCGAAACGGTGCCGACAGCTGTCCCATAAAAACAAAAAAACTTAATCATCAGCGTCATTACACTGCTGTCTTTTTCTGTAACATCATCCATAGTACTTACTGTCTCAAATGTTTTATCAGCATGCAATGTTTCACTTTGTGCCAACGCTTGATGTCTCGAATTGACCCGATCGAATTAATCTTGCATAATGGATACCGCTATAGCACAGCCAGCCTCGATTGCGTTTTGGCATGACTGGGCAGTGGTGTCACCAGACGAACAAACAGGAATGCTCACGCTAAATTATTTGGCATATTTAGGGGAGCGATTTAACGCTCTCCTGGTTTTTTCAAACATGAAGCACTGCAACGTATTAGCTGGCATATTCATATGTACGTGTCCATGAAACAGCGGCATTCGACATGTCACTGCAGCATCAAGTTCAAAGAAGCTGTAGGTGCTTATTGGTGAAGTAACGGAGGTGTTTCTCAATGTCAGTCGCCAGGAACTGTAAGATTTCATTGGAATTCTGAGTAAACCATAGCTATGATAATATTGTTGATTGTACAGTGGAACCTTGCTTTACGGTCACCTCTGTAATACAGCCACCTTGCAATTAAGGTCACCCTAGAAGAAATTATTTTCTACATACACTAAAGTATAGGATATTCGTCCCGCTAATACAGTCTCCTCGCTATTTAGGTCACTTTTGTCCAGTCCCAAAGGTGACCTTAATATTGATGTTCCAATATAGTTGCAAATTGTTAGATAGTATTAACTTTTTATCTGTACAGATCCACATAATTGCCTGTTGTTCCCCTTTGAAATAAGGGTTAATGGTAGTCATGTGACTTTGCAGGGTTTCTTCTTTGACCCGCCCTATCAGAACCAGGACTCGGAAGAATTACTAACAGACTCGGTCTTCCTCGGTAGTCAGGACGACTTGCACTTCCGTCACATCAACACCACCTTGGTGATCGTCTTGGAACTAGCACTTACAGTGAGTCATAACCTTTATTGTTAGTGAAACCGTTGCGTTCTTAGATTCTAATAGTGCCGTGCAACACGCTTATAACGAACTACTTTGTGGGTAGCTAACGAGTTCGTTATACCTGTAAATTCGTTATATGCGTGTACACGTTTACCCGCTAGGTGGCAGTGTTGTGTGTGAGTTTTTAAACTATTCGCCAGGTGTCTATCAAACGCAAAGATATTTTGTTGTGTAACATTTATTTAGATGACACATAAGACGGTTACAAATGTTAATTTTAAGTGTAGTTATAGCATAAGATCGCAGTTCACCGTCTGTGAAAGTCGTAAAATACAGTATGATGTAAACACATGCCATGGCGAGCACGTCACGTCAAAGCACACAAAACACGAACTGTGGCAGGATGGAGCCACAGTAACTACTACTTCTTGTACAACACACACAGAATGACACCAGCTAATCTGCTTCGAAGAAGTCCTCCATTGTTGTTTGTTTGTTGTTGGCTGGGGCACCAGACAACAGGAAATCCTCAATCCAGTCACAGTGCACTGCAGTGTTGTCTGACTGCCTAGCCCTGTTAACAGATGAAAAGTCGTATAATGCGCAGCTAACAATCATCTTTGATGGTTTCCTTCGTTGACTTAACACACACAGAATGGTACCAGTAAATCTGCTTTGAAGAAGTCCTCCATTGATGTTTGTTTGCTGTTGGCTAGGGCACCAAACACAAGGAAATCCTCAAGCCAGTCGCAGTGGACTGCAGTGTCTGACTGCATAGTCCTGTTATGAATGGTTTCCCTAGCTCATTGACCTAATTACTTTGGCACTTGCCCTCTGCGCGGCATGGCTTCCAGGTCACACCGGGAAGTATTTGAGAACAACCGGGCGATTTTCAGTTGGACAGAAATTCGTTATACGGCAAAATTTGTTTGGGAAAAGGTGTTCGTAATAACTGAATTTGTTATACTCATGTTCGTAATATGCGTGAACACTTATAATGGAAAAGATAGGGAAAAAATCTGTATGTAAGAAATTGTTTCGTTATATCCGTCAATTCGTTGTATCCGTGTTTGTTATAAGCGTGTTGCATTGTAATAACTTTTTATACAATAAAATCCAAAGTAAAACTATTTAGCAGTGTTTACAATTAACTAAAATGTTAAAATATAAAGATTAAACATTGTTAAGATTAAGAGTTGGTTACACAAAAGTAGACTAATTCAAACATACGTATTATGTAAGATATAAAATATAATGTACGAATGATGGTTAAATAAATCATTGATATATGTTGCAGTTACCATCAAATATGAATTAATAATAAATAGTAATCAATAAATAACTAAAATAATTAATTATTCGTTGTCAGGTAAAAATAATAAAATATATTGTGCTACTTGACAGTAAAGGTTATTTTTTATATAGTGAACACACGCTTAAATTTAAAATTCTAGCTTGAGACATTTCTATGGATCTGCTTATTTAATGTGTGGCAGTAGTGTGCTGATTGAAAGCTACAAAGTCAATGGCAGCTAAGTTGAACAGACTTACAAAATTCCAAATCATTGTTTATCGGTCGGATCACAAGAACATGATAAAACTAAGAGTACGTGGTAACCAAATATCACTAACTCAGGCTAATGAATAATTCTAGTTGGTTGAAACCAATTGCTTAAAATTTGCTTATAAAAATATAACTTTCTTTATTGTATTGTCTATTTCAGATCTGCCTTGGTATTGTGACATTTGCAGTACCCTTTGCTTGTGGAACTGACAAGTGTGGAATATCAGCATTCTCCATCGTTGTCTACACCCACGCCACCTGGTGGTTTGTAGTGCTACTAGCAGACCGTTACTTGCGATGGCAACACAACCTGTCTCGGACGTATGGCTACTTGGAGTTCTATCGACAGACCAAGAATATCCGTCGTTGGCCCGTGATGGTCTTCTCTGCTGGTCAGTGGGTCAAAGTTCAAACCTGGTACCAAAAACTGTAATTACCATATTTATTCTATTTAAGCGTACAGTACGCTTAACAAATATTTGAGACACAAAAATATGTCCAATTTTGCATTCCAATAAGTGTACAGGGGTGAACATCCATTTCTGGGGTTCCTGGGTACAGCCATCTCAGCAGACATGACTGGCAAGTGATTTATTCATCCATACGAGCAAAAAGATAGCAGAACACTGTAATCTGATAATTTAGGTCAACCATTCAATAATTTTTCATCACTGAGCTTTGAATCTAGTGTGATATTGGTAGAATTAGATTTCAATGGTGGATTCAACAGTCAAGATTGGCATTGGAGATCACTTTTACCGGGTAAGACACTGCTGAAACGGAATGTGTACACTAAGTAGGGCATGTACATATAGTAGAACGAATACGGTACATGTTTTTTTGAGTCTGAAACTTACTAAAGTCACTACCAACAACTGTATGTTATAATTAAAACACATTAAAATTATTTAACCAATATAGGCTGAATAAAAACAATATGTCATTGAACAATTTGCACAATGTCATTTCCATAACACTCATGCCACGTCCACAATGGACATCATATTGCAGACAGCTCCATAATTATTTACAACATTAACTAATCTAAATAACAAAAAATTGTACTTCCAAAACTGACCATGCAAACTAACTTTTCAGCTCAAGTGTGGAGCACTGGTTGTACACCTGTATTAGTAAACCTGTCGGTCGTGATTACACGTCTGTACATCCGATTCTGAAGGATGTCTAATCCTCTGTATGGCGCCTCTAGGGATTGAATCGCAAACCAGAGTACCCTTCCAATCCGTGCACATGTCCACTCAGACTTCAGTGTTTGAATGGAGTCGCTGTGTGTTTTAAGACTTCCTAATTTATTACAGCTATAGCGATGAAAAACAAAACGAGTTACGACCATACTTTTGTATAACTAACAGCTTGTTATCACAAAACAAATGACGGACCGTACAATGATAATAAAGAGTGCAAGCACTCCTATCCTGACTCCCATCCCGGGGCAGATTGCGCCAGTCGCTCGTCCAACAGTCGAACCAATTTGATACCTCGGTGTGTTTATGCCATCATTCCACATTGTTTCAGATATACAGTACATTGTTACAAAATATTGATTTGTGGGCACTTTTGAGGCCCAAATAGCACTCCAGTTTGCGTCAACATGTGATTTATTAATAGTGCTTGTTTCAAGTGCGGCGTGCAGTAACCCGCAACCGCAGCGACACACAGTGATTCAAACCTGAGCGAGCGCTATTTAGTCACAACTGTCATAATACCAAAATCGGGGTGGGCCCAGATTCTACACAACGTCGCAATTAAGTGTCCACAAAGTAATGTGCAGTTCCATCTGCTGCCTATTGGCTATTCCAATGCTACTGTCATCACGACGGTCAGATTTCCCGCCACTGTAACAAATTCAGGAGCCTTCCAAAGTGAGTTGTGGTTTTTTCGATATCCTTAGGTTAGCCTTAGGAGATCTCCCAATGTGATATTTACATGCAAGCCAAGGCATCTAGTAGACTAGCACGCCCTCTCATAAGTGAGGAAGGCTGCTCTAACTGGTTGTATCAGTTGTGATATTTAGAAAACAATACTTGCAAATAAGTGGGACCCTAGCTACGGGCTTGGGACCCCCTTAAAAGAAGACTGGGGGTCCCGAGGACCCTTGAACACAAACATCCAGGTAAACCCCTGAACTGTGATCAAAAGAATTGTAGTTATTTATTATTACAATCAAGATTTCCTGGATTATACTTATAGTGTGCATTTGTATATCAGTCCGAATACTGCCAGATAAATGAAATAATCAAAGATCACTTATTTATTACAGGCATTCTCGTGTTATAAATGTGAATTGAAGCACATGGTTTTCATCTGTGCCATTCCTACATAAATCGCCCCTCAAATGTTTAATGAATTCTAAGTCATTAACAAAATATCTGTGTTGTAGGCAATGCCCTTCTACTGATCATCCTCACCCTGTTACATGACTACTGCAGTAGGGAGACTGACCACTGTCCAGGCTTCCTCGTGCCACTCCCCACGTCCAGCTACCTTCAGGCTGTGATCACTCTCGAGATGGTGGCTGTCATCCCCGGCCTTGTGGTCTACCTGGGTAGGTGTTCAGCTCAGTCACTGTCTGCGACCTACCACACTATGGTGGGTATTACCATAAGTTCCTGTGTACAGTACGCCCCCATGTATAATACACTCCCCGACTTTTTGCACAATTCTGACAGAATTCCTACATTACCAAGTAAAATAAATGACTTTTTCTATGCTTTGCTACATTTCACAGAGTACGTATTTCTGGGTCATGTCCAGTCGGAGAAAGGTTTCTTTAGCGCTAGCACCATGTGTAATGTGCACCCTGACTTTTAAGTACAAATTAAGGAAAACATGCGTAATATACACGGAAACTTATGGTAATTTGCAAAATTGTTTTGCATTTTTTGTATTGCACAGATCATGAGCTGTAGAAATATATTCAGTAGTTTTTGACTTTTTATTAGCAGCTGCATCTGAATAAGGATACAGTGGTAATTTATTTTAATGTTGCTGCCCTAATGTTGCATTATTTTTAATATGTTGGGTACATATTATACAGTCGAATGTCGCTTTGTGGTCACCTTAATAAAACTGCCATATCACTATTAAAGTCACCCTAGGACAGTCACACATTATTTCCTAAGAAATTAGTCCCATTAATACAGTCACCTCACTATTCAGGTCACTTTGTCCAGTGCTGAGTATGACCTTAACCCTGCGACCGGCCAACGAAAATCTACAGTAGCATGCAGTTACAGTAAAAATCATAGCTTTGCTAATACTTATCATAAAAACATGAGTGGTGTATCATTTTATTACTAAAGGAATATTTTATTATACTAAAATCTACATAACATTACATAATCAAGGGGATATTATTATGTGAACTTCATCCACATTTTTTTTTTTTTAAACATGTTTTATCCTGCTACCAGATAATTACCAAGTAGATTATGCCCTACATCAAATGAGACAAATGTAGCCACACATGTTAGCTGCCAAACAACATAATAATTAATCAAATCCGTTGAGAACTTTTATTTTTATAACTTTTTTTGGCATCAGACTAGGTCGATACAAGCAGGCTGATCACTACTGCGTTCGCTACTGGCACACACCAGCGGCTCAACCGGAAATATATCGCATTGCCAAATTGTTGAAAAAGCATCTAAAGTTGTTCTAACTATCTGAACTAATATAATAATTTTCATGAATACTGTCATGCATTTTGTTGAAATATTGATGTAGAAACTTGAGGTAATCCAAAGTAAACTTTCGAAGTGAACAATTCTTTGAAACAATGTCCGCCATTGTGTTGTTGACATCAGCCTCGGTGGCACTGTGTTTCAAATGCTTTGTTAGGATTAGCTGAATTAGCTTAGACAGACGATGTCATTTTGGCAGATTGGCCAATAACAGAGCTTTCTATTGATACTGCGTGTGGTGTGTCTGGGCTTAATGAATGGATACGTAAATTCATAATGTGGTGCATAGTGAAACTACCCAAATTTGGAAGCAACAATGTTTTGTCGGCTAGACTGTCACGAGGTCTCATTCAATCTGTTCATAAATATATATATGCCATCTTGAAAAATCTGTCGGCGATACCAAATGTTCGTGTGTCAGTTACCGTGCACGGAAACTAAAAATGTTACTGTAAAGCACTAAAGGTAGGTACCATCGGCCGATGAATCGGCGCTGACCGGTGACAGGGATAATAATGAGGTTCCACTGTACATAGTAATGTCAACATTTTGTGAGATTTGAGCAACAGACAGTTGGATATCATAATAGTTTTATACATGAAAAATAACAGCAGCGTGTTTAGTATATTTTATTCTCATAATTTTCTGTCTGTTTAGTGAAAACTGTGAAGTTCAACAAAAATCAGCCATCACCAGATGTTACACAAGAGGACACTATGTCAGCATTCCTTCATTCTCAGGCTCATGCAAGTGACGTAGGTTTCAGGTAAGTGACACGAGCTGACACTGTCAGCATTCATTCATTCTCAGACTCGAGCAAGTGACGTAGGTTTCAGGTAAGTGACACAGGACACTATGTCAGCATTCCTTTACTCTCAGACTCACACAAGTGACGTAGGTTTCAGGTAAGAGACACAGGACACTATGTCAACATTCCTTTACTCTCAGACTCATGCAAGTGACATAGGTTTCAGGTAAGTGACACAGGAGGACACTATGCCAGCATTCTCTAGTGATAATATTTCACCAGCTGTTTATAATATTTATCCAAATGATGTCGCTTGAGCAAATAGAAAAGGGTTCTCTCTCCTTCTGCATTAGATATAAGAAACAAAAAATCTGGAAAAAAAGATGTCATAAGAAGCATATGAAACATAATAGTGTGAGTCTCTGGCTAAGGCAGTTACCTGCCCACTTTCTGTCCTGTGTCCTGTGTGAATAACCATGTGACTGTCCTGTCTTCTGGTATTCGCTGCCGATTGACATAAAATGTAGTCAAACCCTATCACTGTTCAGAGTCTTAAAATGCATATGTTAAAAGCAGTATACAGTTGACATTTTACTGACAATTTACTTTCTTGAACATTTTACTGCCAAACTCATACGTTTGTTCATATATGTATGATTGTATGTACGTAAATATTATAATTATTATTCTATACCTATAAATTATTAACTGTTTAATTAATAGTTTTATTTTTTATTATTTAAAAAATCTTATTTAACTATTCTTATAATTATATAATGATTTTTCTTGATTTACATTCTATTTGCATTATGCACATAATTATGCTATAGTTAATGTGTTACATGTAATTACATTTTGTAAATTTGTTGTACTTTGAGCATTTTATTGGAAATGGTGCTTTCTAAAATTTTTATAATTATTTTGATATTATTATTACTTGACTGCAGGGACGAGACGTTTCTGGATGACGTGTTGGAGAAGCAGGCCGACCTGATCCGCTACTTGAAACAACACAACGCCCACCTCGGTCGAAAGATCCTACAGCTAACCACACAACTGAATGAGGCAAGGGGCACAGGGTCACCACAGCCTCAGACCAGCTAGGTGGTCATCTAGTGGTTAAACAACCACACCTGTTGCTTGACACTTACCAAATTGCTGGTTGCTATCAAGACATATATGTTGGGACATGTTCTCATCGTGATAGCATTAGGACAAGGGGTGTGTTCTGATAAGTCATGTTCCATGTCACGGTTGCTCTAGAACAAGGGATGTGTTCTGATAAGTCATGTTCCATGTCACGGTTGCTCTAGAACAAGGGGTATGTTCTGATAAGTCATGTTCCATGTCACGGTTGCTCTAGAACAAGGGGTGTGTTCTGATAAGTCATGTTCCATGTCACGGTTGCTCTAGAACAAGGGGTGTGTTCTGATAAGTCATGTTCCATGTCACGGTTGCTCTAGAACAAGGGGTGTGTTCTGATAAGTCATGTTCCATGTCACGGTTGCTCTAGAACAAGGGGTGTGTTCTGATAAGTCATGTTCCATGTCACGGTTGCTCTAGAACAAGGGGTGTGTTCTGATAAGTCATGTTCCATGTCACGGTTGCTCTAGAACAAGGGGTGTGTTCTGATAAGTCATGTTCCATGTCACGGTTGCTCTAGAACAAGGGGTGTGTTCTGATAAGTCATGTTCCATGTCACGGTTGCTCTAGAACAAGGGGTGTGTTCTGATAAGTCATGTTCCATGTCACGGTTGCTCTAGAACAAGGGGTGTGTTCTGATAAGTCATGTTCCATGTCACGGTTGCTCTAGAACAAGGGGTGTGTTCTGATAAGTCATGTTCCATGTCACGGTTGCTCTAGAACAAGGGGTGTGTTCTGATAAGTCATGTTCCATGTCACGGTTGCTCTAGAACAAGGGGTGTGTTCTGATAAGTCATGTTCCATGTCACGGTTGCTCTAGAACAAGGGGTGTGTTCTGATAAGTCATGTTCCATGTCACGGTTGCTCTAGAACAAGGGGTGTGTTCTGATAAGTCATGTTCCATGTCACGGTTGCTCTAGAACAAGGGGTGTGTTCTGATAAGTCATGTTCCATGTCACGATTGCTCTAGAACAAGGGGTGTGTTCTGATAAGTCATGTTCCATGTCACGGTTGCTCTAGAACAAGGGGTGTGTTCTGATAAGTCATCTTCCATGTCACGTTTTGCTCTAGGACATGGCGTTTGTCCCGACTCCAGTTCTCTTCCAGACTTCAGGTACAGTGATAACAAACATAAGGCCAGGTTTACACAAGCCACTGCGGGCAAACAGATTGCAACTTGAATGCCTGCCAAATTGCATTTGATAAGCCCATAATTTGTTTTGCAATTTGATTATTTCACCTGCGAAAAACTGTATACGGTAGATATGAGGTGAAGTTTGGCGACTCCAAGTAGCTGTTTTGATGGTTAGGTTCAGGTGCATAGCCGTCACCTCATTGCCGTGACAATATCGCTTGTAAACCTGGCTTTACACTACATGACATTTACTAGCACATGTCTCGTTCCTGTTAGTTACCAGTCGGTACGTTGAATCTGAACATATTTATAATACAGCATTACAGGAGTTAGTGCTAGACGTATCGTTTTGTGTTCTTTATCAAGACTGATATTAATGCTGTGTATGTGGAAATGTTTTATCCGCTATTATTTGGAAGTGTTCTTGATACATGAAGTGTAAATGATAAATGTAACTGTAAATAATGATGTTTACTTTCTACCAATAGCTAGATTCAATAATTTTAATTATATGATGGTAATTAGATTTATAGAGATGTTACGTATCGATACTATACTTACAGACTCTTGTACATACAATTAGATGCAATGTTTCTGCCTGTTGTCATGTTTTTTTATGATGTAAATATACTAGTGAGGCCAAATATTTATAAGTGGAATGTTGAAATAAACTGCATGTTGGGTGTGATTATACACTAACATTTTACACTTATAATGATTAATCAATAACATAGTTTGGAATTAATTTCATTGCGTATAATATATAAAATTTATATCATTTGTATACGGTATATCCCAGGCCGTGAAAAAATGATGTACAAAATTGTTGTATTACATAGCGCAGTATCCAGGCCTTGATTACTTGAAATAGTTCACTTGGTACACCTGTTATATTCATTGTACTGCATCCATGTTTTGTTGTTACTTTTGAAATAAAAATTTTACTGATGACTGAAAAATGTAATGCTTCAAGAGCGTTGACAATTAAATTTCTTTTGTTTGTAGTTGTAACAAAATCGTTAGAGTTGGGCTCAGCAACTGGTTAAGGCCAGACACCCCAGGTGAAATGGTGTTTTTTGACAAAAAATACTGAAAATGGTTTTCTGCCAGATTATTATACCTTTGTATGCATACTATCAATAAAGTTCACTTCTGTGACAATTATATACCTCTAAGTGAGTTTTAATCATGGATCAAGCATGTCGATATCATGTAATGAAATCCATTATGCAATCTTTGACAGCCATTTTCTCAAAAACATTTTTCTTCAAATTTCTGCATTTGGAAACGGGATATCTCTTGGAATAATTATGCTATATAAATAATGTTTTCAGTGTTGCATTCAGCATATTCTACTGTGTGCAATGATCAGACATTTAAAAAAAAATCATGAATAGTTTGAAAGATATAGCCATATGTGTTGCCAAAAAACAAGATAAATAAAAAATAAATACTCTGGTCATTTCATAATAGAATCTATAGCGAACATGGATTTGCAAGAATTATAACTATATGGATTAAATAAAAAATGGCAGTGTTTCCAAATTTGCTCAAAATGACAGCCATTTTGTTTGTTACCATGGAAACAGGGGGTCTGGCTGAAAAAAGTTCAATATATATTTTACTCGGTAAGACACATTTCATGCCTTGGGCAGAAAAAATTGAACTGTTTGCACAAATAAAAAAATAATCCTATCTACCTGCCGTGTCTGGCCTTAACTTGTACGATCTTGACTCTAATAATTATCTCAAGTCTCAAGACATGGAGTCCCTGACTGACTTGAATAAAGTCCACATGTGGGATGGGAGTTGGGTATGAGGAAATAAATGACTGCAAAAATTACTTCAATTAGTCCAGTACCTAGGATAGGGAGACACTGACCGTGAAAAATGCTGCTGTTTCATATGATTTGGAATTAACTTAGGGACCTTTTCCGTTCATTTTTTTATGGTCAATTGATGTTATGCAGTATAAATTATATGAATTATAAATGACTGACCATCCAAATTATGTTTTAACAAAACAAAACTAGAAATCAAGTGTTTAAAAAAATCACTGCGATTCCAGGAATAACGAGCTTGGATAAATCTGATGAAGGTCGTAACCCAATGGGGGCATAGCTTCTAATGTAAAGATGCTGTCCTTGTGGCTTTAGGCCTAATTTAGTGAGGCCACACCTTAGAAAGCAGTGCATTACCATGTAAACCAACTATTTCTTCCTGAAACACTTAAATTTCAAGTAGTTATTTAAACACATTTCGGCCGTCAGTACCAGGTATGTTATAATATAGTTTATACTTTTAAATGATTTTATGATAAAAACAAACGGAGGAGGTCCCTAAGTTAATTCCATATCAACAAACAAGATTTATCTGTCTGACGGCAGCATTTGTCAGTGATACCAGGCCAGAGCATTTAATTCTGGGCAGCAATGACACTAGAAATATTCCACAGAAAAGAACAATTCATTGTAGCATCAATTTCTGTTTAATTATGAATAGGTAGCTCTTAAAATGTATCTACAAGTTTCTATACAGTCCACTCTTGCCTGCCTGTCTTTTCATGTGCACATAGTGATTCTCTTATGTACGGTACCGAAATGGTGTGATTTCCTTTCTTTTTGAACTACGTCAAATCACTACATGGAAACAATAAACGGGCACGCACAACAATTGATTTGACACGATGGGACAGTGCATGCCTTTCTCAACATTTAACACCGACCATTGTCACACAACGTTTGGTCACCAGCTACGTGAGAACACCTGTAACCCAAGGATTTATCTCCCAACTATCTCTGTCAATACTGCAAGAAGTGATGGGAGTGTTGTTATTTGCTGCACTGTACAATTCATAACACCTCCCACAGTTACCTAGAGCACACTAACTTAGTTCTACTTAAAACAAGGAACACTGGGCATCCGGTTTAGATCGAGACTTTGCAGCCATGCGGTGGTGGTCTGTTGGAATTTGGTGACATCAGTTTTTGAATTTCGCTCAGGAATTAAAAAAATTTACAAAGGCCAAAGCCTAAACTTCCAAGAGGGTATTAAAAAGCATCGCAAACTGTTGCTGCATTGTCGGAGATGCTAATAAATAAAACCATACCAGCCCTCTATGTACAATGTCACGGCCATGGCAACCGTTGCTACTGGCAACGATAAACAGTTGCCGGTAGCAACAGCCATGGCAACAAGCTCTCGAAGTAATTATCCTTTCCACAGCCTCGTGTGTATGCACACTCCACACATGTGCGCACGCACTCACACATACACACACATGCACGCACATTGGCAATACAAATCACTGGTTTCAACAGTGCAGATCCGCTGATGAACAATACTGAAGTTAGAATGTTTGACAAGTTACACAGGATGACACTGGTTAGATGTTTCGTTTACCCAAAAGTTGACATTGTTGTGAAACAGGAAGCTGCTAAATCTGTTGCGAGGTGTAGTCACTGCCAAGGAAATGAAATGAGCCATGTTAGCCAGTCTCTGTTCCTGTGACACATGATTAACAAACACTGCGGTTGAATTATGTAGGGCGAACATCTGATGCTTGAAAGAGTATCTTAGTCCAGGCACACTCGCAATGACCCCTCCCTAGACTCGACCGAAAAAGTATTAAAATAGCGTCTCACAGAAATTTATACATCTCGGTCACCGAAGAACCAGCAATGGCGCTCTACTGGTAGGTTGGCCAACTCCAACTTGTCAATAACAGACAGCATTTTAGTGCTGCTCGTTTCAGAATTGAGAGGCAGAAATATCTTGTGGGATTTACGGAGAAAGTACCCCAAAGTAGGAGCGAGAAATAGAATTGGGACTCACTGGTGTATTTCATAGCGTTCAACGTCTGCAAGAGTGAATAGATGATAATAAACCAGGTGAGGAGCATATGTACATCTACTGGTTGATCCACAGAAATATAGTAACGGGTTCTTGTCAATTGCCTACAGTACACACTGCAAACAGTGTGTCCCTTCGTCGATTTGGCTGGCCTAAACGGCTATTTACAGTTTCAAATTTGCAACTGGAAATCAGTGAAACTCGACATAATGCAATAAATTACCATGGTTATCTTACAATCCAATAGAAACGGCTTCAAGCTTGCAGCGAACACCAACGCGCATTCAATATAATGTACACCCTGCAACGGACGTACACGGAAATTCTGTACAGTTCCACTGCGGAAACGGACACGGAATTTGAGCAAGTACCTCTACGACAGCACCGCCTGGCTGACCAAGAACGGCGCGGTGGCGCTGGCAATGTCACATTCACAACGTCATAAAGCAGGCACATACGTCTTAGCCACGATAGCCCGACTGTATGACATGTTGCAGTTCCCACTGACACCACCAAACACATTGGTTCCTGTTGCAATCATCATTGCGACGTCTGTCACCGACCCCTGTCTTCTGCACACAACCAATGCCAGCATCTCGGCATCGACTGCCAGTTTAGTCTTTCTCAGGCAATCGCAGCCTTGTGTTTGTGTCAAGCACCGAAGTTCAGCGATTCCGTTCATTCTGCGACAACAAAACACAGGATCAGTGACGTCATGACATTTCGCTCCACGTTCTGGTGACCTAGCATGCTACGGCAGCCTCTGCGGTCACCACCATGTGGCATGCACATGGCTCCTACACCGCCGGGAAATGACGGGTGTAGTGCAAGGGGACGATGCTTCACTGGCGCGGGAATCCACCATATCTAAATAGCATTACCTATCTGGCTGCCTCGCATTCTCTAGACTGTATTTATATTATGGTTAATGACTCGCGACAGGACTTTGCTGGATGCACACGCCGACCATAGGCGACTCCTCGCCACGTTCAGTCGCTGTCCGTGGAACGCCCTGCACGATCGAGTCCGACACTAACGTTGCGTTGGCGGCTGTCGTTGTCGTCGTCGACGTCGTGTATGGAAAGTTCGCAGGCGACATGTACACGACCTGCTGCGGGGTGGCGCCACTGGTGCCCCCGCCACCGCACACAAACTGTGACCCGGCGGCGGGCTCCGCAAACCCTGTCAGCTGCATATTGACCGATCCGGTCTGCGTTGCGTCTAGTGTCGATGGGTGGTGTCCAGTGACCCCCGACGATGACACTACCCCAGCAAATGCAGTCGCCACGCCGCCACCCAGGTGCGCACCGGTCACCGTGTGGTGTAAACTCGTCAGGTCGATCGTCATGACGGGTGCGCTCGATGGCTGCAGCTGCCGCGCGCTGACCACTTGACCGGCAACGGCATGGGTCAGTGTGTTGTGCGCGAGGACGCTGCGACTTGACCCGCGCAGATGTGGGGGGCCACAGTCCACCAGCGACTCACTCGAAGGTGGGTTCGAGTGGTGGCGGTGTAGCTGTGGCTGCGAGTGTCCATAAGTGGCGCTCAGTCTCTCCTGCGGCTGGATATCGCCGCCGCTCCATGCGTGGCGCAACTGTGCGTCCTGCAGCTGTGTCGCCGTAGGGAACAGTTGGTGCTGCTGCTGCAGCAGCTGCACCTGACGGTGGTGCGTTGACGACGGGTATAGTGCCGCCCCCTTCTGGTTGCCGGGAGACTCGCACTCCATCAGCACGGAGCTGCTGCCAGCTGGCAGGTACTGGGAGAGCGGGGAGATCGGCATCGCATTCGCCATGGCGACCCCCGACCCCTGGTGCGTGGAGGTGGAATGCAGGTGAGGCCCGGGTCGCTTCTGATGCTGGTGGGTCGGGTCGGACCTTGCCCGACCGCTGTTGTTGCTTCCGTTGCCCTGGCACGACAGCACCGCTGCAAGGTCAAAGGTCATGGTTAGCAAATGCTTTATGGTCACATTTTGATATTACTTGCAATATAGCTCACATAAGTTGTTTCATTAGAACACCTTTAATTGCCACAATTTGCTAAAATGCTAACAAAATTATAACAAATTAGCAAACATGTTTAATTAAATTATTAATTTTTATATACAATTAAAATGTGTGTATAAAAGTTTTTGGTCGTACAAGTACAATATCATAATATTAGAAATACTACAGTTTGATTTTGTTAAACTTCTAAAATAAAATATTAGATTGACAAATATTTTATAATTATAAATCGCCATGCAATGGCCATGCCTTGAGCCATAAGGTAGTTATAAATTAAAACATGCATTCGTGTTGCTGTGAACGTTTCAATTGTTAAAACTACAAATCAGTCAAAACATTAATTAATTTAATTAGCCAGCATTGCTCCATGCCTTAAACCACACAGTGGGCGACCAGACAATGAGCGTTGTGCGGGAGCTAAAAATAGTGCGGACGTAACGAAATCTAGCACAGTCGCCGCACGTGCAGGCTGTTTGTCACAATCCTGTTAAAAAATGATGCGACATTGTTAAACAAAATCTAATTTCCGCACTTGTAAATCATGTTTAATTATCACACAACATACATAATTTTAATATCGGAAAACTGACAAATGGCGTCATCGATGAACGAAGATGTATTTCGGGCGATAACATAGGTAAACCAACATGTTTACACTTCAACTGATCGTAACTTTCGTTTCTCCGATGGCACTGATTTCGTGTAACATCAGCAGTGAAGACCAACGCATCTCCTCATTGGTCGACTAAAAATCGATCCAAATATGTTTACAAGTACAGGTTTTCAGTTTGCTGCGACCTGTATTTGCGAAAACCGTACCATCGCGACGCGTCATCGGGATGACATTTTTGGCGTGCTTTTTCGCTAAATCACGAACTATAAGTTTGTTAGATAAAGGAATATTTTTTAAAACTTTATACCATTGTAAAGAATGTCATGTTGTCGTTCCAATGATATTAAACATGTATTATTTAATGCAGATTGAACGATGTAAGGGCCAAATGATCGGTGGCGTGGCGTAGTTTAGCACCAGATCTGGCCAGATCCAACAGCCGCGGCGACTGCTGTGGTAATGCTATATTACGCGTACTGTACACTTATCAAATATTTGAAACTAGGAAATGTGTCGAACTACAATAATCGTACAGCGGTGTACACCCATTTTCTGTGGTTCCTGGGTATAGTTGTCTCCGCAGATGTGATTTATGCATCTATTATATGAGCAACAGGATACCAGAATACTGTACCTTTCTATATCATTATGTCACCGAGCTTTGAATCCAGTGTGACATTGGTAGAAATTGAATTACAATAAATGGATTCAACTGTCAATGTTGGCATTGGATATCCCTGTCACGGTGTTAGATGCTGATAAAAATGGAGGTGTACACTTAGTAGGGCATGTACACTTAATAGAATGAATACGGTATTTGATAAAAGCATATCTGCTGGTGAACTGTCCTATGTCATACCTTGCGAGACGGACGCTGCGTTGTGTTGCTCCATCGCGGGACTCGTCGATGTGCTGTTTGACGTGTTAGTACTTTCGTCCGTGGTGCGCTTGAAGAAGTTGTGCTGTAGGGCATAGTAGGGCGTGATGCGGGTCTTCGGGTCGTAGTCCAGCATCCGTAGGATGAGGTCCTTGAACTTGAGATAGTCGGAGAGCGAGTGGCCCTGTTCGCCTGCCCGCCGCCCAGATGGGCCGCCCGTCTCCACGCCCAACACATCGTGTAGCTTGCGTGTGCCCGGAGCTTTGTACTGCACAAATATAGTCGCAACATTAATGTGATGCCGGGCAGTAGTGTATTTTGGGGTGGGTCGTGGAAATTTTGCTTTTTTGCTGAATTATGCCCATTCAAAAATAATTTACTCATTTGCGCAATCATTTCATCAAAACTAAACAATAAATGTTTACAAAAGCTAGTGGATATTAAATATGTTATTTTTTATATGTGTGTGAAATTAGTAAAAAAATTAATACAGGATACAGAATACTGTATGTATTACTATAATGACTATGTATCACTGTAATGACTGTATGTATTACTGTAATGATTGTATGTATCACTGTAATTAATGTATGACTCACTGTAATGACTGTATGTATTACTGTAATTACTGTATGTATTATTGTAATGACTGTATGTATTACTGTAATGACTGTATGTATTCGGATGCAAAAAATTAACTAAACTTATTATTTTGTGTACTTTAAGTTTTTGGACACTTGAGTAATATAATTTAAATTTTGTTCATAGACACGGAAGTAACTGTAATGATGATATAAAGGCCTGTTGATATTAGAGTAATAAAACGGGGATGACATTACATCAAGACTCGTTTGCGTAAAAATTTATTTGGACATTGTACCTGAGAATAATTTTTGTGCACTGTATGTTTTCCGACAGCTGATAATTTAATTATTAATTACTTTTAAGTGTCCGAATACATTGTCATTACAGTATTTGTGACTGACATGGTCAGTACGAGATGGCCAGGCAGTATTGGTGTCGTTCTCACCTTCTTTCCGTCCTTAGACTTGCGAGGCACCCAAGTGCCATCTGGCAGCTTTTCGAAGTACTTGCGTGCTTTGGGCGACTGGTCCAGCAGATGCTGCGGAGGCAGACCAAGCACCTCCACGATCTTCATCATCTGGTCAAACTGGAGAGACAAGATGACAGAGATTAGATCATGTAATATCACGAACTGTGGTATACATTTGGTTTGCCAGTGTTTGTGAAATTAACTTTCTTTTAGATGGTGCGATTGCGCACAACATTTGCTGCACAACGCCTGCTGCTTTTTATTAGTCCTGGCAAAACAGGCAGAAAAACCGAACATATGTGTGCACACACCTCGTTGGATCCCGCAAACAGTGGCTCCCCCGTGTGCATTTCTACGAGGATACAGCCGAGACTCCACATGTCGATGGCGAGATCATACGGGATGCCTAGGAGGACCTCTGGTGAGCGGTAGAAGCGACTCTGGATGTACTGGTATATCTGGACGGAAAGAGAGAAATGGTGACGTGAAACAAAGAACATTTCACACTGCTGTGAACTCTACTACATCAGCAATACACGGGAATGGTGGATCAACAGTAAACATATCATAGTCTTCCTTCTAATCCCGTTGTCATAAACTTCCTTACCAGATTAACAAATGTACTGTATCAAAAAAAAAAACGTCTTAATTTTTGGCTAAAGAATTTTTAATTACTCTGAAACCTCAGTAAAAAGATGACTGTAGATAAGAAACAGTTGCAGAATTTTGTAAAACTACTATAAACACTCTAACATAACAGTATTAAAACATTGTCTTGCGACACAGAAATTTATACATTTCGGTCACCGAAGAACCGGCAATGGCGCACTCTACTGGTAAGTTGGCTAACTACAACTTGCTGATAAGACAGCATTCTAGTGCTGCCCATTTCAATATTGAGAACACAAGTAACCAAGCTGAACTAACCCGCTGTCCGAGCTGGCAGGAGCTGCCAAAATCAACGATCTTGATAGCACTCCTCTTGGGATTACACAGCAGGATGTTCTCGGGCTTCAGGTCGCAGTGGATGATGTTGAGTTCGGGCGTGGCGAGGAAGAGGAGTGCCGTGCACAGCTGCTGTGCGAACTTCCTCGTGAGGTTGAGGGAGACGCCGCGGAAGTTGGTGTTGCGCAGCAGGTCGTACAGGTTGTAGGACAGTAACTCAAACACCAGACACAGGTGGTTGCGGAACATGAAGTGTTTCTTCAGCTTCACTGCAAGGAAGGATCACACGGTCAGTGAGTTTACACAGTAGAACCTCCCTTTACGGTCACCTCGGTAATACAGCCACCTTGCAATTAAGGTCACCCTGGGACAGTCCAAAATTACATTTCTAACAGTAAAATAGAAGAAATTAGTCCCGCTAATACAGTCACCTCGCTATTCAGGTCACTTTTGCCCAGTCCGGTAGGTGTCCTTAATAGCGAGGTTCCTCTGTATTTTATTAGTCTTTCCCCACGTACACATGCACTAAAACAAAGGCATCAGTTACATATGTGCATACCTTCAATACTGGACAATAATCATTCACACTGATAGATTGTTTAAATAGGACAGTTTCACCATGACCTTCTAAAGTAGGGAGGCACACGGACTCCTGCCAAAGGCTGTATGCAGCGTTTGACGGGTGAAACAAGGAGTCTCCGACACTCAGAAACCGGGGAAACTGAAGCCAGCCATATGAATGGTAGGCGTTGATCTCTGACACTGTCACTCATCGACACAGTGACTCATTGACACTGACAGTGACTTGCTGACCACTTACCTATGTAGTACTTTGATTCAACGTCATGTTTGTTCATGAGTTCCAGGAGCCTCACTTCAATCTGTGCCTGGTTGAGGAACGGCTTCTTGTTCTTGATGATCTTAATGGCCACTTGTTCCTGGTCGACGCAGTCATACGCCTTCACCACCTGACACAGACAGAGAGTGGGGTCTTATAACCTCCATGCACATCACGCACGCATGCACACTCATATACAGTCATACACCTTCATCACCTGAGAGAGGGGTCTTAGACCTTCCATTCACTTAACACACGCACACACAGTCATACACCTTGACCACATACACACATGCATGCGCACATGTGTGTGCGCACGGACACATGCACACTTGCACTACAGTAGTATCAGCAGTCAAGAAGACACAATATTTTATCAAGTAAACTTTTTACACTTTTTTTAGAGTTAGCGGTATTTCAATGATACATTTTTTTCTGCCATCTTGATATACATCCACAATATTCCATTTGTGATTAATATGTTAGTGAAACTTCATAGCTAGCAGTTTACTTGATATTTCTTAAAGAGACTGTTTGAATAGAGGAGGTAAATTTGATCAGTAATATAAAAGTGGCAGAGGAGGAGGCAGTTTATAGGTATATAAATCACAAGACATCTCCAAGAACATCTGCTAAACAGGAACAAGAAATCACAGCAGAAGCCCTGAGGCTACCCTATAAAACAAATCAAAGCTGACAACCTGTCTTCACCTGTCCCTTTCCCTGGCTAAACTGCCTCAAGTTGACTTGGCCACCCCCAGTGAGGGGCTTTGAAGTGGTGCCCATGTCATCAGTGCTATGATTACCCTCCCACAACACACTGAGTGGCCAATCACAACACCAGCCGCTTACCTTTCCTCCCTCCCAACCTACCCCATCATTCCCACCCTACCCCTAGGGCACTGGTCTCCCTTCCTGGCCATCACCCAGGCTACTTCTATTAGTTCTCCTCAACTTATTGAACAATGGTCCTCATAACAATGATCTCTGGGGACAATGGTCCCTGTGACAGTGGTCCCCAAGACAACGATCCCATGACAACCGTTTCTATAAAATTGGTAACCATGACCACGCCTGAGAGTACTGATCTTTTCCTACTTCATCACTTAAGGTCACATTTCTTGGGTCACTTAGATTACTTTGTCTGATCACAACACTACAAGCCCCTCACTGTGCCAGGCCACTCTTTCATTTCACCATTTCGCAACGTTAATTACATTTAAGTCAACTCTGCCAAGCCAAATTAGCGTGTCTTAATTTTGTCTAGCCAAACTTTTTTCTAGCAAAATATTTTTAGCCACTGGCTAAATTGTTCATCAATGATTAGCATAAACAGCGTATTTTTGCTATTTCCTGACAAAATGTCCCAGTGAATTACTCAAATTAAATATCAAAGATATATAGAACTGTAGTTATTCTTGGTGTCGGATCATCAGTCAGTCAGAATTAATATAACCACAACAAAGAGAATGTTGCAGTTAAAAATGCATTGTGAACAGGGATTAAATTCCATAAAACTATCCACTTACCAAGTGGAAACTGACAGCAAAAGACCATTGCCCCCTCCCCCTACCCCTGCCTCCTATTCCCACCCTGCTACAAAGGCCCATCCTTGATTGAACATGTGCATGTAACCACTTAGTTTCTGCAAACATTGGATAACAAGGCAAACATTCTCAGCCTAAGCTGAGCAGGACACTGGCCAGGTCAAACAAAGCCATTGGTCACTCTGTGGCCCCCTGCCCCCCCACAAGGTGGTCATTACACAGGTCTTATTGAAGCAATTGCCAGAACAATGGCCGGAATCATCTGTTACATCACTTGTCATTTGGCTATCTCAGGTGGACAGTGGTAAAGATATAATCTGGCCAGTGATGTAAGATTTGGGGCACCACCACTGACCATGATCATTGGACATTAGCGGCCACTTTCCCCATTAAACAGCATTTAAAATCTGACTGTTTAAATGTGGTGGTGCTGATGATGAATGCGCATCTACAATAACACAGTACAGAATCAAATGTTAACATGAATACATCCAAAAAACCACTTTCGACTATTTTTAGAATATAACAGATGTGCTGCATTGTAACCAGGCAAGGAAGGGTTCCAACAAAGCAGACTTTACAGAATATCTCACCATGCTAATTACAGAATTCATTGTAATGAACACATTAAACGCCACGATCCTGGCAGCCAGCTGTGCAAAGAACCTGTAATTCTAACTTCCACAGGAAGTGTTCTTAAACAAGGTTAAATTTCTTTTACCCCGGCATGATTTTTCACTACATATCTGGGGCCGGTTTCATGAAGTGGCTAAGAACGTTCTTAACGCTAAGTTGATTGTCTTACTAAATGACGTGATTTTTTTAACATACGCAAACATAGGAGTTTACACAAACACGTCACGCTAAGTAGTTGCATAACTTTAAGTACGCTTCATGAAACCAGTCACTGTTGTATACCAACTTCCTGCAGCCCAACGAAACAGAGACACCACCTGGAAATCAGGTTCGCCACAAAGAAAAGTCAAGTTTGTGTGAGGTCACAGCACGTACCTGGCCAAAGGAGCCTTTGCCAATGAGCGAGTCTACCTCGTACCGGTCGTTCCACTTCTCGCCAGGCTTGACGATGTAGTCATGGTTGTCATCGTCATAGCTGTCGTTGTAGAGACGTCTTTCCTTCTTGTGACTCGAGTCCTCGCCCTGGCCCTGTTGTGCTCGCCGCTTCTTCTTTGCATAGTACACCTGCATGGAGCAAAAGGAACCAGTTAAACACTTCCACAACCAGGACAACAAACCTCCAAGCTGCTACACATCGCTTTATCTAGAAACCTGTGCACCCATCATTTGTATGGACTGGGCTCGTTTTGGATGGGTGCCTTGCTACCTAAACCAATGCTCACCAGCGTTCAGTTATTGACAGCCCGGAGGCCCGAAACTAGCAAGTTTTGAGTTGGACTACTAACTTTTTAAGTTGAAGGTCTGATGCACCACCAACTTTTCCGCTCGAGTTTAGAATACTGACACACCTCAAACTTCTCTTTTGGATGTTTGTAAGAACACCGAGGATGGTGATGTTGATTCATACAGACAAAAGATACAACATTGCACAATAACAACATTGTAAACGTGATAACAATGCAGGATAACAACATCAAGTAACAAATGTCCTCGCAAACAACGCACCCCATTCTTGGACTACGTCATAGACACAGCATTTACACACTGACAAATACAAACATGAATACACAAATCCACTTCTTTCAAAGCTGTCAGTTCCACATATCCTACCACACAGCTTACACAGACAACACAAAACAAACAACTTGTTAGTGCCTGTGAATTAAGTCCTACATCCACATACAGATGTAACAGCAGCATTCACCCAGTGTCACTATTCACCCCACCCTGACTGTTAATTGTGAATCTGCCAGGGCTGTGTATGACACCAGGGATAGAAGGAAACCCAGGATTACTCCCCAGGATCACTTGCCTCTCTCCCTGAATGCTGATGGCCACATCCCTGATCAGCTTATCTCTGGTACAACCCAATCATCCCCTCCAGCCCTCTCCCAACCCCTAACTGCCATTAGGGTAGATTCCCTACTGCTCACAGCCAACCTGATCAGGGCAACACTGAAGCAACCAAGATTACAGATGCCACCCTAATTAAAACAGTAATTAAATAGAAGAGATTGCATAGAGGAGCATACACCACTGGGCATGGGCAGGGACATGGGAGGGGGTTTGCTACACCACTGGGGTGCAAGGAGGTTGCCAAAGATGGGGTAGGAAGACAGTTGGGCGGATTAATTTCCCTCAAGTCTTCTCTCCGCAATAGCCTGGTTTGTGCAAGATACTTATGAACACAGCTCAAGGTTTTCGTTCATCCCACTTCACTTGTGTCTTGGAAAAGAAACTAAAGCTGTTGGTTCCTTGCCAATGATGGGGAAGTAAAAGATCCCGTAATGGAAAATCCTACTGTGAACTTACTAACTTTATTGAAGAAAAACTCTGAAACTAAACCACTCCTGTATCAGCCCTTAACAGGTCTGTCAGGATTTAAATACAAGTGAAGTCATATTCAGAAAGCGTTTTCAATAAGTACTTTCTGACCCACCATATAAGCAGCACAAACATTTTCCCGAAGAATCCTCCAGAGAACACACAGACCAGCTACAGAATAATTTGACAAACTTCTACGAAACCTCTTAGATCATCGGTTCAGCATCACAGCGCCTGCACGCAACCGCTCACATTAATTCTATTAATTTCGCCTTCCCACAAGACTCTCCATTCCCAGGGTGACGCTAAGAGGCGTTTTGCGTGTCCGCAGAGTAATCCACAACAAAAGCCAATACTCACTGTTGACCTGTCTTCCACACTTCCCACAAACTGGCCTCCTCCTCCCCAACTAGAGGGGTGTGGCCTTGGGGCAGGTGGGTGTCACCCCAAATGTCCAGTGTATGTCCAGCAGTTACTGCAGCCACTTAATTCCATTAAGCATTACAGAGCCACCTTGTGATAATGGGTGGGTCCCTTGAGATCCAATAAACACTGCCAGTCTCAGTCCACATCTGTTACTCAGCTGACACACTATTTTTATTCCAGCAGATTTTATTCAACAAGATGAAATAAATCAGCACTGGAGCTCTTCAGTTATGTAAGAATCGCACATTGTAGTATATCGATATTTTGTTTCTGGTTATAAATATATAATTGACGTTTATTGCGATACTGGTGGAATCCTTCAACAGCATAAATCTCTAAATCTTATACAGACAAAAGAGGATTTCATACAGGCAAATTGTTTGTATGGATATAGGCAATCTACTCATGTAAATGTTTATTGATAAGTTCTATTGCGCCATATATATACAATGATATCCTATGGTGCTGTACAACAGGGCTTTATGTAGGATGAATACAATTCTGAAACACCTTTAAAAAACTATTTCAGACACGTTACACCTGCGGAACATTCGCCATTTCCCAGTTATCAACACGGTTATACCATTTCATGCATCAAATGAACAACAAATTGCTAAACCCAGCCAGAAATGTGACATAACACAGCTGGAAGTCAGATCATTAAAGGACTTCATCACAGGAATATTATCTCTTATCTCCATTGTCCAAAACCTTCCTAAAGAAATACTCTATAACTTCTGGTAGCAATAAAACACCCTCAAAGAAGTTATTTTCACCCTGAGCAATACCCCCTTTGATGTAGGGTGGCAGGGTGTACAATCATCCATCCTATCATTCCCTGAGGAACCCCTGTTGCAGGACAACTGCATGAGCCCATTCTGTGGGAAACATCAACCCAGACCAGTGGGAATACCTCCTCATATCTTGATCTAATCAGTTTGTTTGAAGCTGCCTACTACTGTATATCCACACCTCCAAGTCAAATCAAGTAAAACAGAGAATATTCTGCAAACTTGTCAGACAAAACACTGCAGAATCAAACAGTATATCTTGCAGTTTGCTGATGCCAATGAACATTGATTAAGTAATTTATTAACTAAAGGAAACACATTTTTTATTATTAAATCCATGCACACTGTGTTATTCTTTAATTACAAAACAAAAACAGTCTTAGACAAATTCAATTCAAACATCCTGTGCAGAATGACATATGAACATAGGACGTTAATTTTTGTATTTCTTAGTAACTAAATATTTCATATTCATCTCATCTGGATAGAGCAGGATTTTATAATTATACATTGTTTGCACGAAAAGGCCTAATAACACTGCATTTAGTCTACCGATGGGTCATTAATTTGTTATAATGAGAACAAATTATAATTTCTTTAAGTCAGTTATTAAACAAATTTACAGTTCAATAGAAAACTTGATATGTTTGCATACAAAATTTCTATCATTTCATCATAGAAAACTTACATTAGACAGGATCACTGCTAAATAAATAAGTCTTTGCAATCACTTCTAAACATATCTCACACACTATCTTGCACATACTTGAAAATGTATAGAAAACTCTGCCACATTATGGGAAAATATTTGGGAAAAACTGCCATCAAAACTCTAGCTAACCGCACAAATTACCATTAGATGCCTGCTGCCAGACAAAATGTAGCACCAAGAGGGGCCGAGGGTATTGTACCAGTGGGGGGGTGAACAAGAAGGCAGGATTACCTGGAAGGAGGGTGACTCACTTGCGTACCCCAAGTACTCCTCAAAGCCAGAGTCGTGCGAATCGCAATCGGAAGAAAACTCGTCGAATTTGAGGTTCACCCGAACATCCTTGATGCGAATCGGACACAGCCGTGAGCTTGCTAGCACCATCGTTATAGCGCTTCAGGGATACATGGAATCTAAACACACTTGGTCAGTGTCTTGTGTGGAGTTGTACAGACTCGGGTGTGATAGACTGGTTGACAGGCAAACTATGTACTGATATACCACACAGTGAGGGTGTGTGCTTCCAATGCCTAGTCTCCCACTAATCCCGCCTCTGCCTCCATGCAGGGCAAGGCAATTGCTTCCTCCTCCTTAGTGCTCTGTCTATATGGACATTGGCCATCCTCTGGTCAGTCAGCTGGTTTCAATGAGCCTGGTCAGTCACTCACTGACAGGTATAGCCCGCGACCACGGAGTTCAACTAATCTCATTTCAATGTTTGAATTTTGGCGGGAATGGCTGGGGCTGGGGCAGGGGGTGGGGGTGGGGGTGGGTGGTGTTGGGGACAGCCATGTGTGACTGTGGTTATGTAAGTCATGGCAGGCCCCCAATACCTTGGGGACCAGGTCAAAAGTAGCTCTGGTCCCAGCTGGCACCTCACAGGAAATCAAGATTACAGCAGATTTTTTGTTGGCCATCTGTTGGACATTGACTTCAGCAGTGGACACAGCACAGTGGACATGGCATATTGGACACAAAATACTGCACTCTTATAAAGATCTTAATTTACTATTTCAATTACCTATCTAACATAAAAAGAACATACAGAAACTAATACATTTATCCTCATAGGTATGTTAATTATAATATTTAATTTATTTGTTTTAAATGCAGCTATATGCCATACGTGTGACTATCGTCTCTATTACGGTTTTGACAAACAACCAAAAATACCAGAAGCACAAATTTAAGTGAAAACCACTACAGAAACATTAGTCACATTTAATAAATATTATCGTATAGTAACTGTATTTCAGCAATAGTTCAATCTTGTTTCAACTGTTCTAACCACACATGTGTGAAATAGTGGTAAAGTAGACAGACACTTACCTCAATGTCCCCAGTAACAAAAACCATTCAATAGCCACAGCTGAATCCCCAAACCCCCCTAGCTGCACCCCAGAGTTTGTATGGTACAATAAACAGCCAGGAAAATAAACAATCACTAATTACAGGTTGAGCAAGCTCTGGCAATAATTTACACTGATTACTGAACAGTGAAAGCAATCAACCCGTGTGACTTCAAGGATGCCAATATAGTAATTAGCCCAACCAACAGAGAAATACTTAACTGGCATGAAAGTTGAAATACACAATTCATACTTCAGACAGGTTTCAGTTCAGTTTTAAACTATTGACCACCATGTCATGCATTTGTGATTAAAACAACCGAAGTACAATTTAACTTTTGTTGAACAGTAAGAGGTACAATATAGTTATTAAGTTATGCATTATTGGTCCGTAACAAAAAATAATTGCCCCCAAAGTGTGCAAGTAGAATCCAAGCAAATAATATCTTTGGTTAATGAGGCAACTGACTAAAAGTTCAACTAGGTGCTTATTCTGTTCTGGGAAGTAAAATGCTACTACTACCAGTAATTCATGAGGATAATTTTCCAGGAACTGTTGCAAAATTGTTACAAGGTTTTTAAACATCCTATTAGCAGACGCATGGATTACTGAACTGATATTAATTAATAAAGAAAACAGCACACAAATATTAGCTTTTTTATTGGATCTACCAACTATTTTAGATGATATAAAAGGCTAAATGTGGATGAAAGTATATGTTCATTAAATTATTTACATAGTTTGTATGAGACATATAATTTTAAATATACACCAAAGAATGTAGGTGAGTATTGTACCACTGTACACACTCTATATTACTTTTAATAGAAGTCATGATGCAACAAATAATTTCACATGAACACATAACTTCATATATTTTGTGTTGTTGCAAATATTTAAAACATCTCTAAATAATTGTCTTTGGGTGAACAAAACTTAGAATTTTCATACTGTAGTCTCCCAAGTCATAAACTGCCCAATGTAGCAGCACTGGATGTCTTGTTCACTGAAAAAAGATCCATTAACTGGGAAGAAATGAGCCGAGTCCCAGAGGGGAGGAACAAGGGTTACTGATAAAACACTGGCATCTGGCAGCTAAACAACCCACCCCAAACACCCAGAGGGGAGGCCACTCAAAACTTGCCTTATCAATGCACAAGCTCCCCACCCCCCTTGCACCCAATTAAACTTCCCAGTTTCCCGCCAAAGCTCCAATTTGAATCTGACACTGTCCAGTACTGTCCCTGGTGAGGTAAGATGGCCTAATCGCCCCTACCCACCCATAACTACCCTACCTGGTCCAGCTGGGGCATTTGCAAACACCCCACACCTCTCAGCCTGATCATGCCACACTAATGACATACTTTCTTAGAGGCAATAAACAGTTAAGGGTGACATTATATACCCCCCTCATAGGGGCCTAGTGTCTGGTAAAACACATAGTTCTCTGCTATTAAGGAAACTCCCTTTTGTGTGCGGGACACAACTAGTGGAGGGAAAGAAACCCCATTAGGCTTTGGTGTGCTGTCCCATCTGTTATACCTGGACTCAATACACAGTACAGCAACCTAAAACATCTGGTCTTTATTTCTCCCTGGGTGCAAAACCTGGAAGAATTGAGATAATTACAATGCCTCGTGAGTAGAAGGACAACAGGACCATCTAAAAACAACAGAAAAACTGACAGGAAAGACGAAGTGATTTGCAAAGAATCAAAACCCTTGGTGGTCTATCAACCTTTTCTAATCCTGATTTCTGATTGCGGCTATGCGAGACAACAACAGAATTGACTGAAGATCGACGTGATTGAGTAAAAACAAGGGTCATGATCATCTACATATACCAGGCATGATACCTGATGATAACGACTTATATATTTTGTTGTCACATTGACAACTTTAAATATCAGTTAATTGTCCACACTTCCAGAGGTAAATAGAAGCACAATTAGGCACCTATACACAGTACTTTACTTCTCTTTAACAGCACATCAATCCAATACACACTATCCAGAAAAATATCACCCATCTAACAAAATATTTTAAATCAAAACAGTTCCAAAATATGTTTAAACAACAAATATGAACATTTTAAACAAAATGTGGAGAACAGATTTTATGCAAAAAGCAACACAATGTAATTATGAAATTTTATAAGGAAACAACATTTTGAAATACCACAATCCTACAAAAACATGTGGCAGTTTGATCAGTGCAGGTTATAATCTATATCACAAGATCGTTTTATTACCACAAATGGCTATTAGCCATTAACCACAAAACACCTGTACAGAAAAAACTTCTCAAAGGTGCAAACTAAACAGTTTTATCGGGGTAATCTATCCAACACTTCCACCGAATGTGGAAAAACTCATAAAAGACCCACGAAGATGCTATCCGTGGTGGGATCAGGATGGACAATGCCCACTTATTTGCCCCTTCACCTTGGATCTTACACCCTGGTGACATTAATGTCACTAATTATCTCCAGCTGTGAGAGTGACATCTCTCCAGCACTGAGCAGAGTTGTTCTTAAGGGAAGTCACAACTATTTAGATGCCAGATAAGCTTCCTGCATACTAAACTGGTTTGAATAAGGGTCCTTTGTATGTGCAACAGAGTGCCCCTTGCCATTTTGGCTGACAGATGATAACTTGATAACTGCTGATTTCACAATCACTATCATTTTTCAGCTGGTTAGCTTGTAGACACAATAACTGTAGGCCTAGTGTATATTATTATACATTTATAATACATTAGGTTAAAAACCTGCTCAAAGGTTGAAGGAGCTGACAAGACAATACTGAGTTACTTGTTAAAAAGTTCAACTTAAAATGTATTTTAATTAATAAAATATGTAATCAGGTCAAGAGTAAGGCTGAATTATTCTAAAAGTATAGTAAGAATACACCCACTCAATTAACAGATTACAGCCAATATCCGTAACAATGGATGGTAACACTTTGGCCATTGTACTGTAACATAACAATAACATATTGGCTATTGAAAAAGTGTTTTCTTTATTCTCTTACATTTTCAAACACACAATACAACTACTGTCAATCATTCTTCAATTTGTATGTGCATATACACCAATATATTCATACAAAATCTGATATGTAAATTTCTCTTGCTAATTTGTAATGCTAGATGTACCCAGAAATAGGTAGAAGTAATGGTTGATATTTTAACTCCTTATCCCCTATAGTATAAAGTACTACAGACAGGTGCCTGTAAATGTCTACTGGGTAGTTTTTTGCAGAAGTGTCTTATTGCATCAGTCAGGAAATTCTTAGACATAATTTGTTACTATTAGTGATTCCATGTCATGGAATAACCACACTATCAGTTTATGACTATGTCAAACTGTTTAATTAATTCAATAACTAATGTGTACACTCCCCGCTAAGTGACTTAGGAAACAGCTTTACTCTCATTTGAGATCTTTGCACATTAGGTGGCGCCATCTGCTGATCACAACCAAGGCTACTTAAATTAGACAATGCAGGTGGCAGCACAAGCTCATCCAGCATCAATCTAGTGGTGCCATCTGTTGTAAGGTGGTGAAAGTCAAAAACACTACTGTAATGACCGTATGTATTAAATTATCAGCTGTCCCAAAACATAAGGTGCACACAAATAAATCTGATTCACCGTCCCAATACTTGGGGACATGAATGAATCCTGACGACATGTTGCCCCCATTTTATTACCCTGGTGTTAACCTGGTTTGGTAACTTCACCATGGTCTATTACCCTGCTACTAACTATATCTGAGTGGCTAAACTATTGAGTGTACATCGTTTTTTAAATTGAGAACAAATGTGTTTGTCAGAAATTTGACATTAACCCCCAAGAACATCAAGAAGTGTCAATTGACTTGAAGTCTGCAACTTTGTAAGCAATCAGAGCTTCTGCCAATATAGCAGGTGCCTCGAATGGTGGAAAGTGGGGTTATTGACATCGTCTGATCAGACTCAGAGCTACACTTGTGGTTAACTGTGCTTTGATGTGGCAAGTGGCAACAATTGTTTCAGAATACTTGGAGTGATCTTCGCAGCTATAATTAGACTGAGCCTTGGTGTGGAAAGTGGCAACAATTATTTCAGTGTAGCAGATGATCTTTCCAGCTATAATTATAACAGTACAGCTGTAGCCTTGGCCAATTTGAATGAGCCAGTCGGACCATAAACTTAGACACTGAGTAATCAAGGGCCCAGCAGTGAATATAGGGGGCAGTGGGTCCCCTGCTAAATTCAGACCCTGATTTATTCTTTGAATTCCTACTAAGCATACTGCGGATTAAAACATCAACTACAGGTGAAACGATGTGCAAGTTAGACTTGGGACAATGCAGACAGTCTTCTACATTTCAGCCAAACATTGGCGGACTGCAACTAGGATTTTAGATGCGTATTGTGACACTTCCTAACTATATAAAGGGCAACTGGTAGTTGGATGGACGAAACATTGTTGCTGGTGCTACAGTACTTACATCACCCAAGTTTGTGTTGTTTACTTCAGAGCAGCTGCTATTGTAATACACTGTTTTTTATTTATGCATCTGCATCATGAAAAAAATGTACATATGCACCAGAAATATAAATAATTGGTGTCCTATTACAGAGACAAAATTTATTTTATTTTATAAAGGTGTCCCAATACATACGGACATTACAGTAAATAATTTAGTGGCTTTCAGTCAATGGCATTTTGTGTTGTTTTAATTCAAATTAGCATTTTTGTCAGTTTAAAATATCAAATGTTACTCTCTATATGTATGATGTGCACATGTATAAATACATCACTAATTAACATAAACATAGCCAACAGATGTAACGTGTCAGTCGTCAACACCAGCAAGCCTTGTTGGTTGTCACCAGTGTCACCTGCTGTTAGTGTCAGTACAATGTCATCAATGCCACTAATCAGCCAGTCACCAAAATGTCTCAAGCAGCTCAACTGTCCCCACTCATCAACGATGGGCGTCTCCAAACCACGTCAACCCAGCCAGCTTTGTCACCAATGCACAGGTATGATATTCATGAATGAAGACCTCCATAGCCACGCTGTTGGCTCATAAACCAACAACCAGGATCATTATTTCAGATGGACAACTTCAGGCACTGACTGCTTGTTCCAGAGCAGCCACTGTCGTTGGTGCAGCCAGAGAATTCAGTGGGCAGAAACAGGTATCTGGATGCCTATCACAACTGAATCTGAGTCGCGATGCTACCAAAGTACCTATATAAGGACTAACCACCGTATTAGTTTCTATTAACACATCAATAGTCTTCAGTATGACAATGTCTGCCACTAGTCAATTAACACTGGACAACCTTTATTATTCATTGTCACATCTTAGTAACTGTATACATACAGTACTGCCCACGAACTATAGAACACTGTCGTGACCAATCAGTCATCCAGGCATCAGTCAGTGACCACAGCAATGCTTTAAGTAGTCAACAGTCCATGTTAATCGCCCCCTTAACTGTCACCCTTGGCTCCATTTTACGGACCCTTTTTTGGCAGGATCTTCATTCAACACAGGTAATAAGAGTTGCTGATCAAACCAGTAGTGACGTATCAGTATTTCAGTCATCTAGTCAGATGCACTCACACTTATAATGTTGCAAAGTCATATTATCATCACCATCATCAAATCACTGTCAGCACCACCGACATCACCATCATCAGAACTACCATCACCAGCACCACCACCAATATCAGCACCACAGCAAATGAGCTATAGCCAACTGCGCAATTTGTAAGCCAGAATACAAGACAGTGACGTAAAACAAATGCTGCATGCCAGCCACCGATTACGACACAGCCACTGCCGCCAGACGATAAACCACTTGTAGGCCAGCCAGACCCCAGGCTATCAGAACACAGAAACATGAGAACCAGTCGGTTTCCCCACTTACCACCACACTTCCTAATAATAATAATACATTATCATTGCTGTAGCTATCAGGTTTCACTGTGAACACACCTGTCACCACAGGTGTCAGTGTAAGTGGGGGGTGGTGGTGAACTATGACCTGTCCTACACTCCCACACTGCACTGTTTACAAGCATGCCAGAGAGCCTGGGAGTGTTATATAACCACAGACATGTAGCAGGGCAAGGTAAATACTCCCACACCTCCAGACAACATGACATGCCATGGCAGTAGGTCACGCTTACACAGCTTTGGATTTCCCACTAAACAACAAAGGAACACAAATCAGCACAGTACTTTAACCACAACTCCAATGTCAATCAACACTGACTGTCGGTTTTCCGCAAATTGTGTAACTCACAATTTTATTCAGCTAAACGCATTTAAATGTTTGATAATAAGCTATAATTAAAAGAGTTATTCACCAAGTTAAAAATTTTAGCATATTGCAAAAAACATTTAAATGTTTGATAAGATATCATTAAAACACCTATTCACCAAGTTAAAAACCATAGCTTATTGCAATGAATAAATGCCATCTGATATCAATAACGAAAATACCACACAAACATATTCATCTACCTACGGGCATCCCTCTGTTTGCACAACAAAGAGGTAAACCGACCATAATCTCCCAAACAAACATGATACGCCACCCACACTGGGGTTATTTATAGTAACAGGAAATCCAGGAATAATGGCCCGTGGGCAGCCAGTGGCCTTGACCTTCTCCCTCCACATCAGACCAACCGCTGGCGTCATAATCCAGCGGCAGAAACGACCAACAGAGACACATTAAACATGCAGCAGCCTGCCGCCCGGTTGTCATGGCAACACTTCTAGGAAGTTTCCCATTGTGGCTGCTCTGTACACCAACAAGCATGCCTTGTCTAGTCAGTCCAGCCTTTTTTTGAGCCACGATGTCTCCAGCTCTCCAAGCTGCCGGAAGACTGAGCTGGGGAAGTATGCCTCTATCTACTGGGGGAGCTGGGACAGGGAGCTGAAGGATGCTGTGGATTTGCAATGTTAGTGGCGTGGCTAGATACTGAGCTACTTAGACTATCGCAGTAAACGTTACGGGATACGTTGCAATCATGCAGATAAATTCACTGCTGATGTGAAATTATATTTTCAACCCTGATACGTTCACCCTCGTGTCACATTTGCTCCCCCCTTTTCATGCTGATGATGAATGTAAACAAATGACTTCTAGCCTCAGGTGGACTGCATCAGATATCTTCGATGTGTACGTGTGTGTACGTGTGTGTACGTGTGTGTGTGTGTGTGTGTGTGTGTGTGTGTGTGTGTGTGTGTGTGTGTGTGTGTGTGTGTGTGTGTGTGTGTCTGTGTGTATGTGTGTGTGTGCGTACGTGCGTATCTGTGTGTGTGTGCGTGTGCGTGTGTACGTGTGTGTACGTGTGTGTGTGTGTGTACGTGTGTGTGTGTGTACGTGTGTGTGTGTGTGTGTGTGTGTGTACGTGTGTGCGTGTGTGTGTGCGCGTGTACGCGTGTGTACGTGTGTGTGTACGTATGTGTGTGTACGTGTGTGTGTACGTGTGTACGTGTGTGTGTGTGTGTACGTGTGTGTGTGTACGTGTACGTGTGTGTGTGTACGTGTGTGCGTGCGTGCGTGCGTGTACGTGTGTGTGCGTACGTGTGTGTGCGTGCGTGCGTGTACCTGTGTGCGTCTGCGCGCGCGTGCGTGTGTGTGCATACGTGTGTTGCTTGGCTCAGTTGGCTGTATTTAGGTTGTATACAAATGCTGTGTTCTCGCTGTACCTGTTGTGTGTGTATTATAAATAATGTACAGTGTAATATATATACTAACAGGGATCAATCTGGAAAAAGACATGCATGTGCCCTTCGGGCACATCAGATAGAACTATGTGCCTTTCTGAAATTTGATGTGCCCAAAATCAGCTAATTAAAACTGTATTAATTAATTTGCATGATAGTATGATCGCTCAAATAACCTGGTAAATGTGAACATTACATTTCTTAAATATTAGGCATGTAATCATGTTATTATTTAACTTGTTTTTGAATTCTATTCAGGACTGCCTATGCGACATATTTCCGCGTACAAAATATATCACCATCAATATCAAAGTGCTCAGAAATGTTCAGGTTTAAAAAAAATCTATAACGTTACAAAACTAGATGTGGAGTCGCACAATACTGGGCCAAATTGGTGTCCTTTACCTTACGCTATATTTACTCCATAACCAACTTCATTGTGGACAGTTCCTGTTGATAACATTTGTGCTGTACCTTAGGCAAATGAAGAAAGAAGAAACACAAAATACACACCCTGCTCTGCCTGTTTATTGTTGTTGTTGTGGAAAATTGTGGTTGTGGACAATGTGGTAGATAACGTAAGTTACAGTGTCCACCATTTCAGGTCCAGAGTATTGGATTCTGACGAGGTACTACCATACATCAGTCAAGCAAATTTTGATTTCTGAAGGGTTTCGCATTCTCATTTTATTTTAGTTAAAAGACATCATGTAACTTACAGTATGAACTACGATTATGTACACTTTGAATTGCGCCACATAACAGTGAGCAAAGAGATCTTATCGTCTTCTTTAATTTTAGGTGTAGATGTATCTTGGTTACCATCTAAGACAGTTTTTCATTTATTTTAAGCACTTTTTATTTTCGTGTCCTCCTTTTTTGGCCCAGCATTAGAGCTTCACCTGAGGTATATTCTGGGTAAGTGTGTCTGGTCATGCTACTAGTCTACTGCTCCAAGGATAGGGAGATTCTAACTGAGAAATACGATGCAGCAGTTTGTGACATTGAGTGACAACGATTCACGTACAAGAGAGCATCAACTAAAAATATTCAAAGAACCGTGTTGATTAAACATTAAAAAACTCATTGATATACCAATGAACAGATGTATGGAATAGCCTCACTCAGTCTGTGGTTGAGACTGCATCGGTGCAGTCTTATGAGAGCAAATTAGATTTCAAGTTTTTGAAAAATCACCCAATTAAATTATACTATACAGTAAGACTATTACATGTAAGACTATAACATAGCATTGTCTTTTTTCCATAGTTTAATACCCAAGGTGACGTGGGCATGATTGATAAACATGCTTTTAAAAATGTATATTTTTTATAATGTACTCCAATTTAAATATTTAGCAAACATACATGAATTAAAAAACGTGTATATAGTGTAGATGTATGGACGGATATTATTTTGTATAGACAGATATGTTCGGCAAGAATAGAAAGTTGACGATGGGTGATAATATGGTGTTGGCTGCAACAAATGCTGTTCACAGCGAACGACTAAAACTTATAAACAATATCAACGACAGGCAAGATACAAGGATTGGAATTGATTAGACTGTTCTCAGTGTCCAGTCATCAATGTAAGATGTGATTTAAATAACTCAGACCATTGTTCTGTTTGTTGTCCACGCAGCCGTTGACTGTGTTCGGACACACAATGGAGCACACCAGAGTGCTATTTGGGTCTCAAAATGTGCTAAAGCCTAAGACGCAATATTTTATAGCGTAATATAGTTAATAACAGCAAAATAGAGGTGGGTCCGGATTCTACACAAGTGCCCCTAAATTTTCTCAGATTTCTCACACACGTTTTTGTATGCATCTTTTGGGCACATGCGGCAATCCAGTGTACAACGCAACATTGGCACGTTTCCGCACTCCAAGGGAATCCCCGCTAACAAAGAACAAAGCCAGGCCATAAATCTCTCAGTCCCACCAACTGTGTGCCACCTGTGAGACTTCTCTGACAGCTGCAGCCAGGTACTGTACACACACACACCTGCTCAACTCACCTGTTTCCCCTCACTTGTCTCCCCGGTACCTCCCCTCACCTGTCTCATCCCATCTGTCACCCCCTCACAGTGACCACACCACACAAGTGGTCTAGGACCAGGACACTGATGATCCATGTATGACATGACAGATCATTCACAGCACATATGACCGTAACAGATCACACTACAGATGGTCCATCTAAGACATGACAGATCACACTACAGATGATCCATCTATAACATGACAGATCACACTACAGACGATCCATCTATAACATGACAGATCACACTACAGACGATCCATCTATAACATGACAGATCACACTACAGACGATCCATCTACAACATGACAGATCACACTACAGACGGTCCATCTACAACATGACAGATCACACTACAGACGATCCATCTACAACATGACAGATCACACTACAGACAGTCCATCTACAACATGACAGATCACACTACAGACGATCCATCTACAACATGACAGATCACACTACAGACGATCCATCTATAACATGACAGATCACACTACAGATGATCCATCTATAACATGACAGATCACACTACAGATGGTCCATCTACAACATGACAGATCACACTACAGATGATCCATCTATAACAACCCAGATCACACTACAGACGATCCATCTACAACATGACAGATCACACTACAGACGATCCATCTATAACATGACAGATCACACTACAGACGATCCATCTATAACATGACAGATCACACTACAGATGGTCCATCTACAACATGACAGATCACACTACAGATGATCCATCTATAACAACCCAGATCACACTACAGATGATCCATATATAACATGACAGATCACACTACAGATGATCCATCTATAACAACCCAGATCACACTACAGATGATCCATATATAACATGACAGATCACACTACAGATGATCCATATATAACATGACAGATCACACTACAGATGATCCATCTATAACAACCCAGATCACACTACAGATGATCCATATATAACATGACAGATCACACTACAGATGATCCATATATAACATGACAGATCACACTACAGATGATCCATCTATAACATGACAGATCACACTACAGATGATCCATCTATAACAACCCAGATCACACTACAGATGATCCATATATAACATGACAGATCACACTACAGATGATCCATATATAACATGACAGATCACACTACAGATGATCCATCTATAAGATGACAGATCAAACTACAGACGATCCATCTATAAGATGACAGATCAAACTACAGATGATCCATCTATAACATGACAGATCAAACTACAGATGATCCATCTATAACATGACAGATCACACTAGAGGTGATCCATCTATGACAGTAACAGGTCACTCACACCACATACAATCACTCTATCACTATAACACACCACTCACTACAGATGATCCATTTACGACTGCGACAAACCACTTACACTGCAGAGGATCATTTACGATCTGACTGTGCCAGACAAGCAATTACTGTGCTAAACCGTTTTTTTTATTCTAAATACTGTTCATTTCAGTAAGAAGGAAGTCTTACCATCAATTATTTAATCCCAGCATCCACGTGTCCGCCTCCTAGGTCTGTCTCACACCCGCCAGCCACCAAACAATCCAACCACTACCAATAAAAACGCTACCTACCAATAACAAAAATCACAATTCTAGCGCCCAGGCGGCGGGGCTCTTTCGCCACGTCTCTTTCTTAATCCAGCCACGGATGGTGACCCCTGTCACTGACCGTGCAGTGGACGCTCCACAGACAGAACATCCACACGAGAAGCTTACGCAATCCACCGCATCACCATGGCGACAACAATAACAACAACCGCATCTGATGAGCCAATTAGAATCAGAGATAAACAAGCATCTTCAACCACTGTGCCTGTGAATCACTGTTTGTTTCCAACATGAATGCATAAGGAGGGCCCACCACAGGCTGCAGAGTGGTGAGCCAATGGCAGACAGCTGCATGGAAACAGTGCCATCGATTCCTGCCTAGCAACCTGACCTGAGCACATGACGGACAGACACAGCCTGAGCGGCTGGCTGGCGCTTGTTGTGACTGGGACTGCTATTGAGATGTGTCATTAACACTCGCCTCCGACTGTTGTTGTTGTGGCTGCTGGTAGCTGGGTTGTGTGCTTGCATGCGTAGTGCAGGCGGGTTGTAGCTTGTGTTGTTGTTGTGTGCTGTTGTTGTGGCGGTGTGTGTTTGTTGTAGCTGGAGAGTTGTTGTGGCTGCTGGTAGCTGGGTTGTGTGCTTTAATGCAGTAGTGCAGGCGGGTTGTACCTTGTGTTGTTGTTGTGTGCTGTTGTTGTGGCGGTGTGTGGTTGTTGTAGAGGTAGCTGGGATTGCCACTGTTGTAGTAGTAGCTACTAGCTACCGAGTTGATTTTGTGGCGATGGTAGCTGGTGTTGTTGTCATGGGGGTTGTCAGTGAGTTGTTGTGACTGTACAGTGCATAGCTGGTGAGTTGTGATTGTACAGTACATAGCTGGTGAGTTGTGATTGTACAGTACATAGCTGGTGAGTTGTTGTGATTGTACAGTACATAGATGGCGAGTTGTCGTGATTGTACAGTACATATCTGGTAAGTTGTTGTGATTGTACAATACATATCTGGTGAGGTGTTGTGATTGTACAGTACATAGCTGGTGAGTTGTTGTGATTGTACAGTACATAGCTGGTGAGTTTTTGTGATTGTACAGTACATAGCTGGTGAGTTGTTGTGATTGTACAGTACATAGCTGGTGAGTTTTTGTGATTGTACAGTACATATCTGGTGAGTTGTTGTGATTGTACAGTACATAGCTGGTGAGTTTTTGTGATTGTACAGTACATATCTGGTGAGTTGTTGTGATTGTACAGTACATAGCTGGTGAGTTGTTGTGACTGTACAGTACATATCTGGTGAGTTGCACTGTGCAGCCTGCAGTTAAGGCAGCAACAAGAAGCCTACTGAGACAACACCACAGTCACTGACAGTGTTGTGAAGACTTCATCATCAAATATCACATCCTGAGGCCATCCATTAAGAGACAATACATCACATCAAGACTTGTCACATGTTTACTTGAACAGTTAGTAGTCTAGACTAACAAGTAATAACTCTCATGTCTCCTTTCTATGCTCCAAACCATTTGTGTGGATACAATTAATAATCACCTCAGCATTCTTGCCCTAAACAAAGAAGCAGCACACAACAAACCACAGAGAATTAATTATTTACAAATAGTGTCCTCTTCCTGCATTGAAGAAACCCGGCCAAAGTTTACCCTTCCTCTTGGTGACCCATGTCTGTCTGCTGACCACTGGTCAATAGTCAATACATCTGGTCACTTCCAACAGCCAGACCCAGTCTTAATTAATTAACTCACAGCAGGCTAGATAATGGGCTTGTTAATCTGCTGTCTAATTCTGTCCAGACCTCCAGAGTGTGCATCAGCCAGGGAGAGGGAGGGTGGGGGGGGGGAACGTGGGGGGGGGGGGCATGGCCATCACCAGATCCCTTTACCTGTCTACTCCCATTGACAACCTGCATAGGTCTTGAGCTGAGGGATACAGGCATCCTCTAGGACAGGGAGACACAGGCCAAGGGGGACTCCCACTACTGTCTGGCCTGTTCAAATGGCACTGAAGTATTCCATACTCACAAGAACTGCCAGCTGTAGGTAGCATTCCGCAAATACCTTGTGCAAATGTTTGTCTAATTTACAATGTCCCAGTGTGTCTCCAGTCTCACTGTGACATCCAAGTGCGGACAAATATTTCCAGGTTACTGCTACATCTATGGATAGCATCAGTGACTCTAAAACCTGCTGTCTGTGGGAGATTTCTTGCAACCGGAACATTTACAAATGGGAAAGTGGGCATATTTGAGAACTAAATAAAATATGTTCTGCATTATACAGAGTGACATACTTCCTTTTCCTGTTGCAAATTGTCAACATATCCATGACGTTTCATAATGGAATGACACATGTACATCTTAATTTTTGAGAAATTTATTTTCTCGGATATGACTGATGACTGTTAAGCCGGCTTTACACTATGCAATGCGGTCGCATGCAACAGGAGACATGGTCGCTTGCAACCTGGTCACAGCCTGATCGCCTCATGTACATAGTACATCGCATGCAACTGCATCTCATGTGACGGTGTCTCATGTTGCTTGCAACATGTCTCTTGCAATACGGAATGGAAATCTATTTTGTGCAACCACGTCTCATGGTTGCATGTAATTTGTCCAATCACAGCCAGCGCAGGTGAGTGAGGGGCCGTATTTGAAAACATGGCAGAAAGTTGTTGTTTGGCAGATTACTAAACAATTTGTTTAATTTAACCTATTCTACGAACATTAATATTTGTTGATTTATACATACACAAAGAAGAACCGATACGTTTTGGGCGGTAGGTATCACTAATATTCGAAGGTGCTTACTTTTTTACCGCCCACATCATGTTATGTTATGCCAATACACTTATAGAGCGAGTGTACGTTCGTTATGACTATAATGATTGTATAATGAGATCATCAATACTGTTATGATCACTATATAATCGCCGATAAAAAGATCACGGCAGCTTAGATTGTTTGAAGACGTAGCTTCTATTAAGAACTTTTTATTGATAAAATTTAAGTTTATGTTGACGTTTCGCAAAGTCAAAGACCAACGTCAAACTCGTTTTCACAAACTTCAATTTAAAGACCCAGTGAATACAATGGTGATTAGACCAGTCAACAGTATATCATTTGAAAACAATATGTCACGGGTAAATGGTGAACTAATTACACTTTGTATTGCAGGTAATGGTGTTCCAAAGCCCAAGGCATGTTTGCAGACTAAAACCAATGTTGGATATGTTGGATTACACTATATGAATTGCTGCTACTTCATGCAGAAAGAGTGGGTGTTATACGTCGCCATCTCCCCCTGTCGACAAAATTGTCATTGCGTCAGTGGCAGCTTGAGACATACACAGCATCCACTTATTTTGACAACTGTTCAAAGTTACATTATGACCATTGGAAACTAGTTGCCTTGGTACATGAGATGCTCACATTAAAAGAAATAATTTATACAACAAAGATGTATTGTATATTACACATTAAAACGACTGTAGATGGATGATCTCAGAATGCAACTTTAAAACTGTACCCACACTTCATTTATGCCATTAGATATACGAACTTCTTGCATATAAAGTGAATTATTTCAGAACACAACTAATCGTGTAGTTAGCTATAATTTGTAATAATTTTTTACATTTTATTGGCCCATAATGATGATATAAAATTGCCTCAACCCCATCAATATATTTGTACTCAATGAACTGTTATATCAGAGATTAAATGAGTGAAATTGTTGAGATTACATTATATTCAATTTACGTCAACAATTTTAATCACTGAAAGGTTATAAAGTTTAGGATGAAACTGATTGACTTTTTGCGTTGCAAGCAACATAATTCGGCCTTGACCTCAATGACGTCAACATCGGCTAGTTGCTTGCAACCGCGATGCATAGTGTAAAGCCGGCTTTATAGATTGTTAACATAACACACAGTGGAATTCACCTGAAACCCAAACCATAATTTTTCCACAACTGACCCATCCGCAGTGAAATGAAACAAGCCATGCACGTACCTCGTTGATATGTTTATACGTCTTGATGAGGTCGACGCTGAGTTTGCGCATCGGCGCGGTCGTCGCGTCGCGAAACGTCATCACAGTATGTGTAGTTTGCATCCTCGACATCTCGGAGCCCTGGATGTGCATGTGAGAGTCGGTGGAGAGATTCGTGATTTCGGCGGACACTACACTCCCATAGACATGGGGGCCATGACGTGGCTGGCCCAGCTGACCTGAAACAAACAGAAGACTGTTACATTATCGTCGTTCCAAACACAAACATGTTCTTACACTACGGTTGTTCTTATATGGCGCAGTATCCAGTCATTAGCACTGCTCAAAATGCTTTATATCTTATTCCCTGGCAGGCCTGTTCAATCGAACACTATGTTGAGTTCTCTGGGAAGCATTCAGCCACACTGAAATTAATGCATGAAGACTATAAGGTATTCATACACAAATATCCATCAATCTATAGCTAGTTACTCATTCATATAGCTGAGTATTCTACACAATGTCGTTACATTATGGTCATTGCCAACATTGTTGTTACACTAGGGTCTTCATATGTACACAATCATAACGTTGTTACACCATAAGTGTTGATAACTTGACACTCTCACTGAAGGTACTAAGATATATATAAGTCAGGTTACTTAATACATCTGTAGGTGGTTTGTGTACATGCACTCATTTTAAAAGTTTGTATGTCAACCCAATTGTTGATTCTGTCTTAAGAATTAACCCCCATATATCACCACAAACATAGCCATCCAAATGCAAAAAACTGCATTTAAAAAAATAAACTGGTCTTTATTTATAAAATAAAAATGGAACAATTAAAAAAGCGGTCACCACATGTTTTTTTTTATGTATACTAGTTGAAGCTCCCATAAATGAAGGCAATGCTCAATAACAATTTACACTCTTTCCTAACCTTCCAACAACACAGGACTGCTTCTTGCTTTCTGGTGCGTCAAATAATACTAGGAAATCTTGGAAGCAGATGGTCTTAAAAGCACCCAATAACACACGCACACATTCACAAATGCATAAACATGGGCAATTATGCATGCACACACAAACGGATTATGCACTGCATAAATAAATATGTTTACTTGTGTGTATACCGCGTGCCCTGATGTTCCACGCACATGCTGAATCTCAATATCGTCACCAATCACGCACGACACATCATCAATGACTAAACAATCTCCGGGAAGGCAATAGTTTTTCTGTTTCCCCTGCAAATGCACACACATACACACAGTCATACATCACGGATGTGTCATTCACTGCGGAATTTACTGCGCAAATCTGCTCAGTGAACGTGAGTATGACAAATCTGCTCAGTGAACGTGAGTATGACAAATCTGCTCAGTGAACGTGAGTATGACAAATCTGCTCAGTGAACGTGAGTATGACAAAACTGTCAGTGGTCCAGGAAAAAATGAGTGCAAATTCATTGAGATGAGCCAATTTATTGTAAAAAATTAGCTAAAAAGTGCAGTGTGTGACTAAGCCTAACCACACTCTATCAGGACTGACAACTCCATAGAGAATCCCCACAGAACCCTTTCCTCCTGCACCTATCTCCCACTCGGATGACATAACCAGCCTTTGATTCCCGATGCAGCAAGGTGAACAAAACCGAAACGCAATCTGAGATCTGTATGACAACGGATGTGGCAGTCATCTGTTACTTGGCACTGTATGACTTCATAGTATCTATTCTTGTCACATGCCGATGATACATCACTGCTCACAATGTACAGCAGCTGACTTGACTAACAGGGGCCTTGTCAGCCAAGTCTCACAAAAACACAGATTCTAGACCTCAGACTACGCACTTACAGGTCTGACAAATCATTATGTGTAGATATTTCTAGATCACTCTGGTTAAAATTAACTCTGTTAGTCACCTACGCCAGCCAGTAGAACCAGTGATCGTCTAACATCTAAGACCACTAACATCAGTCAGAAATTAACCCAAAACTTTAATATTAAATAAGATAGCAGTATATGTGTGCACGATACAAGCAAGCGACATTAAAATAATTTCTCATTTTGTGTCACGTCTGGTCTTAAGGAAAACAATTTGGTAACAAAAACTAATATGGTCTATTTGGTGTGTTATCTGTTGTTATCTTATTCAGAGCTGGTTAGCAACGCAATTACTAATTACACATTTGAAAGTTTATCGTAGCATATTACACTACATAACAAGGTGTGTTAAAATGGGTCCTGGCATTTTATGGCTCTATTATATACTGTCTACATTTGCAACTACAACAACACGCATAGATAGCTACCATAATGGCACCAAATAACAAAAGCAACAACACAGAACCAAGCAGGCCAAAGTTCTGCTCAATGCAGCAACATCAGGCTCAGTTGATGTTTACACTTGGATTCATGGCCACAACCAGCTATTAGACTGAACATGTTGTAGCCTGCTCAAGGCTGTTGTGCAAGCCCAGGCATGATTACATGTTCCCACATAACACAACCAACAGTGCTTAACAATCATCTGCTATCATACATGCTCTTATCTTCTTTCTGTGTGATATGTGGTGCACAAAAAAAGTGGCACACTAAAACCTGTATAATTAGGCTACTCACAGACTGGGTCAGACTAGCATAAAACCTTAGTTTAGGTCCCTCAGTGAATGAACCCCTGAACGCCCCTAGTAGACGACAGTATACAACACCACATGCTATCTTTTTGGGTCTCAAGCTTAGCAATACTTTCAATACTAGAACAAATGCTGCATTATTTTGAAATTTTAACACAATCGCTTCCGGAATCTGTCCATGTTTGGGTAAATGTATACACTCACATATATATGTATACATGTATGTTTACCTACCGTATGGAATCTACACCAGGAGAAGTACGATCCCATGCAAAGAAATGGAACAAAATATGTGGACTCACTAATGCCAGACAAGTCTCTAACAGTCTCACCTGAACAAGCAACCTTTATTATGGACCGTTATTAACTTTGACTATTTCCATAAAAAATGTCTTCTTAAGTTCATAGTTCTCTCTCTCTCTCTCTCTCTCTCTCTCTCTCTCTCTCTCTCTCTCTCTCTCTCTCTCTCTCTCTCTCGCACACACCCCTAACACACACACACACACACACACACACACACACACACACACACACACACACACACACACACACACACACACACACACACACACACACACACACACACACACACACACACACACTGACCCCAGATGAACTAGGGTGCACCAACCCAGGTGCATCCACCCCTACAGCCAGTCAACTAATAGGGCTGTGATTGATGTGACTAGAGTACTAAGACCCAGCTGACATCCATCCCCCCTCCCTGGGGTTAACACCTTCCATCTGCTGTTATCTAGTGTGCCCTGTCTGGAGTCAATGACTGACACTGTGGGTGAGAAGCCAGGCAACCTTATCACACCCTCACTGTCAACCCATCAATGGGCAGCTGTCAACATAGAGTAGACCAAGGAAGTAAGACATGGCCAAACACAATCTGTCTGTATTAACCTATCATGTATTAATGAAGTGCATTTACGCTCTCAAACATTTGTCCATGACTCCACTTTTTGTGAAGTTCAATTATTTGATATTACAATTTTCACAATTGTATTTCTACCAACCCAAACTAATTTCATTTTTACATCAAATACTTAACCTTCACGGCTACGTTACCCATGCCATCTAAAACACCCTCTGCCACGGAGGAACGTTCCCCGCTTACGGCACAAGATCCCCTACACCCAAAACTTCCCCAGGAATGGACCGGAAATCAACTGGACTTTGATAAGTGACACAGAAATCAATGTCCACTTGGCTCTGTCCATTCTGTTGATGGTGGCGCCCAATCAGAGACAACCGCTTATGTAGCCAGTCAGCCCAAATAAACATCCGTATGAATAGGATGGGCCACCCTCAATGTAACTACACCATTTCATGACAGACCAATCAATGACCCAGACTTTGCTGACCAATCCAACTGACCCCTATCAGTACTACACAGTAAACACAATGCAGGTATTTCGCCGTTTGTGCACAGGCACCAGTTTTTGATTTCTGCCTGCACTGTTGCCCAGCCACATAAATACCTACAGGCAAAACTGACAGTGCTTCTGGCAATACAATCTGCCCCCTGAGGGTGTACTTCAGAGGGTATCTAGAGGAATGTGGGGAATGTGGGCAATGGGACAAAGTTTGTACCCAGAAGACAGAGGGTCATGTGAAAGAGACATGGTTGGAATAGCAGGGCTTCAGATAGCATAAAAGCCCTTTCATCTTGCCCGTTCATGCCTGGGCCACGACCTTCTGACTGCCTGTATCTAACGACAATAACATACCTTCAGAAAAGATTCAAATACCAGTCCCCTTAAAAAAAGACAGTTGTACAATCATACTCTTGAACCATATGGCTGAGTAATTATAATAACCATATTTTATAACAATATATTTTAGATTTCCCAGGAGTCCCTCAAGGCTACATCTAAAAATATTACTGGTCAACCAGTTTGGGGGATTGTGTACTTTTCAAAATTGCTTGACTTCAGTACTTTTTAACAGAGCTCTACATATTCCAGCATGTCAGTCGCTGTTCAAAAATATCAAAATATTTTCTATCAATCAACCCGACTGCCAGGTGTTTTTTTAATAAAGCAATTGTTGTCTCCAAGATCTCCAATGCCTACGACAGACAAGGCACATAGAAGAAGTGCCCTGAAATTAATCTGGAAAACCTGGGTTTATCCAAGGATTCTTGTCTTACATTAGATCAGATTAATCAGACTGTTAAAATAGCGTGTTAATATCTCAAATAATATTCTCCCCCCTAACCCTCCCTGCTTTCAAAACCGTCACATCACCATCCATTAACCTGTTACCAGTGTTAGCACATTACCGCATATAGATACAGACATCACAGTGCATGAACCTTCAGTGTTTGCAGTGCCGAATCTGCATCAAATCATCCACACACCGGATGTGATTCTGAACATCCGTAATATCAGCAAAACAAACAGCCAATGGGTGCTATGAGGTATACACTACTGACATACTGACCCACCACTGGCAGCAATACACAGCAATACCGCTTCACCTGATCACCAACAGGCCCAAGTATTATATAGAACGGTCATAACAAGTTACCAATATCAATACAGACCACTAATTATATACATATACACACACACATGCACATACACACATGCATTGCATTGGCCCAGCGTAGGTCAAACACACACAGTGGATAAATGTAGGCTTCTTCAGGCCAGATAAAGATTTATTTTTTGAAAAAACGTGGACATGTTTAAATATAATCTTGTTTTCTTGTTAGATATATAACTTAGTGGAAGCTGACTGGAAACTTATATAAGTTTAATTAGCTGTGTTTTCACTTGGTGTAATGCAATGAAGAAAAACCCTTTGTAATTCTGCATTCAAAATTTTACCAGAGCTCACTCAAACATATTTCTTCTGATAGCCATTTTGTTATGTGATGGTTTTGGTTTAGTACCCCTAGTCCCAGGCAAATTGGCAAAATATCTTCCATTTTGTTTAGTCATTTGGATAAATGACTTATTTTAAAGTGTGAGCATTTATAAGTCCTATGGTATGTCATTGTGTATGAACTTTTTCTAATTAATTTAAAACGAAAATTTCTTGAAATATCTACCTCATATGGAGATCATTACAGGAAATGTAAACATGAAAAACAGTTGAGAATTTTGTGAATTTCTGCAAATAAAAATGCAGTTGCTAGTCATCTATTAACCCATTTAATCCGGGATAGGATAATTGTCATAGTTACCCTTTGTATCCAGGATACGATTTTAGTTGTAGTTTGAACTTGGCGTGGAAACCCCATGCCATACTTTTACGGTTCCCTATTGGTTGATTAATGCTGAATGACTTCAGTATCTTGTCGTCATTGGGAAACACGTTGGAATCGCCAAATTAGTGCCGTTCATTGGTTACAGCAACAAACTTAATGTAACTTTTAACAACAGTAATTTCTTCACAAATAAATTTACATCAAAATGATGTTGATCGAATTCGTTACAGTTAGCTTATTTGTTATAAGAAACAAAACACAAAAATATATATCACTGACCGAATATATTTCACAAATTGGCATAAATCCACTCAGCAACACCACACACTGTCATTCTGTTCTTTCGCGTAGGGTTGTTACTACAGAATTATACATAAGATAATTATCCAAGATACGTGAACAAGTTTTAACCCACTGTTTTCAGGGGAGAATGGTGTATAAAATAAAACCAACTTGCACATTGAGATGTTGCCTCCTTCATGGAGAAAATGTCTGGTGAAAAGTTAAGTGACAAAACGCAACACAAATCTGAATTTGTTGGGAAATGTTTTGCCATATGCCACATACAGTAAATTTTATCAAACAACTGATTTGTCAATATAACTCCATAGTTTATTTTATCTGCTTTCTAATGGTATATAACATTTCAAAATTCATACAGAAATAATAAAGAGTTATGTCCATTTTTAAACAAAGGTCTGTCATTTTCTGGTGCTGACAAAGTGATTTCTTGGATGTGGTCAGGAACTGGCTGCAACCACAGGGTACATCATCTGTTAAATATATTTATAAACACTCGCACTATCAATTGTACTCAAGCTGTCATATTTAAATATCAGTTGTCATCAGCAAACAATGCTGGAGACTATCACTGCTGTGGATCACGCCGTGTGACAAATGACCAACTAGATCCGCATTCTGTCACTAACATTTCTTTATACCTGCAGTTGCACTCTATTGTATCGTCCTAGCTACAGTGACACCAGTCTTGTGGTTAGAGTGTACATTGGTTACCACTTAACTAATAAACTACATGAATCTAATTTTCTTGAATGCTATTATTTATAAAAGGGTACTTGTTTTGACTGTCTGGTTCACACCCAATATGGGTTAGTCGGAATGAAAATTATCAAAAATAAAACTTGACCAACAAATTGTTGTACACCTTTGTTGTTGCTGCTAGATGATGAGGCCAAATAAAATAATACCTGCGTTTCCGGTAACCCGACCGTCCCTAGTATTTCCGTGCGACCCTATGCTTTTTTTAAGGAAATAATTTTTTTTTTATGATGCAGACCCTCGACCCTTGCGTCTGATCAAAAACTTTTCTTTTAACATTATATTATATTCCGGCAAGACTATCACACGATCATTCTACATCATAAAAATACAGATAATCATTGCAAAAGTCCTGAAAAGTAACAAAAATTTACCTTTTGGAACGGAAATTCTGCGATCATTCCAAGTATTGGATGAATTTCCACGTAAATCGTTGCGAAGTGTCAACTGACATAAACAGGGACGCGGGCTGAAGGCGCTAACATAAACCATTTTGTGATAATTGTCTGGTTGTCCGCTAAGCGCATTGAAGACATGTTGTTAATTAAATATACTTCTTGTCACATCGTTAGAACACGCATAAGTGTACAAATTGCAGTTTCAAAACTCAAAGGAATAACAACAGGTTACGCTGGCTCAAAGTAATAATTATAGTCTGGGTTTCGTAGTTCTAACAAATTCCGTTGGATGGTGTCATATATGGCGCTAGCTAAAATGGTTGAACAAAAATAATAAAATATTACAATAGGTCTGCCTACCCTATTTTTTCCCCAATAAAATGTAAAAAAATGTAATGTTTTTCCTACCTATCTACCATATTTTTAAAATCAATGTTACCGGAAACTCAACTATGTTTTATTGTGGCCTGAGCAGTGCATTGTTAGCTTCATTATAAATGCTAAAACAACATAATAATGAGTAAAATCAAGGACTATGAGTTACTATTCTAAAACCCCCAGAGTCCATCTGTAGGTCAAAATCTGTACATAAGCCACTGTTAAATAGCCATATAACTTCTTCAGACATTGACATAACCTGCCTGGCTTGCATAAAGGTCAGCTACCGTCTGTCTGATTTTAGTGGCCTTGGCATGTTTACTGTAACATTATCATTGTTGCCTTGGTGAAGTGAAATACCCACAATACCAGACATAAACACTTCTAGGAACTCTTTCTAGGAATCCCGGTAATTGATGCAGTTACCAGGCCCTACTGACAATCCAGGCATTGAAGTCGCTCAACTCTTGTCTTGCGATTGTGCTTCTGGGGAGGTCTTGCTTTGAAGGTGGTGAGCTACCAGATAAAGGGGCAGCTTCAAAGCAGCTCCAAGTGTAGATATCTGCAGATGATATGGTTGGTTGATATTAGCAGAACCCTGAATCACATCAAACCTATGCAATAGCTTATCGTCTTCTAGCGTACAACTTGTGTGGTTGGCCCTTGTCGTTTACAGACTCCCAAATTCAATATTCTATTTACTTGTCATTCGTGGCTCTATGCTCCTTATCCCAGCACGAGACTCGCCTCGATTGTGGTCACGGATTTTTATCTGTCTTCTTCCATCACTAGTTCTGTTTCATTGCCGTCTTCACCATCCATCCGTCTCTATTCCATCCCATCTCTCACTCTCCACCCCCGCTAATCCCACTAAATCTCTCCTAAAACAGTCCTCCAACCATTCATATAATCTTCCTTTTATCCTTCTACCCTCAAACTCCACTCTGCTTATGCTCTCTTTGACAACCCTTCCATCTCTCTAACATCTAATTGTGTCAGGTAAAGATGTCTGATTCATTTCCACACAGAACGTTTACATGTTGACGACCATCTGTGGGTCTCAGCTTGAAGCCACCTGTGCTATTATTTCTATTCACAAATATATATATCTGTGCCCACCTGCTTATGCTCACCACACCTGGCAGGCCTTGACCCAGTGAGCCTAACACTGTGCCACTATTCCACAATACACTACAGACCGAGTTTATGGCCATGGGCTGGTAGACACAAGAACCCAACAAAGGCACCCAGAAAGGTTTACAACCTGGAGACAAGTCTAGCACAACCTGAGATGCAAAATGTTTGGGATATAATGTCTCATAATCATGCACGCACGCACGCACGCACGCACGCACGCACACACACACACTAGCTGACTCATAGCACTAGCTAATCTATCATCTCAGTGCACTAGCTAACTCATTGTCTCCTTGCACTAGCTAAATCATCACCTCCTTGCTCTAACTAACCAACCCATCATCTCATTGCACTAGCTAACTCAACAATTAATTGCACTAGCTAATCCATCATCTCATTGCACTAGCGAATCCATCATCTCCTTGCAATAGCTAGCCTATCATCTCCTTACTCTAGCTAACTCATCATCTCATTGCATTAGCTAACTCATCCTCTCATTGCACTAGCTAACTTGCTATGTGTCATAGTTTTTGTCACACGCCACCAAGAAAAGAAGCTGAGATACGGCAATAAAAACAGGATACTGACCTACCAGCAACTTGGACAGTGGACCCATCATTATCACCTCAGCTAAATAAAGTTGGAACAGTGGCAAAAGGGCTCAAAATTAATGGGCACAAAGAGCAAATTGCGCCGCTTACTGCCTTACTGATACAGTGATATTTTCACACAAAGTGTGGCTGTAGCCGGCTAGACCACACTTTTACAACAATCACTGTGAACATCAACATTTACACTCATATTGCAGAAATACATATTAGAAACAAAACCATACAAACTGCTATTCTCAAAGAATGTCCTCACACTAAACAACTAGGAATACTAGAATACTTCACACCTACTCATTAATTAGTCACAGAAATGTTACATGACCTCATGTAGCCTGTGTTTGCATAACTCTGTGAAAACGTTATGCTACACTTTTAATAAATTGAACAAGTACTTGCTTTTACAAGCTGTGTCAATTTTGATCCCTGGGCCACATTTAAAAGTACAAATTCATGTCATGCTTTCAAATTTTCAATGCAGATTTTATTTCGGACTTCAACTCAACATTTTTGCAATGTTTACCAACTAACACATGTTTGCATCTGTGTATAACAAGTATTCTCTCATCTCATTCTTACTCAACGACATATAAATAAGTATCCCGCCACGTACCAAGATAACACTTGAGAAACTGCTAGGCTACTTTCTGTGCAGTGTTGCCTGTGAAATGTCAACGAAGTGTTCACCTTTGATACCTCAGTTTGCAAATAACAAACAAGTACATTCTTTGGCCTGCTCCTAGACTCCCAGCATGCACTGTGTATGCATCCAGTCCTATGTACAGATTGATTAATTATATCATGCATTAAGTAGACTGCTTGACAAAGCACCTAACTAGTGTATAAATTCTTGGTTTTGATAAGAAAGCTAACTGTCATCATGAATATCTCGAGCAGTTGCTTTATATAACCTCCTGTTAATAGGTGGGAAAACTAAAATAACTATTAGATTGTAACCAGAACACAACCTATTTACACCCCAGAGCATATAACTGTAAGTAATTATCACCTGAATTATAGTGATCGATAAGCTATGTGTTCAATGAACTGAATAGCAGAAGTTAAACACACCTACCCTGGTACTTCATGTGACTGACAAGAAAATATGTGAATGAACGTTACTTGGGGGGCTGCATTTGTACAAATTTGCAACAGTGACACATTGTAACAGGAAATTCTAAGCACTAAATTAAAATACGCAAAACACCTCACACCCATAAAGATGACCTACTTTGGCTTTATTTTCCCGACATTCTGAGCTAAAACAGAATGCTAACATGACTGTTTACAGGCATGCCTGCACTCCATGGTCCACACAAGGGAACTATATTTAGTACAACTGACTGGCTACAGTTTCAAGTAGGGAGCTAAGGTTAGACTGGTCTGTCATGATACTCAGAAAACAAACATCACCTAATCGGCAGAGGAAATATATGCGGACAGCTTCGGAAAGTACAATTCTACATACAAATTTAGACAAAACAGGCATTCATTCATAACCACGATAGCTAATACGTGCATTTTGAAAACCGAGAATCTGGGCATTTGTAAATGACTGTTAATCAGATGGCGCCAATTTTAAATGCGCGGCAGCCGCTGGCAAGTCTATAGACTGTCTTGACATGACACTTGAGACTACAGAGACTAAAATAACTGAAAATAATCGATTCTTGTGTAACTGCCTCTCTTTGGCCCGGCCTGGAAGACACAATATGCTCCACTGCCTACTAAACAAATCTGGCTATTTATGTCAAGGCAATGCTCAGTCTAGACTCTTTGATTATGCGCACCAGCTGGGGCAGACTGTGTACAGTGGCACTTGAGGGGGATGGAAGCCACAGGGCATGAGGGGGCACTGAGGGAGCCTGAGGGGAGGACTGAGGGAAGGACTGAAATGATACTGAGGGGATGACTGAGGGGACGACTGAAATGATACTGAGGGGAGAACTGAGGGAAGGTCTAAGAGAGTCCTGAGAGAGCACTGAGGGAGCCTGAGGGGAGGACTAAAGAGGTACTGATGAAGCACCGCGAGTGTTTCAGCATGGACTTGTTCAGTTAGAAATATAATGCAGAATAATCCCAAACGCGTTTAATCAAACTAAGACATTATCACATTTTGCCAGTTAAACAATCTGGCTGTGCTTCCACCCAGAATAAAGTTAGTCTACCTGGAATGTCTTACACCAGAATGTCTACTTATACCTGACATTTCTCTAAAAAGGGAAGTGGATGTATATGGATGTTTAGTTGGGGTAGATATCCCAGATGGAAGACATAAAACTATCAGATTGCCTCATAACTGACTGACCATTAGAATGAGTACCACCTTGTGATGGGACATGGTTCAATGTTGCCAAGACACTCGCACTCCATGCATCACCGCACTCCACACATCACCAACACTATGATGCGTCAGTCACACCCCAGTGACCCCGACACTAGATGCCAGTGTGATGTATTAGTCACGTTCCAGCGACCAGCCGCTGCATGCCATTTCAATCAGTCATGTCTTGGTGAATCACTGTACACCACTGTCATTGACCATAGGCGACCCTATGAACACTACTCTTTGATATGGAATCAACTCACATACATGTGTGCTTATTCAACATGAATGGTGCACCACAAAATATGTAATCAAGTGATCGCCAGATAGCTACATGCTGTTGTAATAGTCAATTGCTGTTTCATCACAAAATAGTTTTCACTACTGGCTGCCTTGTTCGAATAGGTCAGTGTGCCACAGCAGTAGGAAGTAACGACTCTACTGAGTCTACACAGACATCAAGAAAAACTATAATTTACTATAATCTAGACACAGCCAATAACCTACTCTAGAGTAGACCCCAGGACACAATCAATAACCTATTCTAGTCTAGATACCAAGATATAACCAATAACCTACTCTAGTCTAGACACCAATACATAATCAATAACCTACTCTAGACACCAAGACAACCAATAACCTACTCTAGTATAGACACCAGGACACAACCAAAGACCTACTCTACTCTAGACACCAAGACATAACCAATAACCTACTCTAGCCTAGACACCAAGACATAACCAATAACCTACTCTAGTCTAGACACCAAGACATAACCAATAACCTACTCTAGTCTAGACACCAATACACAACCAATAACCTACTCTACTCTAGACACTAAGACATAACCAATAACCTACTCTAGTCTTGATACCAAAACATAACCAATAACTTACTCAACACCAAGGCACGACCAATAACCTACTCTAGTCTAGACACCAAGACACAACCAATAACCAACTCTAGTCTAGACACCAAGAAACAACCAATAACCTACTCTAGTCTAGACACCAAGACATAACCAATAACCTTCTCGACACTAAGACATAACCAATAACCTTCTCGATACCAAGACATAACCAATAACCTACTCTAGACACCAAGACACAACCAATAACCTACTCTAGACACCAAGACACAACCAGTAACCTAGTCTAGACACAAGCAATAACCTACTCTATATACGAAGACAGTTCAATACACGACCAATAACTTACTCTAGATACAAAGACACACCAATAACCTAATCTAGTAGTCACCAAGACACAACCAATGATCTACTCTAGTCCAGACCAAACACCAATAATCTACTCCAGTCTTGCACTCCGAAGGGATAAATTCCCCCACCCCACCCCACCCCCCACCCCTTAAGCACAATCATGATCACCATAATACATAACATTTGATAATGGATAACAAAACACCCTTACAGAACGATGTAAAAAACAAGTGAACTATGGTGAACAACTATTGGAAATAAAACTGGTTTACTAAGTATAAAAATGCATGAAAAGAACAATAATTCTGGTGTCCCGTTTTCGTACTAATTAACGAGTTGTCCCCAAAAGACTGGGCCATGAGATGAAATCATTGATCCCAGGTTAGACAGAGGTCTATCTACTGACATACATGTTGTACAGCCCCAGGCAATGACACAATGGTCCACAACTACAGTGTAAACAAACTGCACCTTGTGCCAACAGGCCCAAGTCAAAGGTTATCTCCCAATCAATGCTGTAGGGCTACAAGATGGTTTGTCTGTTCTCAGTAATCCAAGGGTGACAGCTATTACCCTCTTCACGGAAGCTTCATTTGGTGTCTCTGGTGTAGTACATAAGGTCCAAGTAAATTACTCTTACACTCCGTTTTGAAGACATACTTTCAAACGTTAAATCTTGTTAATCGTTTTTATGACATAATTTCAAATGTAAAATCGTTTTAAAAACTGTACACTAATAATTAGTTCACACTCCCAAGGAATGAATACATGATTTCAAATTGATTAATAGTTTCCACTAAAATTACTTTCACATCACAGTTTTGAAGACGTCATTTCAAATGTTAAATCTTGTTATAATAACAAATGGCTTATAAGACAACATCAGGGGAAGCCATTTACACAAATATTTGTCAAGGTGCAAACATTTATCAACATAACGGCACACTCACCTAGTTAGACTACTGACAACCATATCAACATTGACACTGATTGTGCGAATGAATATTCTATGTCATAAATAACCATGTGTGTACACGTTAACTATGTTTAATTGATTTAGAACTAATTTAATGACTGTTACTAAACACAACTGCATGCCCCAAGCACTTTGTAACAGTGACAGAACAAAAACACGAGCATTTGTTTTTTCGTTCATCCATGTTCCGTAGCAACATGTTTTATTCCTGGCCTCGGTAAATTACTCATAAAATGTCACACACAAAAATAGACATCCGGATAATCTAGTTCAATCCTGCGAAGCTCACCTAAAATAGATATTCATTCCGATGTTATGCTCACAATATCCATTATGGCGTTCACCACCTGCTGAGGATATTATTGGAACAATCAGACTGGTCATTCATTGCAATTGCACACATCTGACCAAATAACATGTAAAAATGGTAGTGTATCATCACAATTTTGACACTTCTGCTAGGCGTTTTATGTAAGGACAAATGAAAGTGGCAGAAACTGGCCAGTGTCTCATCTTGACATCTGTCCCCATGTGGTGCGAGCTAATGGCCAATGTTCTAGTCACCACATGCCCTGTGTGTGATTGCAGTTGTGCTATTTATAGTACTCTGCGTGGATACTGTGTAAGCGGCCTAACTGCAGCAGGTGCTCCTGTCAGGGCAGAGGCGGTTCACTTGTACCTCTGTTATTGTACTGCCTACACAAAGCACACTGTATGTAGACACACTCATTTGCTCGCACAAACACGTGCATATGCTTACAACCGCCAGTAGCTCACTCTCTCTGTTAAGTTGAACCCATTCTAACCCAACCCCTATAAATATTTTCCCACCTACTGCTGACATTAGAACCTGGTCCAACAGTCCCTATTTCCCACTTAAATGCTGGCATTAGAACTTATTCCAACACTGTCCCTATTTCCCACCTACTGCTGGCTTTAGTTCCTGTTCCAACACAGTCCCTATTACCCACGTATTGCTGGCATTAGAACATGTTCCAGCCCTGTCCCTATTTCCCACGTACAGCTGGCTTTAGGGCCTGTTCCAACACTGTCTCTATTTCGCACGTACTGCTGGCATTAGAACATATTCCAGCACTGTCCCCATTTCCCACGTACTGCTGGCTTTAGGGCCTGTTCCAACACAGTCCATATTTCCCACTTAAATGCTGGCATTCGAACTTGTTCCAATACTGTCCCTATTTCCCACGTACTGCTAGCTTTAGGGCCTGTTCCAACACTGTCCCTATTTCCCATGTACTGCTGGCATTAGAACATGTTCAGCACTGTCCCTATTTCCCACGTACTGCTGGCTTTAAGGCCTGTTCCAACACAGTCCCTATTTCCCATGTACTGCTGGCATTAGAAATCCAAATTGTACGCAAACAACCTTAGATCCAGTTCAGAGAAAAGGAGAGAGAGAAAAGGGGAGGAACAAACACCAATACCTGTATATAGATCTGTGTTTGTAAACAAGTGTTTGTACAAGTATATTTTATAGTTTTGGAATTAACTTGAAGAATACTTTGAGACGTATCTAGTTTTTACATTGGCTTCCATCCCAAACAGACCCATGCATTTACAAAGCATGCATGCGTGTATGTATCTGGAAAGACAAACTAAGATGACAAAGAAACCACCCATTTTCATATAGTTTACAGCGAAGAAGGTTCTAGGCATTGGAAAGGAAAATAATGGACCACCCAGCAAGGCCCCGAAGCACCTGTATTCAAGCCACAGCTAGCCTGGGTCGGACTGCAAGGATGAGAGCAAGGAACAGTGCCTATGTTCATGGAGTACTTACTTAGTGGTACTGGAGATGCCAGTAGCAGTATCCCAGTGAAGCCAGATACCCTGTGTGCAAGCTGGCATTTCATGACACAAATACATCATCAATAATTTCCCAAGATGGCTCCACCAACACGTTCTATTTGTGGATTAACAACAAATTATGAGTGACCTAAACAGTGTAGTTTTACTACACACAGAATACGACTAATGACCAACATTTATACAAGAGTAGGTCACTGTGCGGAATGTACTGAAATTAGGATCATGACTCAACAGCTGGTAGATGCCCAAGACCGTCTCACTCACTCCTATAGGGCAAAAAGGTAAAACTATATACTGTATAGTACAGTATCCAATTCTTAGAATGACTTTAAGTGCATTAAATATACTTCACCTCATGGAAGGCCTGTTCATTCACACACCATCTCACCTTCTCTGAGAGTGTGAAGCATTCAGCCATGCTGCAACTACTGCACAAAGAATATTCATACACATAGCCACAACTGTCTATATCCAGATACTCATTCATACAGCCGAGTGAACTGGAGGAACGTCACGTGGAGAAAAAATTACCCAAACTTTGAAAGAGCAACAAGAGGATCTGAACCTGGTTTCTCTCGACTGAGAAGTTCTAACCACTATGCTGTGCCCTGTGTAAGTCTATGGACTAGTAGGGCTGTTGGTTTGTAGAATGTGGCACCATGAGTTATCACAAGTGCCTAAGAACCGTCCTACTCATGCACTCATCAACATGACTGAATCACTCAGGTCTGTAGACTACTAGTGTCAGACCATCAGGTGGGTTCAAGAGTGTTACATTAGTCTCCAGTGGGTCTACAACACAGGTACAATTGGCAGTGGGTCTGTGGAGCATTGGGTCTATAAGCAAGTAGGTTTATGTATCTGTGTGAGAGCAGGTCTATGGGTCTGTGATAGTAGGTCTGTGGGTCTGTGGGTCTGTGGGTCTGTGGGTCTGTGGGTCTGTGGGTCTGTGGGTCAGTGACTCAGTGTTTCAGTACAAAGCACTCCATTCCAGTACAATTAGAGCTGTGAACCCAGGTAGCCCATGTGGACACAGCATGGGATTTCTTCCCAGCACAGAGGTGACAGGTGGGTGTGAATGGGCTGGTTCCCAGGCAGGTATGTTGGGAGTGCTGGGTGCTTTCTCCCTGTCACAGACAGCTGGTCTGAACCCACACATTCCACACAGGCAGCTACAAGTCTCGCCAAGCCCAATGTGATGGAGTCACACCGCAATTTACTTACACAATTGTGACATTCTACCGTTTTGTTCAATATACATAAAATCCTTGAATGCATAAAAATTCCTGTTTCTTGGCCTGTTTCATCAGAAACTATTAACCCCGTAAGAAACGTGGTTGGCATCTACTTGTATATATTCAACTAATACTACAATTGTGCAACTTTTTCAAATCTGTAACAAATTTGGCTTTTAAAAAGTTGCAAATTATAAAATATCCCATTAACCTAATTTCAGAAGTCACCACTGACGTCCCTTATCGCCTCATAATACACAATCACCACGACACCATCTAACTATCAAAAGGGCTAACATTTTGAAAGATACTAAATTCGCTGGCTGGCTACAATAACATCTTTGAAATCAGCTAACATCGTAATAGTACATACTTCATTCATGCCGCGGAAAGGGCCTATGTGACCTGACCCCAACATTCAAAACTCAGAAAGAAAGCTAACTCAGCAAGACTCCTTAAGTAACTACTGCTCAAGTGTCAGTCTATTTGCGGCTTAACTGTCACATATCCATCAATCCGGTTTTAAACACATACGCAAAGTCATTGCACTCAATTACGGAAGCACCTAATAAGCATTTGAATAGGTGGCATACATAATATAGTACCTGGTGTTTGAACAGACTGAAGTAGTACCAAAGTTCAATAGACTAACCGTCTACCAGTGTACAGCAAACAGTAATCACACAAACACTAGTATAGACAACATGAACATCGACTGAGTAGGTTCCATCTGCTAGGCCCTCTATGTAACCCGATGGTTTGCCTTCCCCAATAACTGGTGGATGGGTAAACCTAAACATTTGTATTTCTAATCACTAGTCACATGAATGTCATGCAGCCACTACAGGGTGAGATGTGAAAATTTCAGTATTTCATCGAAAAAGTCATGTATACGAGTCTCGGGAACAAATATAAAATATAATGTAATTTTGATTACAGTGTATGTAAAAGAATACATCTGCCAAATGTTATTCTTATATCAGTTTATTTAAGTTTTTGTTTAGGTGATGCTAAACCATCACACCCGGATCCCAATGAAGCAATGTTCAGAGGGTCCATCATGCACTGAATGGAAAGGGTGGATCTTCAACTTCAAGGTTACAGGGACAACTTACAGATGCCCTGTGTTGTTGATATTGTTGTGTGGCAGTCAGTAAGTAGTGGCAGCCAGGCTGGCTCCATAACTGTCTGCAGTCTATGGCAGCCACACAAGAGGTACTCCCACTGAAGAATGCCTGTGGCCGGCAGCCTGCACTCCACATTAAGCTTGATCTATATCACAGGCCACTGCCACTGAAGACAGCCAGTTTCACCACAAAAGTCCAGTAAACAACTATGCAAAAGGCAACATCCGTATGTAAACACAGCCTCAGAAACCCACCCATTTCAGGGTGGCAGTAGAACATCAAAAGTCAATCGAGAAGACCGGACTGGGGGTTTGAGTCAATCTTTTGCCATTTTAAAACTTTAGTGCTTTCGTTCACCCCCTTTCCCTTACTTCATAAGAGTACAGCATTAGAAGCAATGCATATCGCTACTTCCAGACATCCACCTGCACCGATGCATACAAGCACTCGTTCTTTCCAAGCATCAAATCATGGAACAAATGCACACAACAGCTAGTTAGCAAACAATCACTGGACTCATTTAGAAAGCATCTCCCCTTCATGCCCGCCTAAAGTAATCTACGCCCACAAAGCTGTAGGCACACCGACTATAGGGTCTTCTAATTTAACTTCATAAAATAAGCAATAGACCTAAGCCAGTGCTACACCACCAGCTACTTGCGACGTCCCACCCAAGCTCAACAATACTCTAGCCACATAAGTAACCACAACACACATAGTGCGTGGCTATATTATAATATACATATGTTTCATGATCATCGAAAGTTCATGAAAAACATACATGCAGGGTTGCTCACTTAACAGAAACTATTTCCATAATAACACCTTCCCCTGCCCCACAGTCCATATTTTGGTGATTCCACATGCCAGTCCGTTCACATTGCCTGGGAATACTCTTACATTCAGGCAGTTACCAATTCATTTTAATCACACCGAATTTGTAGATTCTGTAGTACTAAATTGTTTCAAGTAAATTATGACATTCTCTGCCTAGACTAAACCATACAGCAATGACGACTTCCTTGCTTGAGTTTTGGTAATTTTATCCTGAGTGGTTAACATTTATTGATCAATTGTAACAAGTGAATGATGATTTTCTTTGCCACTGGCACAAAGTGATCAGGGCAACTGGACAGGCATTATTTATAGATTTAGCTAGTCCCCAGTTGGGCCCCATTATTTAAAAATTAGTCGCCAAAACAATATTTGGTCGCCACTGGTGAGCCACGGCTTCCAAAATTAAGCCGTGCTGTAATAATGAGCCGAGTGAAACATTGCAACAAGTTGGAATTAACTGACACCCCACAAGTGCGATCTACCCTGTCTGCACCTAGCCAACTATACCCTGCTTTATGCCAAAGGACAAGTTGTGACAAACTGCCTACTTGCAAGTTACAGGTGTTGCAATCAATTTATGTAATTAGCGACTGGTATGCACCATCAGGAAGATTCGCTCTAACGACTAGACATGGTACTTCATCAACTGGCATCTAGTTATAGAATTATGCAAATATTATGCAAAACATTGGCACTGGAAATAGACCTGTGTGTTCACAATGTTGGTAAATAAAACAAAGAAACCACTCAAAATACACAGTACTATATGGAAGATATTGTTCATGGCTCCAAGATTGCAAGTTTCAAATATAGCTTCAGTGTAAGTTCAATTCTTGCTATTAAAATACACACTACAAATTATTGGTTTTGTAACAATACAAGGCCAAAGCTACTCGTTCATTGTGGAATATTGACTTTTGTGTTTTGAGGTTGTAACCTGCAAATTGTTAGTTTTTATTATAATAAAACGGCATGTCTTAAACACTTGATGAGAGAAACAGACAAATATAACACGGCAGCCAGGAGATTGAATCAAGAAAATTAACTGGTAGGACATCTCTGAAAAGAAATACTGGGTCAATACTACAGGATAGAGCACGAGATTGCATACAAACGGACGGACGGACAGACAGACACGCACACAAGGGCAGAGATACGTTGAAAGACTGAGAGACAACTGCTGAAGGAATGAGGAAGTTTGGTACACTTGGAAAGACATGAACAAATCTACCAAATACAGCAACAGTGTGCTTTGTAGAAATATTTGTCAACATTATGCTGTAGTTGGAACGACAATGATTAGTAGAGTTCTATAACTCTCACAAGCTGGGTGAAGAAACATCTCAGAATGTGCAACAAATGACCCAAAAACTATGTCCTAGAATAATGAAACCAAGGGACTTGTAAGAGATTGTCTCACACCGAGTGACTGAATGACACACTATGTTTGATAAGAAAACATGTCCCTGAATTAACAACCCAGCAGTCTAGTGCCAACTGTGAACCAGTGTACAGTTAATGACCAACCCAGGCCTAATAAGGCAATGTGTCAGAGAATGAGATGACCACTGACCAGGGCAGGGTTACTTGGGGACAGCTGGGGGCAACTAGACTGGCGAGAAAATAGCACAAGCAGGCTTGGAATCAAATTTATATTTAAACATGCCAATTTTGCATATTTTGCTATAACGAACATGGCCAAACTGGCCTTTATAGCCAATGTTCCTTATATCCATGGTGCAGGTATCTAAAAGTTGTTCCTCAGATGTTCTTAACATCAGTTCTTACAGCAAGATTCTACTCCATTTATAATTGTAAATTACAGCATATTCGATTAAAAGAAAACCACATTTGCCCCAAATGTATGTCGGCCTATGGGTAATAACATGACAAGTGAAGACCTGAGTCGATTGCCTCACTGGTTTGTGACCATCACCCAATCTCATGTGATGCGATCAGCCACTTGTGTTGGGGACAACTCACGAGGTAAGTGCGCCCAATGATGTGACAAAGTAAAGTGCACTGCGGGCCACTGCAGGCAGATAGCAGTGTCACTCAGTGCTGCTAACAATGGGCACGTATCAGAGGAGGAAAAAACTAGCAGACACGGAGAGGTGGCGAACAACAAGAGGTACTGAGGTGCACTTGACTCTATTGTGGATCCATTGCGATCATTTGGCCTCGAAACTCTTTCAAATAACATCCACAGCCGTTTCAGGCTTATAAAAGAATCAAGAGTACACTGAACTATTTCAGTGTTCTAAAAAACAACTAGAGATATTCAGAACTTTGTCGGGGTTCCAAAGCCATCAGATGTACTCTTTTGGGGTTCTCAAACAACTAGAGGTACTCAGACATTGACCTAGAATTCTAAAAACAACTTTCACGGTTTAGAGCAATCAGACTCAACATCTTTTAGAATGAAAAGCAATCAGATAGAATTGTATATAGGGCCTATTCGGATCTCTTTCAGGCTTCTAAAAACAGATACTCAGAATTTGGCCAAGGTTCTAAAGCAATCAGATGCACTCAAAACTCTTTCAGAGTTCTGGAAAAAGAACGAGAGATACTCCAAATTCTTCCAGGGATCTAAGCAACCACATACATCCACTCTTTCAGGAATCTAAAATATTTGATTCTATGAATCCTTGACAATAAGATGTTCTGAGAACTCGTCCAGAACAAGAACGCTGTCATTGTTGGATGATGGCTTGTGCGCAGTGATGCACACAAGTTGTCTACAGACTTGTTTGTCAAAGCCCACATCAAAGTCCCAACAATATCACCTAATTCTAGATCATAAACTGTCATTCCTAACAATGTAACACACTCAGACCATCAGTAAATCATTCTGTCACTGCCAGCCAAATGTTGCTCAAAAAAGCACGGGCCACAAATTTGTAACACAATCTCCACTCTCTATTTAATAAATAATTATAAAAGTAAATTTTCATTTAACCTCTTTTCAGCACGCCTACAGCTGCATGGTCCCGCAAAGTATCAGATAACACTTATAACTATTAGGGTGAATAATAAAGATAGGTTTGTCAGAATGATTGCATTCAAAGGCTACACAAGCCGGAACCTGGTGGTATGGACAATGTAACTGAGTGGTCAGTGGTCACTGAAGGTGTCACCAGGCAGCTGAGGACACAAGACTTGTCACCACCTCACTGGACATGTCCAGGCAGAACTGTTACATTAAGCCACAAGCCAGTGTCACAAGCCTGTGCCAACACGCTCTGTCCCCACAAGTTTTGACAGGCATCTGGCCTTACACCCTCCACTCCTAGCCACTCCAGTTAATGCCCTGAGTTAATACCCCTCCAAATAATACCCAGATGGATTAGTAGAAATAAGCCGTAATGGCTTTTTGGCTTATCCTATGTGAAGACTATATTTATCAGTCACAATTAACGATGTCATTTTTAAATTTTATCATTAGTTCTTGTTATTCTTGTGACGTTTAAATACATATAACTAGCAACGTCTTCTTGAAACATATTGAGTATTTAAAATAAAAACTGGTCACATAATCCTTGGACAAACTCCGACGAGGCTTCCCAAGGAACAAGGATATATAGTCTATCCCCAGGACCCAGGAAGAAGGATACAACTTCTACTCCAAGAATACATTATATCCTCATGAACACAGAGAGAGAGAACAAGGATACATTCTATCACCAGATAGAAGGATCAAGGATACATTCTATCACCAGGTAGAAGGATCAACGATACATTCTATCATCAGGTAGAAGGATCAAGGATACATTCTATCATCAGGTAGATGGATCAAGGATACATTCTATCATCAGGTAGAAGGATCAAGGTCACAGGATACATTCTATCATCAAGTAGATGGATCAAGGATACATTCTATCATTAGTTAGAAGGATCAAGGATACATTCTATCCCCAGGAACAATACAACTTGTACCCCAAGGGTTAATTATATTCCCTGTTAGGGAACAAGGATACATTTATCACCAGGAACCAGTCCTGACTAATGTATACCTGACAATGGACTTTGACACAAACAGTGTACACACACACGATCAGGTTCTATTCCCCACTCTACGTGACACCGCAGTGGACCAGGAAGCTGCGGGAGAGAAGAGGAAGAGCAAGTGATGAGGATACATGAGACAAGATTTCTGAATGAGAAGAGCAAGTGATGATACTACTGTTTGAGACAAAATTTCTGCATGAGACGAGCAAGAGCAAGCGATGATGATACTAACGTTTGAGACGAGACTTCTGCATGTAAGAGAGCTGTTCGTGCTTGAGCCAGAGCGCCCTGTTGGCGAGCAGCACGTCCTCCGGGAGGTTGGTGACCTGCATCTTCACTGGGTTGTCCTGCTCTGCCACCATCACGCCCCAACGAACGCTTGCGTCCCACCCGCTAATCCAAACCTGTGCTTGTAAATCCTTCGCAAACGCACAATTACTGCGACATCAGTGGTTCGTAGGCATCTCGCCTGAACACAGCACCATCCCACCAAAAATCGGACAATCAAAATTCGTAATCATCAGCAGTGTGCTGTCAATTAAACAACAGAATCATGGTTGCAGAGTCACGCACTCAGCATCCGTACAACAAGTGGCGTGGTCTTTGCAGCATCTCCGTGCATCAATAATACTAGGATTCAGGTGTGTTGACATCCATCTTGATGGTGGCACATTTCTCACTTGAGTCGTAACACAGAAACGGCGCACCAGACATCGCTATGCCATTTACCTCATAATCTCATCACAAACATGACACACATATATATATATACAGTATATCCGCAATCCACACGCATGCCAAGGGGACGGTCACGCTTGACTGTGAAGTCGGCGTGACGTGAAACGCTGGCTACACGTCTTAACTAGCATGAGTAATCATCCTCCAAGGGAAAGTGATCTTTGATGTGACAAACATTCCACTGGTGAATACACCAGTGTCGTACAGGTAGTTCCACTTGGCTGCCGATATACATAAACATCCAGACAAACTCCGTGTACAGGTCGTGGCCAACAAACGCACGCCACTGATCCACCTAGTTGTGTCGTGGTACCGGACACCCGTAGACAATACGTAGGTCACAGCGTGGGAATGACGCCAATGTAGACGCACAGTGACGCATACGTAGGCCAGTCCTTGCCGCCAGACAAGATATGTTAATATGATATGATGCACTCAAGGTCCACAGCTTGCCAGGCAGACACATGCTCGTAGACACATCCACACACATAGACGCCACCCCACAACACCCCCAACACACAGCTAATCTCATAGGTCAGTCACAGTCTGATGCTCAGCCTGTCAGCTGTCTCGCCATCTCCCATTGGCTGCATGTCCCCGGTTGTCATGGTGACTCAGCATTTGGACCAATCAGTGGGCGACTAGCATCATGTGTGACTAACAGATTTTCACAGCTTGGCCACAGGACAAAGCCAAGGCAAAGGGTGGAAATGAACACTGCTCTGTGACAACAAGGATCCCATTAGAGGAGGATTGAGGGGTTAATTAGGACACATTGCTACTGCTACTGTTTGTCACCTATGTGAGATGCATTGTGTATTGAAATATCACTCCTGTACATAGTAGGCCTACCACAATCAGCAGTAATGTGAATACTGGTTACATGTACACATTTGTGTCACTCATGAATATTATAACATTAAGAATCAAACTTTTTGTAAGAAAATATGCAAATGGGTAAGATACATGTAATCAACAAATGATGCTTTTTAATTTTCACAAATGCTACCTAAACTGTTTGCTGGCAAATTACACTCTCTATACATAGATCTATGAAAATTTACATAATTACTAACATTGCATGGTATTTAAATGTAATAAACTTGCTCTATAATGTATAAAAACTACATAATATTTAGTGTTGTTTTCAATTATTTTACTATCAGCAAGTTACCAGAGAAAGAAACACAAACATAATTCAGAACAAGGTTTTAATGCACATTTCTTTAACTTTTTAAATATTAATTTATTAATAAAGTAAAATTAAATTAAACTAACTATACACAAGGAAATCTTACTGTATTGCAGCAGGTTGCTCATTGAAACAAAGAAATTAAATTGTTAACAAGTGTTTTCACATTTGCAAAAAATGTAAAGTTTTTATATATTTTAAATTACTTGCACAATTGCATGTTTTGTATGATAAGTGTCTAAGCATTACAGAGACAGGGCTAGAAAATAGTCGAATTCCACCAATAATTTATTGTAGCCCAAAACACACTGTGAGGAGTGGAGAGTATACGGCTTTTGACTCGACTGACAAAAAACAGTAAATAAACACTTGTGCCAGATAGAATGATAGGACCCCTGCCTGGAATGTCTCCTAGTCAACCCTGGGACACCCTGGACTGGAATGTATGACATCTGTGTGTGGACTAGTTACAGGACAGCCGGCCAATACACAATTTTCCTGTCTGCTGCACAACTGGCCTAAAATCACAAGGCACTTCAATCACTGAGTGATGGCCATTGTGTGCTGAGTATGTGACTTCCTTCCCAAAGTGCACTCACTGCATGTAACAATGGTTTTACTAAATTATCTTTCCACAGACAAAAAGATTGGGAATCAGCCGATGAATTGTACCCTTCTTTTATTATATGAGTAAATGTTTGATGGCATATTTTGCAATGTTCACCAAATTGTTAATGAATGCAAATATACTTCTCTAATGCTGGGCTGGGCATACACTGCTAACCTTTTGTTGCGAGTCGTCTGTTTGATCAACTAAAAGAAATGTACAGTGGTAATGCAATATATTTAATATTCAAAGTTAGTATACAGACACCAACTAATCCAACTATCATCATAGCACTAAAACAACCGTGTCATGTAGTGTTTCCCCTAGATTATCATAAATGAGGTCGGCTTTTTCACCAACCTCGCCTTATTTTTGCAGGAATTGTCACCTCACACACATCTATCTTTTTCTGACATCCAAAATTGTGCTGTTCACTGTCATGTGAGATCCTCGTCAACAACACTTCATAAATTCCATCGAAGCCGTCCAATGCTGCTGCACAAGTAGTCTTCCATGAGTTCAGCCACACCACCAGTGCCACAGAATATGTCAACAGGCTAAACCTTCAGAACACTGTAAAGAGGAGAATTGCATACAAGGCCACCTTTATGTACAAAATAATGAGTGGCCTTATGGACCTCAAACCGACCGATGGCATACTGAAGATGAACAACCGCCTCTCCAACAAACTTTTCCTGCCACAGTCCAGGGCAGATTCTCACCTTCACTCCTTCTTCCCTTCAGCCATCCTATTGTGGAACAGGATTCCCCATGTTCAAGCATCCTTGGCCACCACCCTCACAGCTTTCAAAGCTTCAGTTGTGGGCTGGGTGAAAAACACCAAATAGACCCACCTTCTTTAAACCGAGCCCTCGCTAGGGTTTGTGGAAAGGGGTAGTGTACCTCCTGCTGTTGAAAACAAGGGGTAACAAATTAAATCAAGGGGTAATTTGTTCGGATTTTCTACTGTCAATGGAAGATGGTATGGGAGAGTGTCCATATATACGCGTGTATGTTTTTAGTCAGAACAATGATAGCCTGTGATTGTTTTAACCACACAGACAATGTTGTCTTCCAATGAAGTTTCGTAAACAGCTGGCATGAGTAGTTCTCGGATGATGAATAATAATAAGAAATGTACATTTAGCACACCATCTGCACGTGTCATACATATATGAGATTTTCAATGTAGTTGTCACATCATTAGAACATGCATAAGTGTACATATTCCACTTTCAAACACAACTCGAACGATTAACAACAGCCTAGGTTACACTGGCTCAAAGTGACATAGTCCACGTTTCATAGTTCTAACAAATTCCGTTGGATGGCGTCATGTATAGCGCTAGCTAAAAATTTAATGGTTGAACAAAATTATTAGTGAAACAGCATCAGTGATTTGAACATTAATAATGGTTAATATGATTGCTTTTATAATTTACATTTGTTAACTGATATACTATTTGCTGCATTAGAAACAACCAGTCATTTATACATAATTAGTAATAATATTAATAATAGAATTGATTATGTTTGGTTGTTATAATTGTTGTTAGAAAAGTTAACCACACCATAAAACAGTATTATGTGGATGCAAAGATCATAACATTATGATATTTTAGATATTTCACAGAATGCTGGGTTCGAAATTAAGGGTAGTCCACTAGTCCGAGACTACCAGATCGCGCCGCGGACTAGTAAATATTATGACTCATTAGTTTGGTATACTACTGAATACCGCAAAGTTCTCAATGGCACCGCCTGGTGTTCCAAAAAAACGTATATTATAGAAACATGCTGCCATTTTTGATCACTTCAGCAACATGTGGAAGTTTATTGATGGCTGAAAAATCCTACAAAGAAGCAAGTTAAACGAAAGCGAGAAGCACGAACATGACAAGAAATACGACAACGAGAGCATAAAGCGAGGATTCCATGAACCATGGAAAGTCAACCTAGACTGGCTAAAGTATGACGTTGTGAAAGTGGCAATGTTCTGCACGGATTGCTGCTCACAAGTGTTGACCAAGACTGATCGCCAATGCAGTTTTGTTGGTGGGTGCAAAAACTTTTGCTTGGACTTTTGCAGTGACTGCCCACGAGAAGTCGGAGCTACATCGGAGATGCGTTGCAATTGACACCACGAAGAAGGCGAAGGTGGGCACGAACTTGTCGAGACCTTGAAGAAGCATGTGTTCAACAGACTGATGCTGCCGTTCCGTAACGCACATGCGCTAGCAAAGACGAGACGACCGTTTTCGGACTTCACATGGCTGTGCGATCTCGACGAGAGGAAGGGACTCGACATCGGGCCGACGTACATGAACGTCAAGCAGGCGCAAACCTTCACTCACTTCATCGCCCAGCAGTCGCGCGACGAAATGAGCGAACGCCTGCAGTCAACGCCCTTCCTGTCGGTCATCTGCGACGGAACTGAAGACCAACATATTATGGACCACTGAAACATCCTGGCTCTGGTTGACATCGTCCTGACCATGCCAGCTCATTCTGCAGACACAGAGCGGGGCTTTTCCGAATTGAAGCTGGTGAAGATGGACTGGAGAACCAACCCAGGGAACGACATCCTGACCAACCTGCTGCACATTTCGTTTCACACTGCGAGCATTGCAGAGTTCAATCCGACTGCCGCCATCCACTTGTGGAATGCCAGTGGGAAGACAGGTGAGGATGAGTACTCGGATGGTCCTGAGGACGAGTGAGATGTGACACCTTGTCATGTGTGATGTATTGCTGTCTCTAATGCACATGAATTTCTCGAATAAATGTTGTGTATATTTTGATTATCTTAACTCTGCAGACTAGTGAACTTTCCTGGGTACTAGTCCTGTGGACTAGTCGTGTAAAAAGTTTGTTTCTACCCCTGCCAGGCAGTGAGTGAGAATGTATTATTTTTCAAAGTTCACTTTGAAATAAAGTATTCTTTTCTGAACAGAAATTGACTCCTTCAGCCAGTATGTCATTTTAAAATGGAAAATGCATCATTTGACACAAAAATACGTAATCTAAAACAGAATTTGTTTTTTTCTGAAAAAGAAAATGTTGCTTGAAACAGAATTTGCCTTTTTTGAAACGGAAAATCAGTGCCCCTACAGAGAGGTCCCCACACTAGCATGAAGAACAGTGTTCAAGGTCTTCCAAATCAACAGAGCCAACAATGGGTTGTTTACGGAAGTGAATTACATATTCTTTTAGTGTCTATGAGTGAGTGTGGAACACCAGGAATTGATGTTACTCCTAATAATCAAAACCCCACACTAAACAATTACAAGTTCACATACCCGTGGCCCCCCAGGTGTGCTGACCTCCATCTCACACCCAATCTACCCAGGGAAAACACCAGTATCAGCCAGCCCCCCTTTGTGGCATCTGGGCATTCTTCACAGTCACAGACCTAGCCACAAAACAATCAAGTAATAAAATCAGAGTGACCATTACAGAGGAGCCTGTGTCTAGACCTGAGTCCACTTGGGGATAGCTGAGATGACAGACGGCCCATTTAGGTGAAGGACCGCCAATACTGCCAGGATTGCTGGAGGCAGCAGCTATGTTTATCTGTCTGCAATGACAGGCGCCACCTGATTCATATCAAGTGAACCAGAATCATTCTAGTTAGCACACAGCCGAGTCATAGACCAGGCAGCTAATTAACGGGATACCCAAATCACCCTCTCTTATTAATCAGGTTCAATTTTATTCATTTTTTAAAATATTTTTTCTTTTAATATTAATTGTGGTTCCGAAAACTGCATTATAAGACTATAATGACAAAATAACGATATTTATATAGTACCATTCTCACACAGTGCTCTATGGCGCTGACTGTATAGAACCTTTGAAGCTATGCCAAAATATAAAAACTGCATATTTTCTTTTAAGAATTATATAGCCTGTTAGCAATTTTAATTTAACTTGATTTTGTCTATCTCAAAATACACAAATAAACACTTGCATGAATTCCCCTACTGCCATATTTAGACTATTGCATCAGGTTTACAATGACTGTCATGTTTCATTGTGTCTTCACTCAGGTACTAAAAGGGGAGCCCTAAGACGATAGCACATGTTAACTTCTAAATACAGCTCACTGTCTATAAAACATACAGTTTGTTTACCATAAATGCAAACTTTACATTTAACATAGAAAACACGCTAACCTCAAATTTCACATATCGCTATATTATAGTTGACGATGTTTAAATATTGTGTCGTATGACATTTTGATTTTCCTGTTAATTAGCTTGTTTACAATGTTATTACGTGTTTCATAACCATTACAATCGGTGTGATCTTTTACCGACAACTGTAAAATATGAATATAAAGATCCTCATCAGTTCGGTTTTGTTGTTCAATCTGCAGGAAATTTATGTTCACAGACATTTAAAATTTGTTCTAATTTGCAACCAGAATAGCTTTAAGTTGCATTTAAATAAATGACAGGACGTGTCCAACATCATGAAACACAGACGCTGGTTATTTGCCCAAGTTAACAAAAACAAAGTTTTTAAATCAACTTATTTTAAAATGCTCAATTTGAAGTAAGCAGTAACACATTCAAAGTGGAACAGTATGAATCAATAGTTTGGAAACATACTGGTCAACTACTGTGTGAAGGACAGTGGTCAAGCAAAAAGTAGCGGTGGGAAGAGATGGTCAATTGGCCACAGCTGTCAGTGACAAGAGGGTGGACTGGTGACTACTTTCTAACAGGTTCAACCCTCCCTTTACACTTGAAGCATGGGACTCCCCATACAGGAGCAGTTTGTCTTATGTAATATCATTGAAAACTTATTTTGATGTAAACATGGACTGTTTTACCAAACAGGTAAATAAGTACTGCAAATATATCATTCGATAACTTTATTACTCTGATGACTCTTCAACTCTCCCACCTTGATTTTGAGATGAGAAAATATTACAACACAGAGGTTCTAACAACTCTTTCTTTCTAAGTTCAGTAACTTGAATATCCTGAAAGTTGCAACAAACAGATGCATACAAAGTAGTGAACCCTCAAAGCATAACAGTCACCCCACAACAGCAGTGCATCAGTACATGAGTGAATTCAAATAAAAAAACAAGCATCCACTGATTCACGTACATCAAAGCGATCTGCCCGCCAGATGGCAGTAGGAACATGGAAGAACTGACGAACTGGTGTTGCATTGGTGGCGTAGATGGACCAATCAGCACTAGGTAGGCAGCACGGATCAATAGACATACGCCAGAGGCACTTGGCTGAGGCTGCCAGCGCACTTCCCTCCCACATAAGGTCAACTTTGTTTGGGTGGGCTCATTTACATATCAGGTACCGCCTGGCTAGGTCAGTGCTGTGGTGGCTATTAATGGCACAGACCCGTGGCAACAGTGACTGGCGGCGGCATACTCATTGCAAGGGACAGCCGTGACAGGCCTCAACTCAACCACAGTTAACTATGATGATTCACACAAGCTACACTCACGTTAGACGATGTTCTGTTTGTCTACTTTGAAGCCAAAATTGCATTTAAATGAGTGAACAACAGATTATACAGCCAATGCTTGTTTGCTCGCATTAACGCACATAGATGTGAATTGGTTCTGGGGCATGGTTTTGGAAACAATGAAATCATTTACTATTATAATGATCTTTCCTTCCAACAAATTGTAGTCAATCTCAGTTTAAATGAACTGTATTCATTGGTTAAACAGCCAAATCTGTACCCAGGGGAGATTGTCACCTAACTCACTGACAACCTATTAAACACTAGATAAATTGTGTTGCGAGGTGATGCAGTGGCTAGAGCTTCGGACTCAACCAAGAGAACCCGGGTTCGAAGCCTGTGCGGCGGTGTTGAACCTTGGGCAAGTTCATTCACTATACGTTGCTTTGAGTGCATTGAGCAGTCCTGAGGACTGGATACTGCGCAATATAAGAACGTACCTTAACTTAAATGTCACTAAAGCCCTGCAACCATGACATCTAAACTATTCTCAAATCACAGATCTTGGCTGGGGTAAACACCCCACCCCGTAGCAATGTGACCTGTTTTTGCGTAACCCAAGCAAAAGGTGAAGCTATGCTAATGCTGATCTATTGGCAGTTATTGTATAATTGGTCAGTAGGAAACATATTTCTAAAAATATACTTATACAAAGCTAAATCCACAATGTTCATTGACAATGGTAAGGTTTCACAAATAGATCAAAGCTTTTAATTATGAAACAACAAATAAAATTAATACTAAAGTTGGTGTTCAACTGTGAAGTTTAGAAATGCTGTTTTAATCTAATTACATCATTACGAGACTTCAGAAAACATTCACCTTTATGTTTAGAAACACAACTTTAACAGTTTGTGCCATTGAAACAACATATATTAAATTTTTTAGGTTTTAAACTGCTACCATTCTTGCGCCATATCATTCATCACGGAAGTAATTTATTATTTATTTACTCTTGACATCATGCAATCAGCTTCTCAACCCGTAGTGCCAGAGACTGCAAACACGTGACAGTGTTTTCAGCCGCATAGACTTTTTACAACCATACTGCTTTGTTTACAGACACCTAGAGGCACGTGGCTATGTTTACAGGCACACTGGCACATGGCACTGTTTACATCCGCATAGAAACATGGCTGTTTTTATTGGCTTAGGAACAGGACTACATTTACCACCTTTATGGACCTGTTTCTGAGTTTAGATAGACATATCTGATCCTCTGGGAGAGACTGGATCATTTGCCCTACTAAAAAGTAGTACTGGGTAAAACTGGGCGTCAGCAACAGGAACTAGAAGTAAACCAGCCCTGACTGTTATACCGCAGCTCTCTTTTATTTATCTCATGTGACGCATTCAAAATGTCAAAGTAACAACAGACTTTGATTAGTTTTGCAAAGAAAAAATAATATTTGATGAGTAACCGCACAGCTATGAAATTCCATTTCATTATTTATTGTTTGGCTGTGCATTAGTTAGTGCCACACGTATGAGTGTTTGCCAGAGATAAGAAAGGAATGTGACCACGAATCATGTGTCATTTACCAATTTAGAAATACATGGACAATGGACATACACAAAAGCTTTATGGGTTTTACTTCCTTGGTAACAATCCCTGACAAAAAAATTGGACACAAACAGAGTAGCCAAGTATAAGAATATGGCAGGGATTTCCTTGGAGCACAGAAACGTGTCAATGACATGTTGTACGCTGGAATGCTGCATACTTTTTGCCGTATGTGTCAAAAAGACGCATACAAAAATGTTATTAACTGTAGGTTTGCCTACATTTGACACGTTGATGCAATAACTAAATAATTCTACATCATACCAGGCTATAAAAATATTGCATCTTAGGCTTAGCGCATTTTGAGACCCAAATAGCATTCTGGTTTGCTCCAGTCTGCACCCGAACACAAACAACGGCCGCGCGGACAACAAACAGAACAATGGCCTGAGTTATTTAAATTACATCTTACACTGATGACTGGACAGTGAGAACAGTCTAATCAATACTCCTGTGCCTTGCTACCCCTTGTCTGTTGTTGACATTGTTTATAAGCTTTAGTCGAGCACCATGAACATCGTTTGTTGCCGCCAATACCATATTATCGCCCGTCGTCAACTTTCAACTCTTGCCGAACAGAGTGCAATCCGTTCATATAGATCTACACAAAATAATATCCATCCATACATGTACATTATGTGCACGTTTTTAAATTCATGTATGTTTGCTAAATATTACAACTGGAGTACATCATAAACAAAAAATAAACATTTTTAAAAGCATATTTATAAATCATGCCTCCGTCACCAAGGCTCACAAATAGTACATTCATTACAAATGCCCCCATTACCTTGGGTCATAAACTTTGGAAAAAAAGACAATGCTATGTTATAAAACTCTTACTGTATAGTATAATTTAATTGAACTAATTTATTTAGGCTAATTTAATTGGGTAATTTTCCTACAACTTATAATTTAATTTCCACTCAAAAGACTGTACCGATGCAATCTCAACCACAGACTGAGTGAGACTATTCCATAAATCTTTTCATCGGCGTATCAATTAGTTTTTTTAAATGTTTAATTAACATTTTTTGTTGGTGCTCTCATGTATGTGAATCGTTGTCAATGTCACAAACTGCTGCATCGTATTTCTCAGTTAGAATCTCCCTATCCTTGGAGCTGTAGACTGTAGTAGCATGACAAGACCATGAAAAGTAGGGCACACCTACCCAGAATCTAGTTTTGTAATGTGAACATTTCTGAGCACTTTAATATATATTGTTGATGCAGACCAAAAACTTCCTGTCAGTAATCCGTCTTCCCATTTACACTGATTTTCAGGAATATAGGCCTGCTGTCAGTGTCAGTAATAGTTCAGAACCGTGTCAGATATTGTCAGGAATAGAACATCACTGTCAATAATACTTTAATACTGTGACTATGATGATAGTTGTAACCAAAACATAATTGTCTCTAATAAACTGTAAGGCGTTCTGAAGCACCAGTTAACAGGGTAAGGTAGATGTTCATAACGAGCATTGGTGGAAATCAAACGTGAAGAAGCGTAACTCTAATGTAAATGCATCTATACACTATTGACATAGCTAATTTACAATGACTATAACTGTTTTACTGTCTTTAAGCAACTGAAAGAACCTCAATAATTTTGTGTTATTTAATACTAACCATTGTAATTCTGATTTTATGTATCTTTCAAAAACAGCAGACAAATTCCACATTACTGCCATATTATGAAATAAACAGCAAATAACAAATACACCACTCAGAGATTTACATTGTAAACTTGACTAGAGAGAGAAACACATGATCATCAGAGTGCACATTGCATGGTAGTCTCAAAATTCTAAGTTCAGAATCAACAGTTGCAAGTTGAATGCACATCAAATTTTACACTGCACACTGTTGCGACTAGGGCACTTGTGAAGTTCCTTCATTCAACATCATCCCAGGCATATTTATATTACGAAAATATTGTGTCTTAGCACACTTTTGAAGTCCAAATAGCGACCCGGTTTGCGCTAGTCTGCACCACTGGGGTCGTGCGTTACCGCATCGCGTTCGTAAAATGGGCGATATAGAGGTGCATGTTGGTGCAAACCGGGGTGCTATTTATGCCTCAAAAGTACTCTAAGACGCAGTATTCTTAAAAGTAATATGTCTGGGATAATGTTGAGTAACAGAACTTACGCACAGAGCCTAAGGTATCAAAGTTAGGCAAAACTGAAGTTATAATGGCAAAATCGAGGTGGGTCCAGATTCTACACAAGTGCCGCAATTAGTTGTGTCCACTGTCCACACAAGAAATGTCTGGTTAGAGTGCCGTCAGTATGCTGCTGTTATAAACTTTTGCACATTTCTTCTTGGCTGGTCGTGGTGCCATTTCGATCTCCGCCATCATTTCATGCCGCGTGACTTCTTTTTGTTTGAGCGCGGAATGTGAATTTCTCGTAACGCTGTTTCCTATTGGTCAGATTATGACCAGAAGCAGCGAATGAAAAACCATGTCACAACAAGCTGTGTATATATATATGCTGCCACATGTTGAATATAGTGGAAGCTAAATTTGAGGAGCACCGAAGTGATTGACGATCATTGTGATAAAGAAAGAATCTGTAATATTTTCATCCCTTGCCGTAATACCGTAATTTGAGGTGTGTTTCTGAAATGATTCCAGACAATCCGGAATGGTAGGCAGGTCTGTTGATGGTTATATATTTTGTACCCAGAAATATGTCACGTAGGCAGTCCTGAATAGAATTCAAAACAAGTTAAAGAATAACATGATCGCATGCCTAATATTTAAAAAAGTTTAATGTTCACATTTACCACATTATTTAAGCAATCTTATTACCATGCAAATTAATAAATAAAACTTTAATCAACTGAGCTGGGGCACATCAAATTTCAAAAAGGCACATAGTTCTATATCTGATGTGCCCAAATGGCACATGCATACCGGTACTTGTCTTTTTCCAGATCGATCCCCGATATGGTACAAAATAAACCCTGAACACTTACAAAATTTATGTAAATTTATCTAATTTAGAATTAATTAATTAGCATAATAAACTGTAGTGGAAACCAGCATCAGCAGACTTCTTTTTTACTCCCTAACACATAACTTTTTATTGGTAAGTTCCTCGTTCACCAGAGGGCAACACTGTTATCTGACATATCAGACCACATGATGGGATTGGCAACATGGCAGGACAGGACAATTACACACCATTGACCACGAGTACCACCTTCCAACAAACCATGGCATTTTAATTCACACCAGTTGTGGAATCAATTATATATATTAAATCTACTTAGGAAACTACAGAAAAGATGTGTACTAAAGATAAACCAGTCAATGATTCGACTGTGTCCAAGTACCTGGATCCTGCAAAGCAGTAGTGTGTTTAAAGAAAACACAATGTTTAAATAAGAACATTTTTCCTGAAATGTTTAAATGTATACTTGGTGTACATCAAAACAATCAGAACATTTAATAATTAAATCAGAGCCCTCGCTAGGGTTTTGTGGTAAGGTGTAATGTACCCCCTACTGTTGAAAACAAGGGGTAAAAATAGAAATCAAGGGGTAATTTGTTCGGGTTTTCAACCGCGAGTGGGAGATGGTATGGGACACTGACCGTCTGTAGGTGTGTGTGTATGTTTTCAGTCAAAACAATGACAGACCGTGCCTGTACATGCAATGTTGTCTTCCAATAAATTTCTGTAGACAGCAGGCATGAGTAGTTCTCCTGAGTAGTTCTCCTATTATATAATAAATGATATGAAGAAATATAAATTTAGCACATCGTTTGCACGTGTCATACAGATGAGATTTTGTTCAGGTATCAATTGATCTTTTATAATTAAGGCCAGACACGGCAGGTGGATAGCATTATTTTATAATTTATGCAAATTGTCCAATTTATTCTACCCAAATTATAGAATTTAGAGGATGTCATACAAGTGAACTCTTTATTGATAGTAAACATAAAAGCTATCATAATCTGGCAGAAAACCATTTTGAGTATTTTGTGAAAAAAAACACAATTTCACCTGGGGTGTCTAGCCTGAAGATTGTCATGAAAAGTATCCAAACGATAACCAATTTATTTTAATATTATTTAATTAAAAGTAGCAGCTGCTGCCCTTGAAATGTCCATGTTCTGTTAAGTGAGTATCCAATACGTTTAACTTTCTACACAACTTGCCTTGTGAATGTGCATGTTCTGTGGGTGTCCAACACATTATTTATGCAGCTAAATGATATTCTTATTTGGTTTCTTGTTTACAATGCAATTCCATGTAGAAAACACTCTTAAAATACCATATTTTATACGCTTCATTGTTAAACTATTGCTGCGGTTTGCATCAGCTGTGAGCGATAGTACAAGCCAGTGGCGTTCCCAGACATCAAAGACACTCACCACCGATGTAGTTCGCAGCGCTAGTTGGACTGCAAACATGTGCGCATATACATAACATTACACACAATTACACACATTGTCAAGAAGTTAAAATAAATAAGTTTTTTCAATTTAAAAAGCAAACCCAGTTATCATTTTTTTCTGACCTATATTATAAACCTGACATAAAAATAACCACGTAGTCTGACTCCTCTTTAAAGTAAAAAACAAACCCAGTTATTCTTTTTTTTCTGACCTATTAATTAACCAAAATAACCATGTAGTCGTAGAACTTCAAAAACTTCTTCACAACATGTAAACAATACCTACAACACACTTACTATCTTACAATAGGCCTCGACATTAACACTGGCCCGATGGCCCGGCGCCTTTTTTGAAGCTGTCGGGCCACCAGTTCTTATATTTTACTGGCCCGACGGGCCACTGGTTTCCGGTTCTCGATCGCCGCCGAGACGAAGACACGACTCAGTTATAGGACATTGTAAAGATAACGTAGATACTAATTCTGATCAATAATGAGTCCAAACTCCAACACTTGCGGACGACGGCGTGCAAAGCCATCGAATAAATTTTCTAACCACCGGCAGCGCATGTTTTTATGACGAGAGACGCTATTTTTTAAGTCCTGCCACGTCCCTTGACACACTTAGTACTGTGGTTGGAAGCTGCCTCGACTTTAGAGTTATGCACGCTTTTTCTTCTCTAGATATATGAAAGGAATACAGCTTAAATCCAAATTTAACTAGTGACAGAAACCAAATGTAACGCTGCATCAGCAAGGGCATGATGAAGGCCTCTTATTTTGGGTGGTGCCACCTAGCGAATGAACCGTGAAATAGTCTAATGCCTCGATTGACCTGTACATGAAAGCAGCGTCAACTCAACTACCGACTCGGACTGACGAGCTGTCGTCACACTGGCCACACTTTATTTAAACTTGGCAAATACTGTATATGCATCTGAGTACAGACCTGAACAATATTACAATATTGTTAGCTTTGGACATCTCACTTTGAACAATCTATATATATAGTAACTTAATTCTAACAACTTTGTTGGAAAAATTATATAAAAAAAGACTACCCAGGTAACAATGTTTTGCACCTCAGAATGAGTGTATACCAGGCCAGTAACTTTCACAGGCAGGCCGGGCCATTAACTTTTCAAATCTACTGGACCCCTGGGCCAGTGGATTCAAAACCTTAATGTCAAGGCCTGTTACAACGATCACTATTTACAAAAATGTAAGGCTCGCGGCGTACGCTATTTTATTTGTCTGTCACAGGTCTCATCGCAAACGTTTTCCGATGTTGAAAATTCAGGCCTCAGGTGGGTCCGGTTCACAAGAAGCACGCACTCACATGGATTGGTATTATCAATCGGATCACTAGTAAAACGTATCAGTTTCCAGACCAGTGTTCACAAAACTTCACTCACTATCATAATTTTTGCCGACACAGTTTTCTGGCGCGGCAAACCCCAACTGCGTGCACTAGGGCAGGTTAAAAAGATATGTAACAGCCGATGTGTAGGTTCACGGAATGGTGGCCAAAATAATGCGCGAAGTGCCAAAAATCATGCGTATATACGCATAATATTACGCTAACGGGAGCTCTGCTGGGCATGCTATTAGTCTACTGCTCCAAGGATAGAGATATTCTAACTGAGAAATACGATGCAGCAGTTTGTGACATTGAGTGACAACGATTCACATCCGAGAGAGCACCAACTAAAAATATTCAAAGATTAAACATTAAAAACCCGTCTTTTGAGAGGAAATTAGATTATAACTTGTGGGAAAATCACCCAATTAAATTATACTATATACAGTAAGACTATTCCATGTAAGACTAGCATATGACAGTGTCTTCTTTCCAAAGTTTATGACCCAAGGTGACGGGAACATTTGTAATGTTGTTTGTTGTAGGAAAATCACCCAATTAAATTAGCCCAATTAAATTATACTATACAGTAAAAGTTTTACAACATAGCATTGCCTTTTTTTTCCAAAGTTTATGACCCAAGTAATGGGGGCATTTGTAATGAATGTACTATTTGTGAGCCTTGGTAATGGAGGCATGATTGATAAACATGCTTTTAAAAATGTATTTTTTTATAATGTACTCCAATTGTAATATTTAACAAACATACATGAATTTAACAGTGTGCATACAGTGTACATGTATGGATGGATATTATTTTGTATAGACATGAACAGATTGCAGTTTGGTCGGCAAGAGTTGAAAGTTGATGATGGGCGATAATATGGTGTCGGCGGCAACAAACGCTGTTCACGGTGCTTGTCTAAAGCTTATAAACAATGTCAACGACAGACAAGGGGTAGGCAAGGATCAAAGGCATTGGTTAGACTGTTCTCAGTGTCCAGTCATCAATGTAAGATATGATTTAAATAACTCCGTCCAGGCCGTTGCCTGTGTTCGGGTGCAGACTGGAGCAAACCGGAGCGCTATTTGGGCTTCAAAATGCACTAAAGCCTAAGATACCAATATTTTTATAGCGTAAATATGGGATGATATGGAATGATTTAATTACTGCATCGGTGTGTCAAATTTAGGCAAGACTATAGTTAATAATGGCAAAATCAAGGTGGGTCTGGATTCTACACAAGGGCTGCTAAATATTCTCAGATTTTTGTAAGCGTCTTTTTGGCACATGCGACAAAAAAGTATGCTGCATTCCAGCATACAACGCGTCACTGACGTGTTTCGGCGCTCCAAGGGAATCCCTGCTTGATTGAACAGGTCTGCCAGGAAGTGGAAAGTGCTTTGAGCAGTCCTGTATGTACATTCATATAGGACTCGGTGGGTCCAATGATACAGTGAGAAGCAACTCCGGTCCCATAGAGCAAGATCCAGTGGGTCAGAGATAGAGACCGTCACTCTGTGAATCCACAACAGGTACACGTTTACCCCGTGTGGGATTTTTACAGTCATTTGCAAAAGTTTAAGACCAGGCACGATTTTTAAGCATTTTATGGTATGGCATCTTATTGCATCATATAATGTCTGGATTGCATCATCCTATTTGGGCCTTGAAGCAATACGCCTAGTCAGTACTTCCAGGTCATTTGTTTGCTGCTGTCCGTATCGATTAGGTGTTTTTAAGTTTTGTCTTCATCCCTGAAATGGGCAAAAAAATTGTCTTTGACAGACGTTCTAAGGGCACAAATAGTGACTCTACATGGAGAAGGATATACGGAAAGAGACATTAGTACTAAATTACGTTATTCCAAGACAGCCGTGCACAACGCCATCATCAAATTCAATACTGATGGCACTTTTCATGACAGTAAAAGGAGTGGTCGTCCACGGAAAACTACGCTCAGGGATGTGCTCGCCAATGAGCTCATGCAAGAAAATTTGGGCTGCTTTATGCTTAAAGGGTACAGAAATAAGTCTCAGTACTGTTTCGAGACGTCTCAGCAAGGAATTTGGGCTCAAGTCCCGCAAGCCGGCCCGGAAGCCACGTCTGACACCTGTGATGAAAAAAAGAGACTGGACTTTGCCAGACGACATCGCCACTGGACTCTCACGCAGTGGAAGAAAGTGTTGTTCTCAGATGAATCGACCATGCAACAGTTTATACCTCGCAAGTGGCACGTTAGGCGGCCAGTAGGTAATCGATTTGATGAGAAATATACAGCAGCCACAATGAAACACCCGCTAAGTCAGATGATTTGGGGTGCCATGTCATGTTTTGGCCCTTCTGGTCTGTATTTTATTCCACCTAACACCACTATGAATGGACCTAGGTACGTGGAGTTGCTGAAGGAGAAGCTGAAACTGCATATGGACATCCACAAATGTACGATTTCCATGCAAGATGGCGCTCCTTGTCACCGATCCAAGGTAGCCACTGATTTCCTCAAGAAGAACAAAATCTCTGTGCTGGAATGGCCTGGGAACAGCCCAGATCTAAATCCCACTGAGAATGTGGACTATAATGAAGGATAAGGTGGCAAACAAACAACCATCAAGCACTCAAAACTTGAAACAAGCTATCAAGGACATTTGGGTCACCGAAATCACCCAGGAGTACTGCGAATGTCTGGTTTCTTGCATGCCATATCGCATCCAGGCGGTCATTGACAGCAAAGGAGGCCACACTAAATACTGAAAAGTAGAGACACTGACACTTTTGGACGACATAAAGTTTCATATTATGTTGTACTACGTTTATTTGGCGAAATAAACTGATATAATGTTATGTGAAGGCCAAAAAATCATAGTTTTGTCAAATTTCTTCAAAAAAATCGTGCCTGGTCTTAAACTTTTGCAAATGACTGTACTTCCCCTGGCATAGACACCAGACAGAAGGGACAAACGAAAGACACAGGCAACATGAGGTGAACAAAACTGCCTAAGTTTTGAAATGACAGCAGGTGGAATTGATTCAATCAAACCACTGTCCCCTCGATCGACTGTCCGGTGCTCTACTATGCGGCCACCGCTCTCCACTGTCCCAATGAGTGGATACAGCACTGTAAGAACGTTTCATCTTATAAAGACATGCCTTTTCTTTATCAATGTACATCCGGGGATAGACACTTTAGTTACTATAAACAATGTCTAAAAGTTACTATCAAACTATAACTGATGTACACTGCAGAACAGCTACCTTAACTACATGCATAGCCATCATTTCGTCTTTGGTATCTTTCTCACACGAATTTCAAATTATTTGATATCCAAATGGCAAACACCTACAGGTTTTATTACTATTCATGAACAGGATCACCAAGAATAATTTTTGGTTGTCATTGTGAATTGGAAATGTACACTGTGTCAGTGTTCGCGTTAGGGTTAAAAAAAACAGGGTTTTGGGACCTCATGAACCTGAAAAAAAAGGGTCCCAAAAACGGGGTCCAAAGATGTGGACTATTAAATGGACTAAATTAATGTGTGGCCTCGATACATAAATCAATAAATAAATGTTCATAATATTAGCACATTTGTTCAACTCCTTCATGATATACGCTGATTGGACGCCATCCTAAAGTCGTTCTACCTAGTTTCCGAATTAGCTGTCAGGTGGTTCTGACGCACATTAGTGGGAACTACTATTCAGTGTTCTATTTTTCAGTTTGCTCGCTAGGTGGAAGCACCATTTCGTTGTGAAATGAAAGTATGGTTGTTAACACACAATTTGGATGTATGTCGTATTTATTTGTACGCGATGTATCTAACGTAAGACTAGAAATAACTTTGATGAACCATAGAATTGCGTCGAAGGGATGCAGCAAAACATGGAAAACATGGTGAAATTTAAAAAAAAAACTGTGTCGCCTTGGAAAACCGCATATCGCCCAAAAATTGCGTCAGTACGAACACTGCTGTCTCTTCCAATACATACTGCTGTATTTATTTTCTTAAAGTTAACCATACCTTTGAATTATAATGTTCAAGTCATTGCTGGAAACTCCTTAGTTCACCTATTGGTCACATCATCACAAACAAGTCAAACATGAAAGAAATAAGGCATGCAAAGAAAAAGGAAGAATGTCACAAGACTTTTAGTGTTGGAGTAGCAATAAATATGACATTGGCATAGGGTCGGGCATCCTGAATAGTTGTTAGAATCCTACATTTAATTATGTGCAGAATTTTAACAGATTTGCACTGATCACAGGAAGCACAACATGCTGCTGACAGGATAATTGATATTTTAACAAGAATTATTCTAGCACTGAAACATTATAAAATGTATACTTTAAAAAAGTGTAACTATGAGAAAATGCACTTTCTGGACATCATTTTAACATTTTAGTTTACACAAATTCTAAAAAACTATTAATTTCATCTTCGAATATTAATTAACTAATTTTCTAACACTGATTCATTGGCAACGTGCGTACTACACCAAACAAACGAGTACACCTAAATCATATCTGAATTAGCCGTGCTTATGATATGGCGAATTTATGTTTCTTAACTGTTTCAGTGCCACAGAGCCGATTACCAGTTTTACCAAGAAATGCCACACAGCCACTTGCGCCGGTTTCGTTTTGCAACGTGTATTGGCATTGGCTGGTGTCTGACACCACTGTAAACCGACCAATAAGATTAATCATTACAAAAGGGAGGTGTTCGATTGCTGGTTTTACAGTTACAGTTAGATTGGCACTAGTTTGATGGTGAAAATAAACCGGAAGTCGAAACCAAAAAACTAAATTTAATATGTTTACCATACAAAACGTGTCGGATGACAGCCTAAGCACATACATTAGTGAAAGTACGTTATGTTGTGTCATCTGACTATGATGTTTTTCGAACTAAATAGAAAATTATCTGTCTTTTCACGAAATGGATAGTTTATTTGGTGATATTTGAAAACTAAGCGCATAAAATACAAGCTTAGTATGGCGTACAAGTCTCAAAAATGGCTTGGCATTTCTTGTATGTCAGCGCAATTTTGGTTGGCACTGAAACGGTTAACTTTGACCTGAAACGATATAAGTCACTATATTTTCGCTCAACCTGAAGTCGGTTCTCGAGCTAATCGAATCAAGAAAATGTGTTGCTCATTAACTAGTGTATTTCTACCATTTCATAACGAGTAAATAAACATACTGCGTCCCGAATGTATAGAAAATACGCAACACAACATCCAATAGACGAAGGAAATGCGTAATAACATTGCCGCGATTGCGACTTCGACTGATAAACATTGCAAGAAAACACCAATAACATGCTCATTATTAAGTATATAACAATCATTGCTTACCTGCTGGAAGTGGAAAATTTGTAATAGATCCAGCTTTGCAGTAACTACTAACTCCAACTGAACGTGTTGTAGTCGCCACAAGTTTACAACCTGTATTTTCAAGTCCAAACTCAGTTACCAAAATGGCGCGCTACGAATCACATTTGAATTCCGTCGCGGGGAAGGCGTGTTCGTCAGAAATCCTTCACTAACATACCATTCGCAATGGTTTTTTTCTCTCGTACAATATCCCTAGCACTTCGCGGTGTACTTTTCTCCGTGAATTAATAATCGATATATATTCAACGAGGCAGAATCTCTTGAAATTCCCGCTCGGTAAAATTCGGAACAAAGATGGCAGAAAGATGGCGGGTCGTTTCTATTCAGAGAATTCAAATGACGCGTAGGCCATGTTACCATGGTAGTTGTCAATCAACTGGCGCGTCTGGTATGACGTCAAGGTCAATCTATAATACCCGTATGATCATGTGCTGTTTGTTTATATTTTACTACCTTTGTTTATAACCCAGAGACGCAAAACATACATTTTCCAATTAACGAATTATTAGTGAGTCAGTGTCCGTATCACGTGCCCGACGAATACTTCGCGTCACAGAAAATAACGGTCACACGCAGGGCGGGTCTGACCGACGAAGTACGTTAATTGTTGTGATTCACGAAATGCGCAGTTCTGATTATAATTGCTTTTAAACCAAATGTGTTCATTTCAATAATGGTAGGCCGAACAATGCATGTAGTCTTTATTTGTTTAAAATGGCACTATTTGCATAGATCTGGATCATATTTTGAGAGAATGTTTGTGAAAAATCATAGAACGAATATATATATGCAGGTATATAATTATATAGCATGCACCCTTTTTAAGGCAATGTTTTTGTTCAGAGTACGTAGACATGACCAGCATCTTCTTCTCCGTGTTCTTCCTCTTCTTCTTCTTCACATTAAAGTGGTGACATCCGTATAGAGGAATATTACACAAAAACAATAGTTTTGTTTGTTTCGTTTTTTGTAAGATGAGGATGCTGACCGAGGACGCTTCGTAAAGGATCTTGTTCCACAAACGGATGGCTGAGAGGAAGGAGTGGAAGAGAGTGTTTGTCCTGGACTGAGACAGGATGAACTTGTTGGACTGTTCCCTGGAGAGGCGGCTATTCTTTATCAGTGTGCCCTCGGTTGGCGTGAACTCCACAGACCCACTCATTACTTTTTATAATACACAAAGAAATCGATTACCTTGTTTGCAGTTCTTCTTTCATGAAGGGTCTGTAGGTTTACCTATTGGCGAGTTCTGTGGCGCTGGTGTAGTGGTGGAAATCATGGAAGATTCTCCTTGCGGAGCGATGGTGTTCGTGTAGGCCTACTGGCTGTTACATCTGCTCGACTGAGGTACGTATCATTGTTGTCTGAGAGGAATTAATAGGCTAGAAGTGATGGACTTGGTGTCTTCTCTGAAGGCTTTGCTGTTGGCCTTCTTTAGAAGCTGACAGTCCTCGTGGCTGGCCTCACCTTCGGTGGCTATCCGTAAGGATGATGTAATGATCGCCTAGGCCTGGGATGACGTTGATCCTGGTGATGAGGTTTGGTTTGTTGGTCAAGAACAGATCGAGAATAGCATCTCATCTAATGGGTTCTTGGTTTGCCTGGTGGAGTCCAAGATTGTTGACCTTGTCCAGGAATAGGCGGTTGACAGTCCGTGGGTAACTGTTTCTTTGTAGGTTGTTGATTTCCCAGTGAATACCAGGAAAGTTTATATCCCCTCCGATCCAGACAACGTTGTTCCTCTTGGAATGGGCAGTGCAGTGTCTATAGGTCCTTCGTCAAGTCGGACATCTGGTTGTCGCGGGTTGCTGATGGTGGACGATACATGGAGCATAGGCGCGGGAACAACTACCCCCTGACATTTCGGTGGGGGGGCATACATGATTCTGCCGGCCCCCCTCCCCAGTAAATGTGAGCGTAAATATTTGTTTTTGTGGCGAGCGTCAATGGCGGGTGGAAATCAATGTTTTATGAGAGGATTAAGGTGTTTTGCGACAGTGAAAGATGGGTGCAATTTGAAGGCATACATGATTTTTCTGCCCACCCCCAGTAGTAGACGGCGCTGCAGCGAAAAAATTTCAGCAGCAGCAACGTTGGCAAGTTTAAGTGGACCAAGTTTCATGTATGCATTGGGCCAGCATTTTCCCAACGTTAGCATGTTATCTGAGTTGGGAGTACCTACGTGGTTCTGGGTTTTGTTCAATGTCAATATTTTGTTGACGCTCTGCGTAAATGACTCTGTGTTAATGAATATATGTGTCTATGACATAATTCAGATTGATGAATGACATCTGAATGCAGTGGATAAGTATTCACAGACCTACCACTGTTCTGGATGCAAACATCAGCCAGCAAGGAGAAAGGGTGATGATAATTATTACCAACATAATAAAAAAGCAACGACGTATTTCTTTAAATGAAGCATACATTGAACTCAAATGTATACTCTGGGCAATAAGTTGATACGATGCAATACACTAGTGAAATCAATGTTTTGTACGGATGTACGTGAAACGTGGAAACTAAAATGAATGAAAGTGATACGCCGAGGCTGGACACATTCCATTTCAAGTGTCAATGAGGACCATACAAATTAAATGACCGGATGTAGTGTCAGCGAATATATCCTGATTAGAACAAGTACAGAGAAGATGTTGCAAACGTCACGGGACGGGGGGAGAAGCTGTCTCTCAAACGATTTGTTTTGGATTTGACATTTCAATTTTTCTACAGAAAACGACTATTATCTAATCCTTTGTTGAGCACTGTTTCGTGTTCTTATTCATTGTTATTAACTGAATGAAAACTAAAATAGAATATTTTGTACACAATTATGTTCAAGCTTTCCAATCTAGACCATACACTACTCAGTGCACAACTCACTAAAAGTAGCTCCTCCTCTTCATCATCATCACCAATTTCTCTCTCTCCGTCCGTCCGTCCCTCCGTCCGTCCCTCTCTCCCCCACCCTCCCCTCCGTCCGTCCGTTCCTCGCTTCCTCCCTCCACCCCTCCCTCTCTTCCCCCGCCCTCCCCCTCCATCCGTCCGTGCGTCCGTCCCTACGACCGTCCGTCCGTCCGTCAGTCTCTCCGTCCGTCCGCCCGTCCGTCTGTCCGTCCCTCCATCCCTCCGTATCTTCCTTCCTTCCTTCCTTCCTTCCTTCCTTCCTTCCTTCCTTATTCCCTCCCTCCCTCGCCCCATTCCCCCTCTCTCACTCACTCCCTCCCTCCCTTCGCCTCCCTCGGTCCATCCCTCTCTCCCTCCGTCCCTGCCTCCCTCTCACCCGAGTCACCCACCCACCCACCCACCACCAAATTGCATCTCATCTAATGGGTTCTTGGTTTGCCTGGTGGAGTCCAAGATTGTTGACCTTGTCCAGGAATAGGCGGTTGACAGTCCGTGGGTAACCGTTTCTTTGTAGGTTGTTGGTTTCCCAGTGAATACCAGGAAAGTTTATATCCCCTCCGATCCAGACAACGTTGTTCCTCTTGGAATGGGCAGTGCAGTGTCTATAGGTCCTTCGTCAAGTCGGACATCTGGTTGTCGCGGGTTGCTGATGGTGGACGATACAGGGAGCATAGGCGCGGGAACAACTACCCCCTGACATTTCGGTGGGGGGGGCATACATGATTCTGCCGGCCCCCCTCCCCAGTAAATGTGAGCGTAAATATTTGTTTTTGTGGCGAGCGTCAATGGCGGGTGGAAATCAATGTTTTATGAGAGGATTAAGGTGTTTTGCGACAGTGAAAGATGGGTGCAATTTGAAGGCATACATGATTTTTCTGCCCACCCCCAGTAGTAGACGGCGCTGCAGCGAAACATTTTCAGTAGCAGCAACGTTGGCAAGTTTAAGTGGGCCAAGTTTCATGTATGCATTGGGCCAGCATTTTCCCAACGTTAGCATGTTATCTGAGTTGGGAGTACCTACGTGGTTCTGGGTTTTGTTCAATGTCAATATTTTGTTGACGCTCTGCGTAAATGACTCTGTGTTAATGAATATATTTCTTTAAATGAAGCATACATTGAACTCAAATGTATACTCTGGGCAATAAGTTGATACGATGCAATACACTAGTGAAATCAACGTTTTGTACGGATGTACGTGAAACGTGGAAAGTAAAATGAATGAAAGTGATACGCCGAGGCTGGACACATTCCATTTCAAGTGTCAATGAGGACCATACAAATTAAATGACCGGATGTAGTGTCAGCGAATATATCCTGATTAGAACAAGTACAGAGAAGATGTTGCAAACGTCACGGGACGGGGGGAGAAGCTGTCTCTCAAACGATTTGTTTTGGATTTGACATTTCAATTTTTCTACAGAAAACGACTATTATCTAATCCTTTGTTGAGCACTGTTTCGTGTTCTCATTCATTGTTATTAACTGAATGAAAACTAAAATAGAATATTTTGTACACAATTATGTTCAAGCTTTCCAATCTAGACCATACACTACTCAGTGCACAACTCACTAAAAGTAGCTCCTCCTCCTCTTCATCATCATCACCAATTTCTCTCTCTCCGTCCGTCCGTCCCTCCGTCCGTCCCTCTCTCCCCCACCCTCCCCTCCGTCCGTCCGTTCCTCGCTTCCTCCCTCCACCCCTCCCTCTCTTCCCCCGCCCCCCCCCTCCCTCCGTCCGTGCGTCCGTCCGTCCCTACGACCGTCCGTCCGTCCGTCAGTCTCACCGTCCGTCCGCCCGTCCGTCTCTCCGTCCCTCCATCCCTCCGTATCTTCCTTCCTTCCTTCCTTCCTTCCTTCCTTCCTTATTCCCTCCCTCCCTCGCCCCATTCCCCTCTCTCCCTCCCTCCCTCCCTCCCTCCCTCCCTCCCTCCCTCCCTCCCTCCCTCCCTCCCTCCCTCCCTCGCCCGCTCGCTCGCTCACTCACCCAACCACCCACCCTCCCGCTCACTCACAATGTCCAGTGATTGTGGAACAGCTGAACTCAGAACACACTCGGAACACACAAGACTCCTATTCTAATTTATGTTAATCTTGTCGCGAACATTTTACCACAGATACCAACGTAGTTGTAAAGTCACTGCACCGTATTGAAGAGCTCAAAATATGGCGTTTACTGCCACGTATCACCCGCCCCAGTCACCGCCGCAACACACACCTTCACGGAGATGTCACCAAACATCATTGTTTCTACTCAAGTCATCTTTATGTATTATCTTTTTACGAACACTTGATGTTACACTATCTTGATTTATCGCCTTAGTGAGTCTTTCAGTTTTGTACATCATAGTTGACTCTTTAAAGTTTTTTTGTCTATAAGATTGTGGTTTAAGGTTTATCTATAGTTTATTCAGCCCCTCTTATTGAACTACGTAGACACGACACTTTGCAAGTTTTCTTATTACTTGTTATTTTCAAACTGTACACAACAAATGAATCGCCGAAATTGCTGCTTCAATGCATGTTCATAGTACATACTTGTACTTAGTACATTGTATTATGCCTACTAAGTCGCCTCTCAGACACAATCGAGCTGTGGATTTGTGGTTTAACTTTTGACGCACAGCATCAAATCAAATCAAATCAAATCAAATCGTGACATTTATATTGCGCCGTTCCAACAATCGTTGCTCACGGCGCAGTACAGAATGTTCGGGAAAACAGGTAAGTCTTAAGGTTTGATTTAAAAGCATCGTTACATAAACAGCATAACGCGCATGTAGATACTCGTTGTTTGTTCAAAATGTCAACGGCCCGAGAGAACGTGATGAAACAAAATCTGTAAAAGAGAATATAAAATACGTCGAGCGAAAAATCGAATTAGGGACTGGGGAGGCAGGTTTAAAGGTGCTCAGTCACTTCGTTTGCCCATAACCAATCCGGTTCTTTTATGTCCAGATGTGTAATGTGTGAATAGTTTAACTAGTGCGCACAGTCGGTTTAATAAACAAAAATGCGTACTTGTTTTTAATCGTCAAAAAATAGATTTGTCGTTACAGCGGGTATCGCTGGCGAAAGTCAATTGCGCTGTCTGCCTACTGCGCCACTTCGGTCATGTGGTTTACACGAGATCGGCATCCCAGGCATTCGAAAACAATAACAACACACACGTGCTTTAACGTATCAAGATGAAGATTATAATTCCAAAGTGGTTGTACGAAGGTACGTATTACACTATCGCAGTTAGCAACAAGAACGCGTAGCCGTGTATTAATTCAACGAGAATTGCAACTTGCGAACGTCTACACTCGACTCGAGCCTGTCGAGGCCGCCTTTAACTTTAAGAAATTAAGTTCTAACTCAAAAGTCTAAGTCTAAGACAGTCACCATATCAGCCGGAGATTCAGTCAGAGGGTGACAATGAGCATAATATTTCATATGTATTGTATTTGGTTACGCAGGATGTTGTTAATAAGCTGTTATTCCAACAATACATATTGAGAGTAGATGACGTGAGGGTGCGAAATGACAAGTAACATTGCTTTGGCAGCAGGCCCCTGCTGTTCGTGCGAGTAACTTAGTCAGGGAGCATCCGTAATTTCGTGCAACAGAACGTCAAACACGGGAGTATTATGTTGGTGATCGTAATTATTAAAACAATTTGTGTGACTCATATTTTTTATACTATTACTGCAGAATATTGTTGATTTGCATTGTATTTTATGCAAAATAATTTAGATTTTTATATGACAAGCATGATGGTGATGATTTTATTCAATATAAAAATGTAAATGGACGCACTTGTCTCCATTGTGGTCCTTGATGCCTGGCTATAGTGTATGTAATGCATTAATTGGTATCCTGTGATACCTTTCAACTGACATATGCTGGCTATTCTTATGTATTTACCAGTATATGTATATATTCTCACCACAGCAATATATGAGTACATACTGATATATGTAACTTGAATTATGATATTGCTAGAGACCACACTGCAACCCATGAATGAGAATGAGAGGAGGGGCTAGAGGCGGTCACCCGGGCCAGGCAGACACAGGGATGATACATAGTCTGCGGCAGGCCCACATTTGATCAATCCAGGTAATTTCAAATTTATATCAATCAACCACGTATAAGTTATCAACAAGTTTTAATGTGCACATTTAAATATACCACATTTGTTTTCATACACATTTTAATAATAACATACTGGGCATAGAAAACTAGATTGACTTCTGCACTTGTATATTCTACCCACAAGTGTATCAACACAGACATATTAATACACCTTTAAACAGTATTTAGCATATGGCGATGACTCTGAAATTAGTTTATAAAATAAATTAGTCATTCTTAAAGAAGGTAGACATACGTATTATGAACCTTTGAATACTTGACGAGGAAAATATATTGTTAGCATCACAATAACACCTCATTCTGTCATTTCCAACATTCACCTTGACCATTCAACCTCGGGCTTAAAATGTCAAACATGAATATGTATAGTAGTTACACATGCTTTAGTGATTAGCAGAATTCAAATCAGTCTATAATATTGACTAAGATCAGGCGTCACTGTAATGAAATTGAACACTTTTAAATTCATGTAATGACAATGAACACCTAGTAAAGAAAAATAGTTAAAATTGTTCACCGTTTCGAAAAATTGCATATTCCACTAATGTTTGCATGCTGTATCAAGCCACCCTTCCCCGGAACAACCCTGGTAAACACTGACTGTTCCTAAGATATCAACATGCATAGATGCAGCTGTAGTAGAACATTTCTTGCTGCCTTTTTTCTTGTGAAATGCTGCAGGTCATACATACATACATGTATGAAACATTATTATATACCGATTATGACAATGAACACATCATAATTATTTACTCCCACCACTACTATGATGTCTGTTTTTGTTGACTGAATATATGCTTTTTTTACAGGAGATTGAACTAGTGTGCTTAGTACCACTAGCTCTCCAAGTTAATATGGCATACTGGGCAGTTGTATTTGTCCAGGATCTCGGACAAGATTCTACAGCCATGCAACATGCTGCATAACAACAGTTTGTCATAGGAATGTCCACTGAGTGATCCCAATTGTGTCGTGTTGAATCCGTGACAGATTCCCCAGTGCTGATGGGGTGTACACTGGCTTCCAGGTCAGTCAGTTAGCTTGACTGACTGGAAACCAATGTAGACTGCAGGTTGCTCAACATAAGAATGTGGTGACGCTTGACTAGCTCTGCAGTTGGTGATGGAACGGTGGGTGCCAAGGTCTGCAGATATGGCAACAACTTTCGATGCTGTCAGACAGGTTCAGTGTCGAGCATTCTTCGGTGAACTGCATCGGTTTAGATATCGATGACATCACTGTATGTTTTCGCTGTCTGTGATGGTACTGCATACCAGCTTCCTGACTTTTTGCTGTACGTCTGCATCTACCTATACCGGAGACAAAGTGACAATTAGCATGGCTCTGACATGTATATTTTTATATGTGAAGACACATTTATCAAAAGTCAATAATACAAGGTATTTGTATTCAATTCAACTATAACTTTTAGCAGTGTCCATGAAAAAATACATTAATTATCCAGAATTGTTACAATGGTAGGGTTTCATTGTCTTTGTGTTGCTGATAGTCAGTGGCAGCAAGCTGAGTTCTTGCAACATACACAAGTTTATGATGAAGTAATAGTATTGAAAGCCTTTTCACATTTTTCAACAACAATCTGTTGATACACTGACAGCAGCATTTTACTTGTTTAAATTATCTATGTATCACAGGGACTGTTATATGTTTTTCATGCCATGTATCATTTTTCTAAATTATTATTTTTTTCATTGTTTTATATTTTCACAAATAATTTACATTAATTTTCATTTTGCATGATAATTAAACAACAATTGAGTAAGTTTAGTTCTGATATGGTGTAGTATCCAGTCCTCAGGATTACTCAAAGCGCTTTAAACTTTACTCCCTAGCAGACCTGTTAAATCGAAAACACCATCTTGACTTATGTGGAAGAATTCAGCCACACTGAAATTAATATGCGAAGATTATTCATACAAAAATATCCACCGTCTGTAGCCGGTACTCTTCATACAGCTGAGTAAACTGGAGAAATGTAGCGATTGTACATGTAATTCTCAATCACATGGCGATGACCCTGTCTAGTCTAGTCACTATTTTTTGCCAGTTGTAAACAAACCAAGCATTGCACAAACTACAACAGTTTTGAATTTTATATCCTATTGATGTTTAAAAAAAAAAAAATCATAATATAGTTTTTTTTTGATATGTACTTATTAAATTTGTTCAACTAAACATCTTCCTAAGTAATTTGTTCTCATTGGTTTACATTTTATGGGCATTAAATATTAAAATTTGTTGTTAAATACACATAATTGTCACTAATTTTGTGAGTTTTAAACATACAACTAGCATTTGATATCACATGTACTAGTGTTTTTTTTTGTAACAAAGAATTGTGATAAAAGTAACTGTTTGTTTTGTTATATGTACCTGACATTTTTTCAACCTCTTCCTAATTTTTTTTTCTATGGTTGCTTTGCATTTTATGTGTATGTGATATTAAAAATTATTACATTATACACATCAAGTGCAATGATTGTACCTGTAGTTGTATTGTGCTTTTAATAATTTTGTAGTCATGATCTCATCAAATAGTTTCAATAAAATGTTTTTAATTTACATTGTCTTTACTTTAATTCACATGCATTTCTAAAAAAATATGCAATTTAATGAGGACACCCATTACTGCAAAATCCTAATGCAGACAACCAAAACTATCACATACAGTGGTGGATCCAGAAATCGAGTCTGGGGGGCACAAAAACCACCACCGGTGGCTGAACCAAATGGTGTAGTCTAAATTTTGTCACTACCGAGCCGCTATAACTTCAGCTGCTCGGCTGGAGTGGTGATATTGGAAGATGGGGGGGGGGGGGGGTGTGTGCTGTTGAAACATTTTTAAAGATGGTGTAACTGTACCCAAATAAGATTGGTCAGAATAAAACATAATTGTAAAAATAACCAAACACATGTTTGCATATCTTCCAAATGTTAGGCTATGATTTATGTATATATATCACGTTTGCATACCAGCAGCAATTAATACTTACGTTTACTTACTGTCCTGAGCTGCATCCAGCCTCAGGAAGTGACTTGACACCTGACAGTGAGCTGCCTTTGCTACGACCACTGATGCTCAATAGAGCCACCACAGATCTTGTCATATGTGATGGCTGCAGTGGTGTCGAGGTAGTTCGCGCCTTTGTGTTGAAGCTGTCAAACAAAGTCATGAAATGGAATGAGTCATATTATTTGTGAAGGTGAACATGGTTTGACAGCACTACTACACGTAAATATATATAATATTATATAGTATTATATATGTATGTAGATGTAAATATATATGTGTGTGTACATGTGGTGTGTAACTTGTAAACGTTTTAATTTCATTAATAGGTCAAAATATTTTGCACAATAATTTGCCCAATGGTCATTTGCCCAGCACTCAAGTGTGAAAAGGTCATTTGCCCAGTTGTGAAAAAATTACAATAAATGATATGAGAGTGGCAAAGTTATTATTGTATATATTGTAAAATTGTAGTATACAACAAACAAATAGACAATTTACAAGTGTCATAGCCAACAAGGTGAAACAATTTGGATTGTGCACCATCCAATTGCCAGCATAATTAACTACCTGTAAGTGCAGGTAGAACATAGGTGGGATGGAAAGAAGGTCACAGGAAATAAAGTCACAAAGTAATTTTATTCAAAAAATATATAAAAAATTGCAATTTTTCACTGATAGTACTAGTGACATTATATCATATGTCTTATTAAGAGTCTCCACAACCTGACGTATTATTAAAATAATTATATGTTTAAACAGGCCAAATTAAGTTATTTTGATTTCTGAACACACACACACACACTAAAATATACATTCAAAGATACAAATCAGTAACTGAACATAACTATATTGTGCTGTGCAAGCCAGCAGGTGATTACAGAGGTAAAATGTCATGTGACATAACATTAACATTGAAGCAGTTGCAGCCTTTAGCAGATCTGTGCGCCAGCATAAGCATAATTATTATGAAATGACAATCACTGAGGCTTGGCTATATTGTCACGTATATTTAATTGCATTGTACAGTGTATATACAAATGTGTGTTTGCAATACAAACATTCCAAATGAAATAAAAAGAAAATTAAGTTGAAAAAATGAACTGCAAATGAAATGTGCTGTTGCTGACAGTTTGATAACCACCCTATCATACAAAGATGGAATAATTGTACACACATTAGACTGGTCAAACCAGAACATAACAGTACATTAATACCATTACTTAAACTGACATTGGTTGTAATAGTTCAGAGCTGCACCCAGCCTCGGGAAGAGAACTGAATAGCTGACAGTGAGCTGTTTTTACTGCGACCACTGATACTCGATAGAGCCAATGCAGCGGTTGTTGTCTGTGGTGGCTGGATTGGTGTGGACGTCATTTGTATATATTTGTGGTGAAACTGAAGTGAAGGCATAAGTGGAATGGCCAAAATTGGTTAAATTTGAAATTTTTTAGTAGTACTACTACCCCTCAAAATGGACAGCGAAGTATAACACATCAAAATAATATCCAGGCTATTTAAATAACTTTTAGAAATAATAAAATACATTTTCCTCCTATGTTCATGCACCCGGTGTACTTGTTTTCTTGCTCCCTATCAAACTAATGTTAGCATAGAGGTCTAGAAGATCTGTATCAATGTGTATACATATTCCACACTTTTCAGAGAGGTAACTTATATACTTATCTTTATATACATACTTCTATACATACTACATGCAGTTCTCTACAGAAATCATAAATTATTACTGCTCTTTAAATTTACATAATACAAGATTATTAAATTTATATTTGGTTACAATCAACATTCAATGTATTACATCACACATGGAAAAACAGTAAAGAAGTGTTATTTTTAAAGTGCACAGTACAAGCAGCCAGTGACTCAAGTCAAGACATCCAAAAAAGCAAATACTTATAGTTACTAGTTAGATCCAGGCAATTATTTTATTAGTCTCAAATATCCAGCCAGTGTCAGTCAGTGATTGAGGGTAAAGTGACACTGACAGTCAAGTGTGAATGTCGATGAAGCGGATTTTAAGTTCATGTACCATTCGGTGTGCTTCGCATGAGACTGATACTTCGCAAATAGTTAACTATTGGTATAATATAACATGTCCATCAATATAAAGTCATAATATCTATAATAATGTATATTCACGTGCGATGGAACGTCGCGGAACATCGTTCGAAGATGGCATTAAAATGGCGGACGATGTTTTGGCTGTTCCATCTATTGAACACACAATCGTGTGTGTGGTGTGCTTGCTGATAAATTCAATGTTACTAACCTGTCCAGAAGAACTTGGCGAATGCTGCATCACTTTTCACACCAGCCGTTTCTTTCGTTCGGTTTCACAAATCCATAACCTTTCCAATATACACCTTTGTACGCAGACACTCTCTTTGTCTTTCTGCTCTCAACCTCTTTTTAGCCGAGTCGGTCGGGCGTCAGATACAATTATCGAGCTATCACTTGTATGAAAAATGGATGGCGACTCGTAAATACGCAATGTTGACTGAATCCAGGCACCGAAAGGTGGGGTCAAAGGCCGATGTCGCCGCATATTCCCGTTCACGTGACTATTACACGAGAAGTCTATCTCAGACCACATCCAAGTTCAGATATGTGTCTTGATATTCCGTTAGGACTAACCGAAAATCATTTTATTGTTTGTCTGTTAATTTAACTAAAACGAAGTAAAGCATACGTACAAATGAACCAGTATATCAATAATGAATACTTGATACGTTTACGTTTCGTGAAATTAGTCTGACACGTGAGGAACAAAAAAATCGAAATGATTGAGCACCTTTAACATCTCGTTCCCGAAATGGACACCATCGCGCAAGAGTGCCGCCACCTATCGAATGAACGGTCAACGTATGTGTGCGTGTGCGTGCGTACATTGTGTGTGTGTGTGTGTGTACGCGCGCGCGCTTACGCGCGTACATTGTGTATGTGGTGTGTGGGGGTAAGATAGTTGGGGTTGTGATGTGTGTAAATGTGGGACGCATGTGTGTATGCGTAATGTGAAAGAGAAAACAGGCGGGTATGTGTATGTCAAAAAAAAATTGTTTTAATGGCGATTGTGTGTGTTGGTAATAGATTGCGACTTGGTCTGTGTGGCCAATCACTGCGGCCGTTTCGGTCAGCGTCTGTCTGTTGTCTGGGCCCGAGGTTATAAAGCGTACTCGGTGCTCATACTCAACTCCAAGCTCAGACTCGAGAATCCATGCTCACAGTGGTTACACAACTTATTGAGTACGTGCACAACTGAGTACGCCGTCTTGAGTACGAGAGCAAAAGAAAGAGCTCTTTTGGGGCTCTCTTGGTGACGAAGATAACAAACCTACATCCATTTATAAACAATATCAACTTCCGACTATAAAACGTTTAAAAAAGGCAAATTCCGTTTCGATTCCGTTTCATAATTTCATTTAAGAAAAAGGCAAATTCCGTTTCAAACGACGTATTTTCCGTTTCAGAAAAAGGCAAATTACGTTTGAAATGACATATTTTCCATTTCAGAAAAAGGCAAATTCCGTATCAAACGATGTATTTTCCACTTAAGAAAAAACAAACTCCGTTTCAAATTATGCATTTTTTGTGTCAAATGACACATTTTCCGTTTAAAAATGGCATTCCGGCTAAAGAAGCCCATTTCTGTTCAGAAAAGAAATATTTTATTTCAAAGTTAACTTTGAAAAATAATGCATTCTGTGAAATATCTAAAATATCACAATGTTATGATCTCTGCATCTAAATAATAATGTTTTACGGTGTGGATAAATTTTCTAACAACATCAATTTGTGCAATATTTGCGCCACAGTAACAACCGTACATAATCAATTTAGATAATACAATAATTCCTGTCACACAATTACATATACATGACTGGTTGTTTCTAATGCAGCAGTGCTTAACATAAGTTAGCAAATGTAAATTATACACGCAATCACATTAACAAATATGAATGTTCAAAATCACTGTTTGCTGTTTCACTAATAAACAGTCGAACAAAAAGGGATAAAATCGTGTAGAAGGATGTTCAAAATAAATAAAGAAAAACAACGAAAACCAAACAAAAGCGCGGATAAAAACAAATGGTGCACTATATACATAAGTTTTGTAGCTTTAGAGGATGTGGACGCCATGCAAGGGTTGCATTTCCCTGATGGCTGGCATGGCGACACACAGGAAGGCTGGCAATGATGGCGTGATGTCTAGAACAGCAGATGGTGGTAGTCTGTTCCATATGGCTACTGCTCTGGGGTAGAATGCATAATTACATGCATTGATGGTTGGAATTATTGTTTTGGTATATTTAAGTGGATGGTCGATTCTGTTGGAGATATGCGTGGCGTGCTGGAAACATAACGGAGGGCTGATGTTGACCATGTGGTAGTGGATTTTATAAAAAAAACATTGATGCTTGTTGTATGAGGCGACGTGTGCGGAGCGAGTCCCAGTTGAGTTTGTTTACGAGTGGTTTAATATGTGTTTCTTTTCGGTAGTCGGAGAAGATGAATCTTGCAGCATTTCTTTGGATTTGTTCTATGTGGTTAATCACAGTTACAATGGAAAACAGACCCAAATCACATAGGAAACGCGCAAACAACAACGAAAGAAGGTTGCGGAAGCTAAAATATGACAGCCGACGCATTTATCTGGGGCATGGTTTGGATGAATGGGAGCGACAACGACGTTTAGCTGGACAAACCCACTCGACATTTGCCGAGCATCTGCTGTCTGTGCACCCCCCAGCACTGTGGTCTGTGCCCAGGCCGGGTGTACAGATTATTTCGAAGCTGACAGGTCAGTGACGTGATACCGGTCAATGTATGAGCAAATTGAGCATGATGGGCAACCGGTAGGGGAGGGATGTATCAGGATGTGGAAAGTGGAGGTAAAAATTAGGAATATGAAAAAGTGGAGATAAAGAAATGTGAAAATTAGGGGGCGGAGGTTAAATGAAGAAAATGGGGGCCCTTAGGCTTAGAGTTATAGCCCGCTGGCACTGATGATTTTATGTAACAAGTAGGCCTACTAAATTGTAATTGTTTCTTTACGTAAAAAACATCTAGGTCAACATAGGCTCAGGTTTTATAATATATACTTTATAATAATATACTCACTATACTTATACAGTGAGTGTAAAGATCGTAACACTGTACGGAAACAGATCCCGAGGCTCCCCATAGACCATGTCATTCAGGCTCATACCACAATAATTTTGTTTTGCAAGCCATTTGGCATACACGACACATGCATAGGTCTCCCCCGGGTGGGGGTACTGTCATAAATGGTGAGTTTGGAGAGGGAGGGTTCCTTGTGTTGTATCCTCCTAGGGGATACATATTATATGCGGTTGCGAGCAACAAACTTTTTAGTTTTCTTCTATTTTGTTACAAGGAAACTCAAATTTTATCAATAATAGAACTCCTGTTTTTGATCATCACTTGACGACTTGAATGGCACAATATTTACAATAAAAATTAGGCAAATTTAAGGAATACTTGCATTTATTATTATGATTTACAAGAGCTATTGCTTAAAAAATTTATGAGGAACATTATTTTAATTTACGATAGTAATAAATGGTCATTTAGAGTTTGTGATAATGAATATACTTATTTGACCTCACAACAATGAAGACTACATGTAACCGACGATACTGCTACGAAGAATAGCTCTACTACAGCAGTGATGACACAAGTATGGAGATACCTCTTATGAGTAAAGAAGTTGTATATGCAATGCCACAGAGAAACCAAAAAAAGTATTCGAAACATAAATGTCAGAAATATATATATTTTCGTGTGTTTCCATTATTATGTAGTAACCGCAAGATTAAATCATGTAATGTAACGCATATACATTATAGTAGAGTATGATATTCATCCAGAGCAACAAATGTACCACAGTAACGTACTGAGTAATCGTCATATAATTTCACAAGATAAATAAGAAATCCTATTACAATGTCAGTATTATGATCATGGGATAGCTACGCTTTTCAGTCCGGGTTTGAGAACTACCGAAGCAAGTCGTGTTGTTTGAGGTCTGTTGTATTTTACTTTCACCTCCACCTCCTCTCCTCCTCCCTAGCCATGTCGATTGTAACAAGCAATTGTGGTTTATTCTCGTTTGCTATAAGCATGCCACTTGGGCAGGTTCCCCCCTCACCTTTGATGTCATTGTGTAGAGTAGCAGTGTCTTCACTGTATAGTTATCTACTGTTTGTCATTGTGTGAATCAATAACTTTGCATTGCATTGTCGTAGCAAACGTTTATGTATGCAATACTTTGTATGCGAATTACATATTTCTGGTATGATTGAATTGCATACCAGTTGGCAATAAAAGTTGCCCGTTACCAACCTTCATTATATGTATCCATGGTTTCTTTATTACGACATCAAACCAGCTTTGGCCACATTAATGGTTGTATTTTTTACTCCTGCATGACAGATGACATAACTATATATATATATATATATATCTTTATTGTAATTGATAATTTTGGCTTTTTCTACAAAATTGTTCATTTTTATTGCAGAAAAAGATGACAAGTACATATATTATATATAATAAAATTTATTTTTATAAAGGTGTTATACACATGATAATGATAAACATCAAAATTATATATCATCATTCCATAAACATCAAAATAATGTCTTTTGCATTATCAATTACCTCGAGAATGGGTAAAATGAACTGACTGTATCAGTGTGAGTGTATACACAATGTTTTGTTTACTCAATGAAACCAATCGGGCAACCGTAAAGCCATACATACCATCAGGTGATGAAAACCTATTCCTTATAGCCCACACAACACAACTGGGTATGACAACCCTGTTGCCACTTCCCAAGTGATCAAACCGCCATATAACAAATTGTCTGTAAGCTGCATGATGAAAGTTGTCATTTGTCGGCTGGACATTGTATGCAAACAAGTCATTCACATCTTGTAGAGCTACAAGAACTCCCGACCTTCGCAGCACTACATCAATTATGTCTCTTTCAGCAGTCTCCAGTCTTGTTCTTCTGGTCGTGGCATTTGTCGACATCGACCGCAGTGACACCAAGGGATGTCCTCACTATCCGATGGAGGTGTTGGCTCAGTAGGAGCTATGTCACCAGGCAGCAGATCCCGTAGGTGTGGATGGAGACTCACGGCAGTTTGGATGAGGTCAAGTAGTGCATTGCGATTAACATCTTTCAACTGTAAATGTTTTAAAACATGCATTTTATTGCCAATACTGATAAAGACAATGGACAACTTTCCATAGTTATAAACATAAGTTTTTAGGCAGCACATTTTTTGAACCGGTCACTTTATCTTTGGGTAAAAATCCAGTTTATTCATATACAGATTTCTGTAAATCACAACAATGCTGGACCAATAGATTTTCTGCCTCAAAATATGATAATGGTTTTGTTTTATTAACTTTATTTAAAGCCAATTATGTTATTGAGCAAGAGATTGTTCACTATGACATGAACTGAACACCAGTGACAGCTAATAACATACAAAATATGATGGTATCTTGTTCTGTGTTCTCGCCTACTAGCTGTTTAACACTCGATGCTTGTCCAGCTATGAATAGGCTTCTTGATGACTTCTGTAACAATATGTACACATTTTGTTTCGAAAGCATTTCTGTAAACGTAGTCTAGTGTGTTGCAGGAAAATAATTTGTTGCCTAACTATACAAAAAAAATATAGTTTCTAAAAATACATGACCCAAGAGTTTATCATTAAATGTTGAATATGTCCGGTACATAACAAATTCAAATTTGATTCATTGCAGGAACACGGTTTGTTGATATATATATTGTGGCCTTCTTCCTCATCTTCCACAAAGACCATCATCAAGTCCTGGTTTATAATTAAGTAATGATTAAATATGGCTGCGCCCGCAACGAAATGAAATTTGTACGGGTGTCGTTGTTTCATCACGAGTATCTGTATGAAGCTTGACGAGTTCGCAAAAGCAGGTATTTTTATCACAAAGAAGACATATTTATGTTTCTTTTGATATAAAATATTACATTGATCTTGCTGTAACTAACTGCATGTATAAACATTGGCTTGGTGGTGTTTTTTTGTTTTTTTTACTGTTATCGAGAGTCCGACCCTTTTATCTATGTGCATCCCGCCCTTCTGAGATATGTGTCGATTTTATTTTTAAACATATTCACGCTACTAGCACCCACACAATCAGCAGATAATATGTTCCATTCATTTACAGTCCTTTGTGAAAATTAGAACTTCCTTATATATAATCTACACTGCTCCTTTGCTAATGTAACTTCATGTCCTCTAGTCCTTCTATCTTTCTTAACTGAGAAAAAAATATTTCTATCAAAATTTTCATAGCCATTCATTATTTTAAACACTTCTATCTGATCTCCTCTCAATCTCCTGGTCTCTAGTGTTGTTAAGCCGCATTTTGTAGGCGTATTTCGTAACTAAGAACCCTCAGTTTTGCTATCATTTTAATTGCTCTCCTCTACACTCTTTCTAGCATATTTATCAGCACTAATTGTTAACCCTAAGTCCTTTTCTTTTACAGTAGTACTTAGTACAGTACCCCCATTGTATTTTCTACCTCTTCGTTCTCATGTCCTGTGTGAAGGCATTTACAGTTCCCAAAATTGAACAGCATTTGCCACTTTTCAGACCATTTGATCAACCTGTCAAGATCATCTTGTAAATGCTGTCTATCTCCATCACCTTTAATCCTTCTAAATACTTTTGTATCACCGCAAATTTTAACACCTTGCTTGTTATTTCATCATCCAAATCGTTGATATATATTAAGAATAATATAGGTTCTAGTACTGATCCATGTGGTACCCCACTCAATACCGATTTCCAGTTTGAAGCCTCCCCATCAACTACTACACGTTGTCTTCTGTCATATCATATCTACTGATGATCCCTCATCTACCCACTTAGTGATGTCTTCCAAAAACATAACATATTTGTTAAGCATGACCTCGTTTAAAAAAAAAACATGTTAAGATGGGTTTAGCAAGTTTTGTTTAACAAGAAAATCCACCATGTGATCTTTAATCAGTCTTTCTAATAATTTGCAAATCACTGATGTTAAACTCCCTGGTCTATAGTTCTCTGACTTGTTTCTCGAACCTTTTTTAAATAACGGTATAATGTTTGCCTCTTTCCATTCTAAACGAACCACTCCCTCTTCTAATGACCATTTGAAAACTATTGCAAGCGGTACGCTAATTTGTTCTACAATTTCCAACAGTAGTTTGGGCGGAATCCCATCCACTCCAGGTGATTTATTATTTTATATCTTATTTTCTTAGCTACCATTTCCGGGGTTACAATTAATTGTCCTAAATAGTCTGAATCTGCCCCCTTGAACTTAGCCTCTGGTAATGGCAGTGAACTAATATCTTCTGGTAAACACTGAGCTAAAGTACTCATTCAGGTCTTCTGCCATTAAGACTCCCTCTGATATTATATTTCCAGCACTATCTTCTAGAGGACCGACCTTATCTTGAACTATCTGTTTGCTTTGAACATACGCATCAACATTCTTGCTGTCATGTTTTATATTACTAGCTAACTGTTGTTCATAGCTTCTCTTTGGATTTCTAATTTCAGCTGTAGCTTGGTTAAGTGCTTCTTTATAACTGTTGTAGTCTTCATCATTTTCAGTACATCTATATGACTTCCACATCATTTTTTATACAAAATTTTTCTAATGGCGTCTTTCGATATGTGTTTCTTTTTGGACCGTTTCCCTTGTTTTTTGAAGGGTACAAATTGATTGACTATGCATTTAATTTCACTCTTTAATATATTCCAACATTCTGTTGCTGTCTTATTTTTCAGTGTGTTATTCCAGTCTATCTTTGCTAAATATTTCCTCATGTCCTTACACCTTCCTTTATGGAAATTTTCATTTATACTCCTTTTTACTATTCCTTTCTGATTTTACTTTGATGGTAAAATGTATCTGGTTATGATCACTTCTCCCCAGTGGCTCACATATCTTGACATTGTCAACTAATTCATTCTGTGAGGACAAAACTATGTCTAACACATTCGCACCCTGGTTGGTTCTAGCACATGTTGAGAAAGGAAAGTATCTTGAACTAAAAACTTGTGGTCCTCACACCCATACTCTATAGAGATTTCCATTGTATATGCCCGTGGTTAAAATCCCCCATAATAATACAGTCCCGTTTGCTTACTTCCCTTATAGCGTTATGTATTTTTAATGCTCTTCTATGCTTATGTTTGGACGTCGATAAACTAACCCAACTGTTAACGTTAAGTTTCCTGTAACTATGTTACGCCAAACAGCTTCTTCGCAATCTGCTTCTCTTTCTAATTTTATTTCATAAGCCTGGATAGATTCTTTAATAAATAAAATAATTCCACCTCCCTTTCTTCCTATTCTATCTTTCCTAAACATTACATATCCTGTCAGTCCCAATTCGGCATCTGATATATCGGTGGTTGTCCAGGATTCGGTTATACCTATTATGTAAGGGTCAATATCTTCTACCATAATGTTTAGGTCATTTCTTTTGTTTACTATACTCCTTGCAATTAAACAAACACATTTATATCCAGCTTCAGAAGAGTTTTCCAGACTGTTCTTTGCTGATTTATTTGTGCTGTTTTTATCTATGCCTCTAGTTTCAGGCTTTTCTGTGAGTCCCCCTTGCGAATCTAGTTTAAATAGATGCAACCTGTCCCACTGTCAACAGATCGCAACAACCTCCCAACAAAGTATCCCCATAAATCTGTGAATCCTACACCGTCTTCTTCACACATCTGCTCAACTAGTGAGTTTATTGCCATACGCTTGCAGTTTCTATACGTTGCCCCTCTTCCTCCCAGTACTGGCAAAATTCCTGATAGAATAACCTGTTCAACTCTTGTCTTCTTTAGCTTCCTCACTAAGTGTCTATACTTCTGTATTATCCCAGTTGTTCCCTCCCTGTCTGCATTATTTGTTCCCACATGTACCAGTATAGACCCCCCCTTGTCATGTCCCAATACCTTCTCTACCCTGTCAGTCACATGTTCAATCCTAGCCCCCGGTAGACAAACAACGACGTCGTTTCCCTCGCTCAGTGTCTTGTCCGTCTTTCTCGTAATGGAGTCGCCCATAAACACCCTCTCTTTCCTCATTGCCCCCTCAACCACTGCCTTAGAATAGCTCCTTTATCGGTTTGCATATGTCTGGTTGTTGTGTTTTCCCCCTGTCGTTTTCTCTCCTGTCACATTCTCTCCCGATCCATTCTTTCCTGTCTCTTTTTCTCTTGTCACCTTTCTTCCTGTCAGCGTCCCTTTTATCGACTTCTCTTCTATCACATTTGCTCTCATTTCCTTTCGTCCCTTCATCTTTCCTCCCATTTAATTTTCTTCTCTCCTCTCCCGTCCCATCTTCCCTCCCTCCTTCTCTACAGTCACTTTCTCCCCTGTCACGTTCCCGCTTGTCACGTTTTCTGTTGTCGATTTTCTAATTTCTTACCCTCCAATCACCTTCTCTCCTCGCAATCTCCTTTCCTCAGTTTTCTTGCCACTGCTATTCTCATTCAGTCTTGCAGTATTCCCACCTCTCCCCCTATCGTCCCTCTCCATTCGACCTGCCTCGTTGCTAATTCCCATCTCCGTTCCCTTCATAATATCAGTCAACCTAACTATCTCCTTCTGCAGACACTACACCTTCCAACACCCAATGCACTGAAAGGTGAATCCTTCCTCCATGGTTTCTGCCCACGACTTCCCTTAGCCGGACAATGCAAAATCTACCCAGCTGTGGCAGTGATCGCACACCAAGTGTCGCTTTGCATTGACTTGCCGCTTGCAAGGCGCCATATCCCGATCAGAATTTATTTAATAACGTAACTAACTTAGTCTTTATAGATTTAACAAGATTGCCATCCAGAGAATTAACTCTAGATGGCAGGTGGACAAGGAAGCCATTTGGCTTATCGAGAGTCCAACCCTTTTATTTACATATATCCAGCCCTTCGGAGGTATGTGTAGATTTTATTTTAAAACATATTCACACTACTAGCACCCACACAATCATCAGATAATCTGTTCCATTCACAGTCCTTTGTGAAAATGAGAACTTTCTTATGTCTAATCTACACTGCTCCTTTACTAATGTAACTTCATGTCCTCTAGTCTTTCTATCTTTCTTAACTTAAAAAAAAAACATATTTCTATCAATATTTTCATAACCATTCAATATTTTAGACACTTCTATCTAATCTCCTCTCAAGCTCCTGGTCTCTAGTATTGTTAAACCACATTCTTGTAGGCGTTTTTCATAACTAAGATCCCTCAGTTTTGGTATCATTTTAGTCGCTCTCCTCTGTACTCTTTCTAGCATATCTATGTCCTTCTTGCGGTATGGCCTCCACGCTTATAAAGACTGTTTCCTGTGTACTACAGCACACTTTATGTTACAGATTTCAATTACACAGCCGACTATTTATCCTATCACAAACGCTAACATTAGCGGTAGTGACCTAATTTAAATACAATCAATTACGTTACGTTAGGCTGCTTTATTTATTTAGGTTACGCCGCCCGACTATCGCCCTTGCTTAATTTTAACAACAATGCTACCTAATCAAAATATCTAGCAAGTACTGGCTTACACAGATATTACCTTATGTAAGTAGTTTGATGGTTGTTACTTTACCTCCTATATATTCTAGCACATAATCAGGTTTGTTAAATCTTGTTTACAACTTATCGAAGGCTAAGTTACCCTATTATCACTCACTATACTAAGGTTTTCTAAAATACTTTAATTAACTAACTTTAAGCACAACTGCTACTCAATATATGTTTACTGCAACTTTATGAATGATATTAAGACAAGAATAATACTTATCAATCAGTAATTCCACTTGTTTATCAACTTTTCTGCACCACCAATTTCAACGATCTATCTCCGCCAAAAAAAGGAAAATGGAAACCATTAAAGCATATCCTCCAACCTGTGGGTAGCAGACTTCCCAAGCTGGTTCAGTGTGGTGTATGACAATGAGCCAGATATATTGTGTACACGTATATATGCTCGATGACGATTTGAAAGTGGGGGACCTGGAGATACTTTTGTAAGCTTTTCCAAAAGGTTAGTTGCTTAGTTAACATGCCCCTCTCTTCTCGGTTTCGGTTCTGTTAAAAATGTTTTAACAATTGCAATGTCCAGGGTCAGATTGAAAATCCTGATGATTTCTTTTACTTGTCATGTACTGTACGTACTATTGCAAACTAACAACACTAAATTAATCAATCCTTATAAACACAACACACTCACTAGATACAGCCTGCAACGAAAACCGAGACTGTTCTATAAATAGCCGCAGACGCGAAGCGCCGACCGACAAAACACTTCTGCCGTGGAATAGCGCAATCTATACAGTGCACCAACACAAGTAATACATACACACGCGCACGCACGCACGCACGCACGCACAAACACACATACACACAAAATCATACACACACACGCACACGCACACGCACACACACACCATTTTGTAATGTTTGTCAGTTTTATTGCAACCTTTGTTGTATTGTTAGGTAAACAACTACTACACATTCACCATAATGATGGCTCAAAATAATGACGACCAACCTAATATTATAACTGAATCACTCAACTTTTCCCGAGATGAACTTCAGTTATTAGTTAAACAAAATCAAAACAAACAGTTATTCTCTATTCTGAACATTAATATACGAAGCATAGTAAAAAACAAGTCAGAACTAGAAGCGTTACTTCATGAACAAAACACTAAAAACAATGTATCATTTGATGTCATAACCCTACAGGAATCCTGGTTAAATGAAACTCTGAGCCAACTTGCAAATTTAAAAGGATATCAGTTGGTGTGTAAACACAAACCCACAATTAAAGAAAGGGGTGGCTTGTGTATACACATAAAAAATGGCATAGACTATAAAGTAAGGAATGATATTGCCTTCTCAAATAATAATGTAAACTACTATGATTGTCAATTTATTGAAATTTTAAACAACACCCATGATGCCACACACAAAAACTCACTAATAGGAACAATATATAGATCACCAGACCTAAGTACACGGAACATGTTTACTCAGGATCTTGATATAATAATGAAACGATTACAAAATGAAAACAAACACATCATCATCTGTGGTGATGCAAATGTTAACCTACTAAATGTTGAAATCAACCATCACAGTGCTGACTATCTTGACAATGTTCATGGCAAATGGCTTTATACCCACAATTACAAAGCCTACCAGAGTAACTATAAACTCAGCCACTCTCATTGACCATATCTTCCTCAAGTATAACCCTCAAACTACTTACATTGCCGGATCAATTATGACTGACATTTCAGACCATTACCCCAATTTTTTTTCCTTTATGAAACCTCAAATAAACCTAGAGATGCACCTAGACGGATAAAACGAAGACATTTTAACAAATCCAAAATATACAACTTTAATCATGCCCTTTTTATAACAAATTGGGATGACTTAATAATGGCCTTCAAAAATGAGTGTCTAAATGAGCCATACACTACATTTGTTAACAAATTTAATAGTTTATTTGATGAACACTTTCCTGAACAGATAGTAAAACCAAATAAATACAGACATAAAAACATCCCTGGATAACACAAGCTATATTAAAGTCCATACGTACTCGTGATCATTTTAGTAGAAAACGCATTCACTCAAAAATGACCCCAGATTTTCATAATATTGACCAGCAATACAAACAGTACAGAAACATATTGAACAGAGTAATACGTAATGCAAAATCTCAAAACAGGAACAAACAATTTATAGAATCCAAAAATTACATCAAACAAACATGGTCAAATATTAAAAACATGTTCAGACTAAGCAAATTTTACCCTCATCATTCCAAATCGACAACCAAAAGAGCAGTGACCCAATAGAAATAGCCAACGCATTTCATGAACACTTTTCAAATATTGGCCCCAAGTTAGCAAATAAAATAAAGTCAACAAATAGCCATACAGATTACATGCTGAAACAATTACCAAATAGTTTTGTCATGGAAGAAACCACTTGTACATAAATAATTCATATCATTCAAAGTATGAAAGCAAAATCAAGTACTGGATATGATAATATATGAACACAATTGATGAAAATATCTATGGAAAGTATTGCCTTGCCTATGACTGAAATTTTCAATTCTATGGTACGATCTGGTATATTCCCCAGTAACCTAAAAATTGCTAAAGTGATACCTCTTTACAAATCTGGTGATGCCAGTTTGTTTACAAACTACAGGCCCATCTCACTATTATCAGCTTTTTCCAAAGTTTTTGAAAGATTGATCTATAATCGCATGTACAGATTTCTTGATAAGTACAAAATTATATTTGCATCCCAATATGGATTTCGTAAACAATGTTCAACTGAACATGCCACTCTGGAATTAATTGACAGGATAGTAAACGCGTTGAATGAAAAACATTATGCACTTGCTGTATTCATAGACTTAAGCAAAGCATTTGACACTTTAAATCACAATACTCTGCTTGACAAATTATGGCATTATGAAATAATTATGAGGGGTCCCACATAAACATTTTAAAAGCTATCTTGAACACAGAAAGCAATTTGTTATAAATAAAGATGCATTGTCTGAATATCAAAGCACAACATGTGGAGTCCCACGTGGATCCATTCTAGGACCATTACTATTTTTGACATATATAAATGATATGCCATTATCATCAAATACTGCAAATGTCATACTGTTCGCTGATGACACAAGCCTACTCTTCAAAAACAAAGACCTCAATAGTCTCACAATAAAAATTAGTACTGAACTAGTAAAGATTTATCAATGGATAAGTGCCAACAAACGTTCACTTAATATAAGTAAAACTAAATGCATGTTATTTCAAAACACACAAAGTCAGTTACAAATATAAAATGTTGATCACTTTAAATTTCTAGGTATCTGGATTGATAAAAACCTAAACTGGAAGAAAAATACAAAAAAATGCAAGTAAATGTACCAAATATTAGCAATAACTAATAAAATCAAGCCACAACTGCTGTACAGTCATGCACATTAAAACAAATATATAATGCATTAATTCAACCCCATTTATCCTATGGCCTACTTGCATGGTACAGTAACATTCAAGGTAATGTAACTAATATAAACAGACTAAACTTCAAAAGAAAGCAGTACGTTTGATTCACAAAAGCAAATTCATAGCACATACAGATCCCATCTTTAAAATGTATAGATGCACCGATGACAAGCAAAAACGTGATTTGCTGTTACACACCGCGGGCGAAGGCGTACAGGACATTTATGATACATTCCCAGAAACAGAAACAGGTACGTCGTCGTCGTTTCATAAGACAAAAGAACTACTGACGGACTATTTCACGCTTAAATCAAACGTCCCGTACAACAGGCACATGTTTCATCGCGCTGAACAGCATGAAGGCGAAACCGTCGGGCAGTTCGTAATACGGTTACGACAGCTGGCATCGTCATGCGATTACGGGAACAATGTCGATGAGTACACCAGAGATCAAGTAATCAATCGGTGTCGCTCTGATTCGTTGCGTACCCAACTCCTGGCCGCAGGAAAGGATCTCACGCTAAACAGGGCGATCGAGATAGCGCAAACGAGAGAATCGTCAGAATGCCAGGCTAAAGACATGGCTCGTGGCACAGCAAACAACACAGTGTACGCTGCATTCAACAGGTCAGCACACATACAATCCGAAACGCACACTCGTAAACCGGTCAACATACATTCTAACACTCAGCAACGTCACGATCGGTAGCTCGCAAACACAGCCGAGTGCCATTTCATCTGCGAGACAAGGTCACAAAAGAGCTTGAAAAGCTTGAACGTGCAGACGTCATTGAGAAGGTCACAGGACCTACTGAGTGGGTGTTGCGAATCGTCACGCCACCAAAGCCAAAAAGTCCAGACGAAATACGTACCTGCGGCGACATGAGAGAGGCCAACAAAGCCATCTTACGCACGCGTCATGTGACGCATACAATCGATGATCTGATTACAGGCCTGCAAGGGGCCACAGTATTCAGCAAAATATATATTCGGTCTGGTTACCATCACCTAGTCCTGGACCCTGCATGCCGTTATATAACATCCTTTTCAACACATATGGGCTTGTATCGGTACAAACGACTGAGTTTTGGCATAAACTCGGCGACCGAAGTATTTCAGCACACAATTCAGACGGTGTTGAACGGCATGAGTCGCGCCATTTACATAAGTGATGACATCATTATGTTCCGTCCAAGCCAAGACGATCACGACAGGACGCTGTCAGAGTGTCTCAACAGACTGCACAAGTCCGGGTTAACAGTTAACTTGACAAAGTGTGAGGTTAACAAAGCGAAGATCGGCTTCTTTGGACATGTGTTCTCGAAGGAAGGGATTTCACCTGACCCGCAAAAGGTGAAAGATCTACAAGAAGCTGCACAACCGCTGAACCAGACAGAAGTACGCTCATTTCTCGGCATGGCACAGTACAGCGCGAGATTCATTGCAAGATTTGCAACAATCCCGGAGCCTCTTCGAATCCTCACACGGCAGGACCAGCCATGGGTTTGGGAGAAGTCACAGTCGGACGCGTTTAACGCAATACAAAGCGCATTGTCCGAGACGGCAACAAATGCCTACTACGATTCTCACAAACCAACCGAGATACTCGCATATGCTAGCCCGGTTGGCGTTGCAGCGATACTTACACAAGAATGCAAACCAGTTGCATACGCAAGCCGTGCGCTCTCGGACGTGGAGAGACGCTACTCACAAACAGAGCGTGAGGCATTAGCCGTTGTGTGGGGTTGCGAACACTTCAACATGTGCACAGATGGCGCTGCATGCACGATAATCACTGACCATAGGCCCCTGCTGGGCATATGGCAGAAGCCAAACCCGCCGCTACGAGTTGCGACGTGGGCACTGCGTTTACAACATTCGTCTAGAATACAGATGTGGTCATGACAACCCAGCAGACTACCTGTCTAGACATCCAGCAACAAAAGTCAGCCAAGCGCAGCGTATGGCTGAGGACTTCATCAATCACATTGCTGACAGATGTACGCCAAATGCCATCACCCTCGGCGAAATTAAGGTGCACACAAGACAAGACGCGACCTTAAACAAGGTCATCGAGATCATCCGCACAGGTCGTTGGCATGACAGCTAACAACGAGTCAGCTGACATTGCTGCATTCCGGAAAGTGAGGGATGAACTGGGGTAAGACCACATTTAAATTTTACATAGGTGGCCATTATAACGTTTCCTTCATTTCCTGCTAAATTTGACGAAACATTTTCTTGAAAATTTCACAGCATATTTAACCTCCATTGACACAAGTGCTGTGGGAAACTCGTAAAATTCTCATACCTCAGTTTTCAGAAAAATCCACTCAAACCTGACACCCCTCAATTTCGCCCCAATCGGCTGACGGATTTTGAAATATTGGTGCGTTCTGCAAAATAGCCACTGTGCGAATACGCGAGCGACTAGCGTATGTTTATTGCTACCTCGTGAAAGATCTAATGTAGTAGTACATTCAGTATTCACTGGACTGACATGTGCCATGCCAAAGTGCTCGAACAAAATTCACACATGACACCAAAACGGTATTTTCAAGGGCACTCTTTCGGACGAATCCTTAATGTGGTCTTACCCCAACTGACAGTAGGAGAGAATGGAGACTTTCTGCTACGAGATTCTCGCATTGTCATCCCGACAGCACTTCGCAGTCGTGTCATACAGTTGGCACATGAGGATCATCAGGGCATCTGCTAGACCAAAGCTCTGACCAGAAGCAAAGTGTGGTTTCTAGGCATAGACAAGGAAACTGAAGCAGTCGTCATGGGTTGCATTCCGTATCTTGCAAACTCCAACTGCCGCCAGATGGAGCCACTAAACATGACTACTCTACCGCGAGGCCCGTGGATCAATCTGAGCATTGATTTCTGCGGCCCAATACCGACAGGCGAATATTTACTATGCGTCACGGATGAATATTCAAGATATCCACTCGTTCACGTGAAGCACCAGTGCAGAGACAGTTATCCCGATCATGGAGTCCATTTTTACCATGTTCGGATATCCAGAAACGATAAAGTCGGAAAATGGCCCACCATTCCAGAGTAATGCGTGGTCACAGTTTTTGCAGTCGTGTGGCGTCCGTCACCACAAAATCACACCGATATGGCCGATGGCGAATTCTCAAGTGGAGAACTTCAACAAGCCGATGATGAAGGCCATCATTCAACATCGCAACTGGCGTCGCGAACTGCAGCAGCTTCTTCGAAACTATCGATCTACTCCGCATAGTTGTACGCTGCATGTTCACACCTCACCGACTACTGTTTGGTCGAGAACCGAGAACTAAGCTACCTGAGCTGCCAACGCTTCAGAGCGTGCACCCAGAAGATGAAGTCGTTCGCAGACAAGACGCTCGTGCAAAAGCGAGAATGAAAGAGTACTCAGACGAGCGTGCACACGCTTCACATGTGAACCTACAAATGGGAGAGGTTGTGCTTGTACAGCAGCCTAGAGTGAACAAACTCTACTCCGTTCGCACCGACGCTGCTCATCGTCAGTGCAATGAAAAGACCAATGGTCACCGCCGTGCGTGGTGATGGGTCCATAGTGACGCGAAATGTGTCTTATTCAGAGGTGTGCTTAATAAGAAATTGCTATTCTTGTTTGAGCATCAATGATAATTCATAATTGTAGAATTTCTTAATTTAATTTTCCAGTTTAAATTGTATTGATAAGTATTATTCACACATAATAATAACTTGTTTTATTGTATTGATACGTATTATTTACACACAGTAATGAAATGTTTGTATTATTATGTACTTCATGTATAACTCCATGTATAATAATATTATGTAGTATTTAGGGCGTCCAGTTGCCTCAACTAGTTTAGTTTTTACTGGCGTCCTGGCATTCATTGTTACCACGTGTAGCTTGTCATTTGTATTCCTTATGTCAAATAAACCAATTTCAATTTCAAAACCAATTTCAATAAATATCATTGACTCCGGAACGAAATTAATAATTGGGTGAGCTGGATTTTTTTTTATATTGTAAAGCTCACCTCTAGAGACTAACCAAAAACCTCCAACTGCACAAAAACACTTTGAGACCTCTCCAAAAACCTCGAATTACACCTCCCGTGAGGCCTGCTAAAATCCCACTTTGAGGCTTTTCGAAAATCTCCAATTGCACCAAAAATACATCCTCTTTCCTAGATATTAAGAGGCTAATCCTATCTCCAGCCCCAACCAAAATATGTGAGGGCTGGGACTCCCAAATCCTCCCCGGTTCCGGTGAATATATATATATATAAAATTGGTGTAGCTTTTTAGACTATGATTGTTGGCTTGCACAAAGTTATAAAATCTACTTGTTTGTTTGACCATCAAGTTGCCTTAGGCTTAGCCATAACGCAAATTGTCTTAGCCATAACGTATTCGTTATGGCTCAGACAATGTTCTTACTAATTGTCCTCTGGAATGTATAACTCGTTTGAAATCTGTTCCATTGTCATACCATTTGGTATGTACGCAATGCCACATAACTTGGTGTATATTATATATGGCAGACTATTGAATAGTTACATGACATTTAATACATTATGGCTGAGACAGGTAGAAAAATACGCGGCGAATTTCAGTCAAATAAACACTCTTTTGAGAAGGAATATATCACAAACTTTGTTAGCAAACATTTCATTTTCAAAAAGAAGGCGAAATAGGTTACTGCTGCAACAATTATGGTTTGGAACCGTTTTAGTGCCATTGTTCATGGGATGTTACGCCTAAGACAAAATACCCAGGGGACAGACTTTCAAAGTAAGTATTTTTTTAATATTGACATTTTCTTAAAGGGAACAAAAACACCTATTGCTTGAATTCATGTTAGATTACATCCTGTTATCTATTTCAATGACCACCAATCCAACAAAACAAAACAAATTCAATGAATTAGAAATTCCACATTTTATGCTGTACATCCGGACATTTTCGAATATGCATATTTTTTGCGCGCTTTTCGGGATGCCGAGATGTGACGTCACGTGTGACTCAAACTCGCATCAGGCCGACCCTTTCCATGCTTTCAGAGCATGTTTACAAGTATAGCTTTTGGGTCGAAACGAGCGTCAGAATGAGTTATTGTGTAATATTCCGATGTAGTACAAACACTAGTCATCAATGAGGAACAAGCAGTTATCTTACGGTTCCACATGAATCGAATTTTATCCAAAACAACGAATGCGATTGCGCCTACAACTAGTACAAGTCGACTAGGTTTCGCCGAGCTTGGGCTCGTTTTCAGAATAATTATATCAAATGCAACCAACGGGAGATAATCTACACCAATAAACATACATAGCAAACATATATTGTATCCAGCTACAGAAAGTAACGTGTATAATCTCATAATATCACTAGAACACTGATATATGAAGGAATTGTACAGTTTTTCATAACAACTTAAATCAGTCAGTGAGTTTCCGCTGGTGCCGCTAGTTCAGTTGGTAGGCGCGTTGGTTTATTGTAATTTATTTTACAATCGGGTGACGCCGGTTCAATCCTGACACCATGCAAATCATTGATTTTCTTTACACTTTGTTGTTTATGTTTTCACCAAGTAATATCATTTTATACTATAATGCACTGTTTGTAAATATATTTTTATTTTGTAATAATTATTTATTCGCCACAAAAATGAAAATATAGTCATTATACATGTTATTTTCTGTAGCCGGATACAATATCTGTTTGCTATGTATGTTTATTGGTGTAGATTATCTCCCGTTGGTTGCATTCGATATAATTGACTGTGATATGTAAGTGTAAAGGATGTTTCCTAACAACTGGCTGATTGTTCTGTGCTATTTTATTTTAATAATATGTAATTCATTGAATCAGTGTTCTCAGTTACACATGTGTACTTATTTATTCATTTATTGCGTTCTTAAATAGCGAACAACACAAGAGAATTTCCCCATGAGGGACAATAAAGGTATTTTGAATATAATTATTCTTAAAACGAGCCCAGGCCAAGGCCAAGCTCGGCGAATTCTAGACCTAGTCGACTTGTTGGCTCATTCGCATTCATTGTTTTGAATAAAATTCGATTAATATGGAACCGTAAGATAACTGCTTGTTCCTCTATGATGACTAATGTTTGTATTAATTCGGACTATTGCACAGTAACTCATTCTCACACTCGTTTCGACCCAACAGGTTTAACAAGATTTAACAAGATTTAACAAGATTGCCATCCAGAAAATTACTCTGGATGGCAGTTGGACAAGGAAGCCTTTTGGCTTATCGAGAGTCCAATACTTTTTATCTACATGTATCCCGCCTTTTTAAGGTGTGTGTCGATTTTATTTTTAAACATATTCACGCTACTAGCACCAACACAATCAGGAGATAATCTGTTCCATTCATTTACAGTCCTTTGTGAGAATGAGAACTTTCTTATATCTAATCTACACTGCTCCTTTACTAATGTAGCTTCATGTCCTCTGGTCCTTCTATCTTTCTTAACTGAGAAAAAAATGTTTCTATCAATATTTTCATAACCATTCAATATTTTAAACACTTCTATGTGATCTCCTCTCAATCTCCTGGTCTCTAGTGTTGTTAAACCACATTCTTTTAGGCGTATTTCGTAACTAAGATCCCTCAGATTTGGTATCATTTTAGTCGCTCTCCTCTGTACTCTTTCTATCATATCTATGTCCTTCTTGCGATATGGCCTCCATGCTTGTATACAATATTCTAAATGAGGCCTCACTATTGTTTTGTACAGCGGTACTATTAATTCTTTTTTCTTATACGCTATATTTCGCCTAATTAATCCAAGGATTTGATTTCCCTGTGACGCTGCAATTCCGCACTGCTCTGAAACCTTCATATCAGCACTAATGGTTAACCCTAAGTCCTTTTCTTTTACAGTAGTACTTAGAACAGTACCCCCCATTTTATATTTTACCTCTTCATTCCCATGACCTGTGTGGAGGCATTTACATTTCCCAAAATTGAACAGCATTTGCCACTTTTCAGACCATTTGATCAACCTATCAAGATCATCATGTAAATGCTGTCTGTCTCCATCACTTTTAATCCTTCTAAACACTTTTGTATCATCCGCAAATTTTAACACCTTGCTTGTTATATCATCGTCCAAATCGTTGATATATATTAAGAATAATATAGGTCCTAGTACTGATCCCTGTGGTACCCCACCCAATACCGATTTCCAGTTTGAAGCCTCCCCATCAACTACTACACGTTGTCTTCTGTCATTCAGCCATTTTTCTATCCAGTTTATTATACCATTTCCCATGCCATGGGCCTTTAGCTTAAGGAGTAATCTTTGATGTGGTACTTTGTCGAAAGCTTTTTGAAAATCTAAATAGATGATATCTACTGGTGATCCCTCATCTACCCACCTAGTGATGTCTTCCAAAAAACATAACATATTTGTTAAGCATGACCTCGCTTTTAAAAACCCATGTTGAGATGGGTTTATCAAGTTATGTTTAACAAGAAAATCCACCATGTGATCTTTAATTAGTCTTTCTAATAATTTGCAAATCACTGATGTTAAACTCACTGGTCTATAGTTCTCTGACTTGTTTCTCGAACCTTTTTTAAATAACGATATAATGTTTGCCTCTTTCCATTCTAAAGGAACCACTCCCTCTTCTAATGACAAATTGAAAACTGTTGCAAGCGGTGCGCTAATTTGTTCTACAATTTCCAATAGTAGTTTGGGCGGAATCCCGTCCACTCCAGGTGATTTATTATCCTTCATAGCCCTTATTTTCTTAGCTACCATTTCCGAGGTTACAACTAACTGTCCTAAATAGTCTGAATCTGCCCCCTTGAACTTAGCCTCTGGTACTGGCAGTGAACTAATATCTTCCCTGGTAAACACTGAACTAAAATACTCATTCAGGTCTTCTGCCATTAAGAATCCCTCTGATATTGTATTTCCAGCACTATCTTCTAGAGGACCGACCTTATCCTGAACTTTCTGTTTGCTTCGAATATACGCATAAAAACTCTTACTGTCATGTTTTATATTACTAGCTAATTTTTTTTCATAGCTTCTCTTTGAATTTCTAATTTCAGCTGTAGCTTGATTAAGTGCTTCTTTATAAATGTTGTAGTCTTCATCATTTCCAGTACATCTATATGACTTCCACATCATTTGTTTATACTTAATTTTTCTAATGGCTTCTTTCGATAAGTGTTTCTTTTTAGACCGTTTCCCTTGTTTTTTGAAAGGTACAAATTTATCGACTATGCACTTAATTTCACTATTTAAGATATTCCAGCATTCGGTTGCTGTCTTATTCTTCAGTGTGTTATTCCAGTCTATCTTTGCTAAATATTTCCTCATGTCCTTATACCTTCCTTTGTGGAAATTTCTCCTATACTGCTTTTTACTATTCCTTTCTGATTTTACTTTGATGGTAAAATGTATCTGGTTGTGATCATTACTCCCCAGTGGCTCACATATCTTGACATTGTCAACTAATTCTTTCTGTGAGGACAAAACTAAGTCTAACACATTCTCTCCCCTGGTTGGTTCTAGCACATGTTGAGAAAGGAAACTATCTTGTACTAAAACTAAAAACTTGTGGTCCTCACTCCCCATACTCTGTAGAGATTTCCATTGTATATGCCCATGGTTAAAGTCCCCCATAATAATACAGTTCCGTTTGCTTACTTCCCTTATAGCGTTTTGTATTTTTTCATTCTCTTCTATGCTTATGTTTGGACTTCGATAAACTAACCCAACTGTTAACGTTGAGTTTCCTGTAACTATGTTACACCAAACAGCTTCTTCGCAATCTGCTTCTCTTTCTAATTTTATTTCATAAGCCTGGATAGATTCTTTAATATATAAAATAACTCCACCTCCCTTTCTTCCTATTCTATCTTTCCTAAACATTACATATCCTGTTAGTCCCAATTCGGCATCTGATATATCAGTGGTGGCCCACGATTCGGTTATACCTATTATGTGAGGGTCAATATCTTCTACCATAATGTTTAGTTCACTTCTTTTGTTTACTATGCTCCTTGCATTTAAACAAATGCATTTATATCCTGATTCAGAACAGTTTTCCAGGCTGTTCTTTGCCGATTTATTTCTGCTGTCTTTATCTATGCCTCCAGTTTCAGGCTTCTCTGTGAATCCCCCCTGCGAATCTAGTTTAAATAGATGCAGCCTGTCCCACTGTCAACAGATTGCAGCAAGTTCTCTGAGAAAACTGCTGCCCCCTTTCCACTTAGATGTAGGCCATCTCTCATGTACATATCTTCCTATGGTATACATGTAAAGTGCTCTGAATGCATGGAAAGGGTCGGCCTGATGCGAGTGTGTGTCATAAGATTGCCTAGCGCATTGAATCGCTTCACAGACGGGCTTAAAATCGAATTTATGCTACATATGTATTTTTTTTGTATTTGTTTAATGTTGTCAAATGTTACGTACAATGTTGAACTTTGTGTACACATGGAAAAAGGATTCTAGATTATGCCTTATTTTTATTTCCTTTAATTTAAGGCACGACTCTGGTCAACTAATTTTTAGTTAGGTGAAATATGTTTAGTTAGGTGAAATATGATTGTTAAATACATGAAATTTGTGTGCATTAGTATATCGAGTATACTGCTGTTATACAAATATGTTGTATCAATGGTTAAAGTCCAAACATACTAGAAGGGATACGTTATGGTCAAGACATTCCAGCATATCAAATTGAAAAAAATATGTCAAATTACTCAATTACTGCAGTGGTTGTGACTGCCCAATATTGAGTGGGTACATAGCAAGCATATAAAGGCATTCGTTTCATTGTGTACAGCTGTTCTTGGAAATTGAAAGCTGGGGACAAGAAAATACAAGTTACTGTAGAATGGTTCATACGCCACCATTGTAATGTTACGATGATTGCGGAAGCGCACAATTGAGAAAATTCATCATTTGGCGGTGATCTTGTTTGACTTTGGGTTCACGCTTACTGCACCATTTGGCAGCTCTACGACAGGCCTCGTTGGGACGGGGAGATGTAGAGCTTTCAATTGATAATTTTATAACATTTGGGTGTGTGTAATGTGTATGGGGGCGGGTGGGGGGCATTTAAATCGGTGCGATAGGTGGTTCTACCGCTCGCCTATTATAACTGGCACCACTTACCTCGCCGATAACAGTAACTCGGATTAATTATTGCCATCCAGCAGCAGGAGTTGCCTACATGTTATACTGTCATTTTATGTTTATTTTCATCTCCAACGTCAAAAAGTGCTGTACACAAATATTGCGATGTCTGTACATGAATATAATAAAATCAAAACACAACAATAGCAGTTTCCACACACTCTATTTTGCATGTTAAATAATTGGCAGCGTGGCATGATTGCCCATTGTATTAAATATTCTAAAGCATAAAAGCCTAATTTTATACAGAGAAAACAAAAATCGTATTACTCGATTAATTAATACACAAGTGTTAAACAGTGCATATTACATACAATCCACACATTACTCACCAGAACCCTTTATAAAAGAATCTATATGACGGACTAATACATATATACAAGGTAGAGTGACGTCATTCGAAATAATTATATAACCGTTCCAACATGATTACCATTCCTATACGTTATACTTCAGAACAACGCAGACGTAACCAGAAACCGAAATAATATTAAAGGTGAGTTCAAAACACATTTCCCATACGTATACTAGTATAGCCAAACTATTCACACAATACAAACTTATATACGAACCTGTTATTCAAGGTCTAAATATAATAAATTATGGTGGAGGAACCTTTATACACGGGCGTAGTGTTTGCTTTGTTCTACTCTAAAGAAACCATTCCTTCGTTCACTGACAATACAGACAACTTCAGTTATTGTTATATCGATTATTTTTTTATTTCATTTAGACGTTTCTGCGCGTGCGCGTATCTAGGGGAATGTATTTAGCACCAGCTACAACTATCGCGCTTTCATTTATGCGGGCGTTATGTATGTTTATATATTTATGTGTGTGTCTGTGTGTGTGTCTATATATATATATATACATACATTATAAAATGTTTGCTTCCCAAAGACATTAAAAAAATGTCTGTCATAAAACAATATCCTCGGGAAATTATAATGATGTACTCTAACTATAACGCTCTTATTACGACAACAAACGAAACATATTTAACTACTGGATATTATTTATTACTACATGATCTACTGGTGCCAAATAGTGTGCCTTACATATGCACATAAACATCACCCGGATATATTTAACGCGCCACCTGCCGCACTTGTGAGAACCTTAACATGCGAAGTAATAATAAGACGTTTTATTTTCCAACATAACAATTATATATATATACAATGTTTGTGGCACACAAATACGTATTATGTCAGAAAAAAGGGTATATTGAAGACAGTTCTTATAGTTGTATTCTCCTGAACAAGTTTCTTTAGGTATTACATAGTATACAATTTAGTATGTGACAATACAGCATAATCTTCATATTTATTTTTGGTTTGAAATATTGCACGAATACCCGGTAAGTGAAGACAAGCACTGGCATTATTAGTGTATACATTAATATTAACCATTCAAATACAGTACATTATAATACAATCATACAGTCATCAGGACATTTCCCTAGCCATTTGTCTAGGAAGAAAAATGCATATTTAAGGTGAGTGCGCAATTTTTAAAAGTTTTTGTTATAAAAATCGGTTTTTAATTTGCTAACGAATGCATAAAAGGTCGGCATCATTGTAGTATGGGCTGGTAGTGAATTCCAGCACTTTACACCATAAATTGATAAGCATCGTGATTTAATATTTGTTCGGATACTTTGAAGTACATATTGACATTGGACTCGAGAAGGACGTAAATTAGTTTGCTTCACAAAGAGGCGCTGGACGTTGATAGATACTGGCATATTATTGTATGTTTTATACATTACTGAACAAATATTCACATTTACTAAGTCTTTAAATTTAAGTATTCTACACCTATAAAATAGTGGGTTTGTATAATGTAATCTACTAGTAGTACACCACATATCAGTCTGACCACCTTTTTCTGTACCACTGTAATACAGTATACATTAGTAATACATGCATTTCCCAAAATTTCACAGCAGTAGCACAGTATTGGTAAGAACAGTGAGTAATATAGAGTAAGTAAGCTAGTGGTTCCCAGGACATGACTTGCCTTGTACATCACACCGTTTATTCTAGACAGGTTTATCTTGACAACATTTATATGATCTTTCCAAGTCAGCTTTTCATCAATCAGAACTCAATCGGAATTTGGTCTTACTGACTCTAGTAATTTGGTTATTGTGAATGTTTATGTCCATATCACAATTTATTCTGCGGTTGCCAAAGACCACACAATTTGTTTTTGATACACTAAATGACAAATTGTTCACACTGAACCAAGTGTACAGTTCCTCAAGTTCACAGTTGACTACACTTATAAGGCTACGTACATATGTATCTGAACACAAACTATTGGAGTCGTCTGCGAATAGAACACATTTGAGGAGTTGTGATACATTACCAATATCATTAATATACAGGATAAATAGTTTAGGTCCTAGCACTGAACCTTGCGGTACGCTGCATGAGACATTTATTAAATCAGATGAACATTCACCTATTTTGAGTAGTTGCTATCTGTCACACAGATAGCTCTTGGTCCATTTCTCTGCCACACCACGAACACCATAATAATTGAGTTTTTCGATTAGTACAGACTGGTTTACTGTATCAAAAGCTTTTATTAAGTCGATGAAGACACCCAGTGTATATTTCTTTCTATCCAGTGATGCACTAATTTCTTCTACCAAGTCAAGCAGTGCATGTGAGGTAGACATTGAGGAACGAAACCCATGCTGGCTGTTTGATAGAACATTGTTTTTATCAATAAATAATGTTTTAGTCTTTTAGTATAGAGCTTTTCAAGTATTTTGGAGAACTGACACAGTGGAGATATTGGTCTATAGTTATTGAAATCTGCTTTTGAATCTTTTTTTAAATATGGGTCTAATTTTGGCATTCTTTGGTAGTACTTTAGAGTTTTAATCAACACAATTTGTAAGATTAAGTTAGGTTAGGACTAGTTGTAGGATGTCCTTATACTCGGCTTCACAGGAGACGATATCATATCCTCGAAGAGAGTAATTAGAACGGGTTCAACGCCGTTGAATGAATAGATCAGGGCAATTTTGTATTCATATAAGAAACGTACATGTAATAGGACGAAGTTTAGTTCAAGCGCCGCGATGCGTAACGACGACAAACAATTTACCCGGCTGATCACGCTACGTTGTGGTCGCATGCGATGTTTGGATAACTACTAACTCGTAACTAGGAATACATTTGTGATACTCCTATGAGGGGGGAAGAACAAGGAATGAAACGAAAATAGAAATCGTGGTTCATTATTGAGGCCAGCCTCACCCCTGATATACAGGGAAACAAGAGCAGAACAGCATCACTGTAATTTTTACCGTTTTAAAAGTTGTTAAAGGTGATCATCTGTATTTATCTTCAATATAATCCCATTATGACGCGTTGGTCACACACTGAAGTGTGGACAACATCAATAGTTCATTCCTAAGAGTACACACACGAGCACGCGCGCGCACGCACACGCACGCACACGTGTGGGGAGGCAAGCGAGCACGCACGCTCGAACACATATATGCGAAGCGTCTGGTGTTTGTGTTTCATTGTAGCCTACCAATCCATCAGCGAGCACTCGCTCCAGACAAGACATGCTCTGATTCGTAATCGATGGCTTTAACGAAAATACACGTTTTTTAATATTGTGACGTTTGTAGTGCAAGATCTCAACGGGTCAGAACGGGTCGTTGTGTTACTGTCAGAGTAAGCGATGGTTTTTCCGAAAATACACGTTTAAACATAGTGTCACGTTACTACTGTATGATCTCGGCGTGGTTAAAGTCTGAATGGATTATTGTATTACAGGCTATACTGTGTACGCATGACGTAGCGGCTTGTCAAAGACTGAGGTGTTCACTCGTGTACACAGGCCGAGCACAGCGACATGGAGGACGGCATGACGGTAGCGATAGTGGGCGCGGGGGCCGCCGGACTGACGGCGATCAAGAGCTGCCTGGACGAGGGACTCCGACATGCTTTGAGAAGACGGCCGAGTCGGGAGGAGTGTGGTGGTACGCCGGCGGTGACCGGCGGGACAGAAGGATATGTGTCTCGGCGACGACGACCACCAACATAAGCAAGGAGATGATGGCTTTCAACGACTTCCCCATGCCAAAACATTTCACCAACTACATGCATCATGTGACGTTAGTCTCGATCATCCTACCTCTCACTAGTCTCGTGAGATCACTGCTGATCTCGCGTGTCTTCTCAAATACAGCCATTTTGACATACATATGCGTTTGTCTCATTCTCTCATAATATATTACTGTTACAAGTGTATAACACAACATGATGTCAGAAGTTTACCGTCAGTACGTGCCTGAGTAAGTGAACGTTACGCTAAGGTGCTGCTGCTTCGCTGTCACTGCTTCGCTGAACTTTGATTGATTGAACATTACCGCTTCGCTACTAACGCTTCGCTAGTGCTGCTACGCTGCTTCACATGTGCTACTGCCAATGACTTGTCGCTTTGCATACTGAACTTTTGGAGATGGCGCAGTCATTCCACGTATCTCCGCCTGATCCCTTTGTGTTCACAAAGCCCAACGAGTGGCCAAAGTGGATCAGGCGTTTTGAGCGGTTTCGGCTGGCTTCTGCTCTGAATGAGAAGAGTGAAGCCATGCAGGTGAACGCATTGGTTTACGCCATGGGCGATGAAGCCGGTGATATTATGGCCGGCTTTGGCTTAACAGCTGAAGAAAGGGAGCGGTATGAGGTGGTGAAGTCAAAGTTTGATTCACACTTCATAGTTCGTCGGAACACGATTTTCGAGCGGGCTAAGTTCAACCGAAGATGTCAGGAGGAGGGGGAGATGGTGGACGCCTTCATCACGGCTCTCTTCTGCCTGGCCGAGTTCTGCGATTACGGTCAATTGAACGACGAGATGATAAGAGACAGGATTGTCGTGGGAATCAGAGACACGACGCTCTCGCTGAAACTTCAGCTAGACGCTGAGCTTACGCTGAAGCGAGCAATCGACATGGCACGTCAGAATGAGGCGGCCAAGCGAGAGCAGGCGATGCTTCGCAACTTTGCTTCCTCTTCAACAAGGACGAGTGTGGACTTCGTCAAGTCAAAGAAGAAAGTTAGCGGCGGCACGAGACAGAAGACCAACAGGCCTCAAGGAGGTCAGACGCAGGCCACGACCACGAAGACGTCGCGCAAGTGCGAGTTCTGTGGACGGTCGTCTCATCAGAGAGCAGTCTGTCCGGCGAGAGAAGCCACATGCTTCAGGTGCCACCGCAGTGGTCATTTTTCAACTGTATGTAGGTCATCAAAGGCCGTCGATACAGTCAGCCGAGACGACGAGGAGGGGTATTCCTTCCTTGGAGAGGTGACGAAAGGTGATCAGCCGTGGTCATCAACGATCAGCCTCGAGGTGATGAAGACGAAACAACGAGTCGACGTGTGCTTCAAGCTCGACACGGGTGCAGACGTCACTGTGATTTCGGCTGCTGACTACCGACGGGCAGGAAGTCCGTCTCTGGAGATGACGTCGAAGACGCTGGTGGGCGCGAACGACAGGGTTCTAAAAGCCCAGGGCAAGTTCGTCGGCAAGCTGTCGCGTGACGGCTCAGTAGTCGATGAGGACGTTTACGTCATCAGTGGCCAACGACGGTCACTTCTCAGTCGACGTGTCTGCCAGATGCTCGATCTCGTACGACGTGTGGCGGTCGACTCGGTCGAAGCGGCCGACGTTATCAGACAAGACAACCCGAAATTGTTTGTAGGGTTGGGTCGCATGCGTGGCGACTACAACATCCAGTTACGCGAGGGGGCGGTCCCATTTGCGTTGTCGACGCCGCGACGGGTGTCGATTCCTCTGCTCGAGACGGTTCGACAGGAGCTGCAGCGAATGGAAGACACAGGTGTCATCAGGCGAGTCGAGGCGCCCACAGACTGGTGCGCCGGCATGGTAGTGGTAGCCAAACCGAAGGCAACTACTACGTCGTCAGATGGAGTCGTGACGCACAAAGTGCGTATCTGTGTCGACCTGACACATCTCAACGAGAGTGTCAGACGTGAAAAGCATGATCTGCCCTCAGTCGACCAGACGCTTGGCCGACTGGCTAGGGCGAAAGTTTTCACAAAGTTGGATGCCAACTCGGGGTTTTGGCAAATTCCCCTGTCGCCAAACTGTCAGGAGCTGACGACGTTCATAACGCCGTTTGGGCGGTATTGCTTCAGAAGGCTACCGTTCGGCATAACGTCAGCCCCTGAGCACTTCCAGAAGCGCATGAGTGCGGTTCTTGACGGCTTCAGCGGGGTGTTGTGTATGATGGATGATATCGTCATCTTCGGCGCGTCATCAGAGGAGCACGACACACGAGTGCGGGCAGTATTCAAGCGACTGGCCGACAACGGAGTGACTTTGAACTTTGCTAAATGCGAGTTCAGCAAATCAAGCATCACCTACCTGGGTCACGTCGTGACGGCTGAAGGCATCAAGGCCGATCCTGCCAAGGTGAAGGCCATCACAGAGATGGGTCAGCCTACAGATGTAGGCCACATACGACGTTTCCTCGGCATGGCGAATCAGCTGGGAAAGTTCTCGCCTACGCTGTCATCAGTTACGCAACCGTTGCGTGATTTGCTACAAAAGGACAGGCAGTGGTTCTGGGGGCCGAGTCAGCAGACGGCTTTCGACGCGGTAAAGGCCGAACTCAGTGCGACGCCAGTGCTGGCGCTATACGACCCGAACAGGACGACGACGGTGTCAGCAGATGCGTCATCGTTCGGTCTTGGCGCTGTCCTGCTACAAAGGATCGATGGTACGAACAGGCCAGTGGCGTACGCTTCTCGGGCGATGACGCCGACTGAACAACGATACTCTCAAATCGACAAGGAAGCTCTTGCGACAACGTGGTCACTGGAGCGCTTCCACGATTACCTGTACGGTATGGAGTTTCACGTAGAGACAGATCACAAGCCGCTTGTGACACTCTTAAGCTCGAAGAAGAACTTGGATGAGCTGACTCCACGGATTCAACGCTATCGTATGCGCCTGATGCGTTATACGTACACGATCGAGCACGTGCCGGGGAAGGAGCTGATTACAGCCGATGCTCTGTCGCGAGCCCCGCACGTGAGAGAGCTGACCATCTCGGAACTCCAGTTTGCGGATGAAGTGGCAGCTCACGAAGATTTCGTCGTGGGACAGATCCCGGCGACGGAGAGACGTCTCCAGGAGATCAAGGAACAGCAACAGCGTGACGAGATCTGCAGCCAGGTTCTGCGCTACTGTGCTGAGGGCTGGCCAAGCCACTGTTCTCTGCCGTCGATTCTGAGACCGTACTGGCAGTGTCAACAAGAGCTTACGGTCCACAACGGCATCTTACTCAAGGGAGTACGTCTCGTCATCCCGGTCTCCATGAGACTGGAGATGATAGATCGACTACACGAGGGACACCAGGGAGTAGTCAAGTGTAGGGCGCGAGCACAGGCCTCAGTGTGGTGGACTGGACTGAGTCGACAACTCGAAGAAGTTGTGAAGAACTGCACGACGTGTGCAAGGGAGAGGCGAAACCCCTCTGAACCGATGATCGCGTCGGAATGTCATCTGCGGCCGTGGCAGAAGGACGGGACGGACATGTTCTTCTTCAGGCGGTCGACCTACTTGTTAGTAGTAGACTACTGTTCCAGCTACGTCGAAGTAGCCAGGCTGGAGACAACAGATTCGTCATCAGTTATTCTTCATCTGAAGTCGATCTTCGCCCGGCATGGCATTCCGGAGACCGTGATCTCCGACAACGGGCCGCAGTATTCATCATTTGAGTTTGCGCGATTTGCGAGAGCGCAGGGCTTTGAACACATCACGAGCAGCCCTCGCTTTCCTCAAAGTAACGGCAAGTCTGAGCGCGCCGTCCAGACTGTCAAGAATCTACTAAAGAAGGCGGTCGACCCGTACGATGCCTTGTTGGCGTACAGATCGACAGCACTAGAGTGCGGCTATTCGCCTGCTGAACTAAGCATGGGCCGACAGCTGCGCACGTTAGTGCCAACGGTGCCTGCGACTCTTCTGCCCCGCTGGGATGAGCCGAGGGGAGAGAGAGAGCGAAGAGAGCTGATGCGTCAGAAGAAGAAAGACGCGTACGACCGATATCATCGCGCGCGACCACTTTCTACTCTTCGGGCCGGCGACCCAGTCTGGGTCGAAGACGCGAACGTCAACGGCACTGTGGTGGGTCCGGCACACACACCTCGGTCGTATGTAGTGCGAACGCCGACGTCCTGCCTAAGAAGAAATCGGCGACATCTGCAGCCGACTCCTAACGTGACGGCTGACGAGCGAGCAGACGACGCCGACCCGTCATCTACCGAGATGACGACGACACCGGTTGCGCTTCGTATGCGCGAGCCGAGACCAGTGTCACCTCCAGCGGTCACAGCTCCCACTGGAGTGGTGACACGTTCTGGGAGAGTGGTGATTCCACCGCGACGGCTGGACCTATAGTTGAGAGTTGTCTCCAAGCACTCATTGAACTTGGAAGGGAGATGTGACGTTAGTCTCGATCATCCTACCTCTCACTAGTCTCGTGAGATCACTGCTGATCTCGCGTGTCTTCTCAAATACAGCCATTTTGACATACATATGCGTTTGTCTCATTCTCTCAAAATATATTACTGTTACAAGTGTATAACACAACACATCACAGGTAGGAGGGGGAGCGTGATCACAAAGAGTCAACATGAGCAAGGGTGCTAGCCTAGTAGTGGAGCAGATATGTGTAAATAACAAGAAGAATTGTGAGTTTTGTGGTAAAAGCACCAACATTGGTGTACATATAATGATAATGGGTTACTAAGTGATTTAAGATAATATTATAGTGCCAAGCTGAATTGTTTCCGTGACGCTCGTAGTGTGGGAAAACCCAAAATGGCCGCCGCACGAATCTAAATATCTATTAATCTTCGTGAATAGTTAACATAAAAACATAAATAAAGTGTCTTTTTATATGTTTTTAGACATGCCAAATCCAATGGCGTCATCAATTCATTGAAAAAATGCATATATTTTAAGAAAGGGGACAGGTTAATTATAACATTCAAGATGGCCGCCACCTGCATCCCATAGGTGGCGCTACATGTTATATACTGGCTAGTATTGGGCCTTTATAAGATCAATTTAATTATGGCATGTTCATTGTACTGATTGAATACCGTTTATACAATTAACGTACATGTCAGTATATTGCCAGTATTTAACCAAGTCTGCTATATTTGCTGAAAATCACGACATTGTGGAGTTATAGGCGTCATGCTAAATGGCAACACTTCAGCTTAAGGCCGATACCAATGTCATGATTTATCATCCTTTTATGTCACTTGTACTACAAAGTTACGTGTGGTTACAGATCTCTCAACAAAACAATGCACAGAAAGCACCTGTTAAAGATACTAAATACAAACTAGTAATCAAAACATTAAATTTTACACTTCCTTTTTGTTTCTAAAAATCCAAACATCCCCGAATAGAATCTTTCACCTTTTTCTTTTTCCATTTATCATCCACAAATTTCAACACCTTGCTTGTTATTTCATCATCCAAATCGTTGATATATATTAAGAATAATATAGGTCCTAATAATGATCCCTGTGGTACCCCACTCAATACCGATTTCCAGTTTGAAGCCTCCCCATCAACTACTACACGTTGTCTTCTGTCAATCAGCCATTGTTCTATCCAGTTTATTATACCATTTCTTATGCAATGGGCATTTAGTTTAAGCAGTAACCTTTGATGTGGTACTTTGTCGAAAGCTTTTTGAAAATATAAGTAGACGATATCTACTGGTGATTCCTCATCTACCCACTTAGTGATGTCTTCCAAAAAACATAACATATTTGTTAAGCATGACCTCGCTTTAAAAAAAACCATGTTGAGATGGGTTTATCAAGTTTTGTTTAACAAGAAAATCCACCATGTGATCTTTAATTAGTCTTTCTAATAATTTGCAAATCACTGATGTTAAACTCACTGGTCTATAGTTCTTTGAATTGTTTCTCGAACCTATTTTAAATAACGGTATAATGTTTGCCTCTTTCCATTCTAAAGGAACCACTCCCTCTTCTATTGATCAATTGAAAACTGTTGCAAGTGGTACGCTAATTTGTTCTACAATTTCCAATAATAGTTTGGGCGGAATCCCATCCCCTCCAGGTGATTTATGTTTATCCTTCATAGCCCTTATTTTCTTCGCTACCATTTCCGGGGTTACAATTAATTGTCCTAAATAGTCTGAATCTGCCCCCTTGTACTTAGCCTCTGGTACTGGCAGTGAACTAACATCTTCTCTGGTAAACACTGAACTAAAGTACTCATTCAGGTCTCTTGCCATTAAGAATCTCAGCACTATCTTCTAGAAGACCGACCTTATCTTGAACTTTCTGTTTGCTTCGAACATACCCATCAAAACTCTTGCGGTCATGTTTTATATTACAAGCTAATTGTTGTTCGTAGCTTCTCTTTGAATTTCTAATTTCAGCTGTAGCTTGGTTAAGTGCTCCTTTATAGCTGTTGTAGTCTTCATCATTTCCAGTACATCTATATGACTTCTAATGGCCTTTTTCGATAAGTGTTTCTATTTGGACCGTTTCCCTTGTTTTTTGAAGGGTACAAATTTATCGACTATGCACTTAATTTCACTCTTTAATATATTCCAACATTCTGTTGCTGTCTTATTTTTCAGTGTGTTATTCCACTCTATGTTTGCTAAATATTTCCGCATGTTCTTATACCTTCCTTTGTGGAAATTGTCATTTATACTCCTTTTTACTATTCCTTTCTGATTTTACTTTGATGGTAAAATGTATCTGGTTGTGATCGCTACTCCCCAGTGGCTCACATATCTTGACATTGTAAACTAATTCATTCTGTGAGGACAAAACTATGTCTAACACATTCTCACCCCTGGTTGGTTCTAGCACATGTTGAGAAAGGAAAGTATCTTGAACTAAAACTAAAAACTTGTGGTCCTCACTCCCCATACACTGTAGAGATTTCCATTGTATATGCCCGTGGTTAAAATCCCCTATAATAATACAGTTCCGTTTGCTTACTTCCTTTATAGCGTTTTGTATTTTTTCATTCTCTTCCATGCTTATGTTTGGAATTCGATAAACTAACCCAACTGTTAACGTTGAGTTTCCTGTAACTATGTTACACCAAACAGCTTCTTCGCAATCTGCTCCTCTTTCTAATTTTATTTCATAAGCCTGGATATATTGTTTAATATATAAAATAACTCCACCTCCCTTTCTTCCTATTCTATCTTTTCTAAACATTACATATCCTGTCAGTCCCAATTCAGCATCTGATATATCGGTGGTGATCCAGGATTCGGTTATACCTATTATATGAGGGTCAATATCTTCTACCATAATGTTTAGTTCATTTCTTTTGTTTACTATACTCCTTGCATTTAAACAAACACATTTATATCTAGCTTCAGAAGAGTTTTCGAGACCTTTATTTACTGATTTATTTGTGCTGTCTTTATCTATACCTCCATTTTCAGGCTTTTCTGTGAGTCCCCCTGCGAATCTAGTTTAAATAGATGCAACCAGTCCCACTGTCAACAGATCGCAGCAGGTTCTCTGAGAAAACTGCTGCCCCCTTTCCACTAAGATGGAGGCCATCTCTCATGTTCATATCTTCCCTCCCAACAAAGTATCCCCATAAATCTAAGAATCCCGCACCCTCTTCTTCACACATCTACTGTATTACGCAATGACAACGTATTCTGGTTTGGTTGTGATCACGTATTTTATTTACGTAACTACAACGTAAACATATGAACTACTATATACGTTTCTACAATGTAGTAAAGTACGTAGTTAAATTGTATAACCTTTCAGACACCTTCGCACTACCTTTCTACGTCCTTCCCATAACCTTTCTGATACGTTTCTGGCACCTTTCCACAACCCTTATTGTACGTTACCGACACCTTCGCAGAACCTTTCTGATACGTTTCTGGCACCTTTTCACAACTTGTATTCTACCTTTCTAATACCTTCCCACAAACTTTCTACTACGTTTCTAGCACCTTCTTACAACCACTACTCTACGTTTCTGGCGCCTTCCCACAACCACTATTCTACGTTTCTGGCACCTTCCAACAACCTCTACTTTACGTTTCTGGCACCTTCCCACAACCTCTACTTTACGTTTCTGGTACCTTCCCACAACCTTTCTGCTATGTTTCGGGTACCTTCCCACCTTTCGACTACGTTTTTGATACCTTCCCACAAGCTTTGTACTACGTTTCTGGCACCTTCCCACAAACTTTATTCTACGTTTCGGGTACCTTTCCACAAGGTTTCTTGTACCTTCCCACAACCTTTAGTATACGTTACAATTGTTTACTACATGTATGACACCTCTTAAATGTTCTTCTGCAAACAAGCAAGCTGCAGCAAATATTGGTAACCTTTATTTCAACGACAACAGTAGCAAACAAATTCTTGCACATAATCGTGCAATTGATACAATAACACAGAAAGGGTTATTTGATCGTCAGCAAAATTATACTTTTTAAAGAATATTCAGACAAATGTATTTATTAGACCAAATTTTTAATGTTTTAAGACAAATAGTTAAAATTTAAGACGTTTCTTCCATTTATTCATTTGATCAAACTACTATTTGCTAAAAATCATAATTGTTAACAGCATTTTATTGCACATATAGAAAATAGTGGGAAAACAATTTTAAAATGTTTGTGTTTGATCTATTTTAAGCGTTTTTCTCCACTTTAATCCATGTCCGATTCAGGGCGAATGGAAATGCCGCTTCTTTTGGATGACTCACGGGCCTGCAAGTACACAACATATGTGTGGTGGCCTAAGAAAACCAGTCACATTGACAAAAATAATACGTATTTTTATTCAAGAAATGGAAAGCAACACTATTTCCAATTCCAATACAGTTTACTGTATTCAAATATTCTCACCAGAACCAAAGTTACAAGAATTTAAAGAGGGCACCTATCAAAAATTAGTTCACGAGAAAAATCATGAGAAAAATCATGATGGTATAACAAAATATCTGCTGCTATTACCATATACATTCCAGTGAATGTAGAAATGTAGCTGTATTTGTTAGCTTTAGCTTACAGAAATAATTATTAAATTCTGATGTCTACTTTTAAGGTTACAAGAATTTAAAGAGGGCACCCATCAAACATTATTGCAGGAGAAAAGTACTCGTAGTGTCTGGAATCATCATAATTCGTCAAAATAAAATTTGGCTGCAGTATTAATATTATAACAAAATATCCAGTGCTATTACCATGTCCAATGTAGTGAAGAAAATGTAACTATGTATCTTAGCTTTTGAACACTAAACTATTATAAAATTCTCATGGTTACTTTTAAAGTTACAATAATTTAAAGAGAGCACCCGTGCAAAAGTGCCCGGATGTAGGTCAAGGTCCAAAGACTCGGATGTAGGTCAATGTCAAATACCCGGATGTAGGTCAAGACCAAATGTCAAGTGGCGCCACCTGTCGGACAGGTCACGAACTGAAATAGCGCCACCTGGTGGAATTGTATAAACTAAACCCCCCTAACGGATAAGTCATGAACTACAAGTGGTTTCACCTGGCGGATAAGTTGTGAACTAAATGTTCCGAGTACTGAAAAAATTCGTGTCTCTTGTGCGCTTGCGTGCAATGGAGCCCCCTGACGGATAGATCATAAGTTACAAACATCATCCCTCTAGTGGACAAGTGAGCAAACCACATATGAGTACTGCCAAAATTCGTGTCTCTTGTCAGGTTAATCAGGGTAGAGGTTTTTTGCGCGGACGCGGTGCAAGTGCAAAAAGTACCCGGATGTAGGTCAAGGTCAAAATACCCGGATGTAGGTAAAAGGTAAAGTGGCGCCACCTGTCAGAGAGGTCGCGAACTGAAATAGCGCCACCTGGCGAATTTTTGTATACCAATTAAATCCCCCTAACGGATAAGTCATGAACTACAAGTGGTTTCACCTGGCGGATAAGTTGTGAACTAAATGTTCCGAGTACTGCCAAAATTCGTGTCTTTTGTGCGCTTGCGTGCAATGGAGCACCCTGACAGATAGGTCATAAACTACAAACATCACCCCCCCCCCCTAGTGGACAAGTGAGCGAACCACATATCAGTACTGCCAAAATTCGTGTCTCTTGTTTTTGTCGAGTGCTTACTCTTGGTGGATATATCATCAACTGAAAGCACCCCTGTTAGATAAGTGTTGAAGTAAATAACTACTCTGCAGTCCGCGCATGTGTACATTCTACTCTGCAGTCCGTGCTTTTGAATTCTCTACTCTACAATCCGTGATCTTTCGGCACGCCCACGTGACTTTTCGGCACATTTACTAACTATATAAACGCGGTGTTTTACCAATCGGACCGTCATTCGTATTGCGACGGCACCACGGCTAACATCATCATGTTGAAGATACCCTATTACCATCCTCGCGATACATCAGACTCGAGTTATATGATTCGAATGGTTGCTGCTGAGGAGATGTCCCTACCGACTCCGAGATATTTACCATCACCGAAGAGACCCTTCACCTGTCCAGACTGTGGGGGGTCGTTAATGTAATTCCAAGCAACATATCACCAGCGGATGTCGTGCCCGCCGGAAAAGGACGGCCGAGGAGGCCAAGTTGGAAGTGCTTGTGGTGAGTCATACCTTATATTGTTTTACTATATACTTTCACCTAAAATAATATTCTGTTACGTCTTTGCTTCCGAGATTATGACCCCCCCTACGTTGTCCTTCATATCGTCATCTGGCAACGTCTTAACTCCCTATATGGTTGCGTCCACGGATAATTTTTTGTTGACAATTTAGCTTTATGATCGTACAACTTGTCACCTTACTGCCTATCACGTAACTTCTTATCATTGTTTCCTACCGGTCCTTGTATCACCGTACTTAGCAACGGTGTACTATTTCCATGCAATCTTTAATATTTTTTAAATATTATTGAAATGTTCTTGCAGAACTACATTGAAGAACCGCTACCACCAAAGCGGCAACGAATGATCTTTGTGTCGACAGAGACGATTAACGACAACGAGACAGCATCGACACCAACTTCCGTTCCTAACAACGTCACAACTACCCACGCTGTCAATATCACAACTTCTACCCATGGTACCAATGTTGCAACTTCCGCTCCAGACTTTGCTGGTCCGAACTTTACCATTGATTTCCCTGTGATCGAAATGAAGAAGACGCTTGCACGTCTCATAGCATGTAGCATCTTTGAACTGTCAAGACGACAATGTCGTGGTTGCAAGATAGACTATCCTAGTCAATGTCATCACGATTGTATGTTATCTGATGACATTCAAATTTGCATGTACTTTGACGAGGCTGTCGAGACCATTAATTCAACTGCAGTGGTGAAAGACTGTTTGAGTGTTTTGTTAGACGTAGGTGTGAAGCTATCCGACGTGACAGTCGAACAGTTGTGTAATATCAATACTTGGTTGCAATAATCCGTTTTGAAACTGTGGCGAAACACTATGAAACAAATGGTTCTGGCAGTAATGGAGGGTGACCTGTAAAGAACTTTCTTTTGTCTTGTACACGATTAAACTTTGCAAGAATCTGTATCAATGTCTATTCTCTGGTTCTTGTAGTTATGGAGCGTGACATGTAAATACGTTTGTGTTGTTCACGAATAAACTGTGCAAACCTTATCTTGTCTTTACTTAACCAAAAAATATATTTCCATACGATAGCGCCTGAAGTCGTGTCTTTTATAAAAACCCGTACTCGAGACGTTATTTGAACCTGTCACACACGAGACTGGTTGGCTCGTAGGTCAAAACAGACATAGAGCAGACATAGAGATATACATAGATACATACATAGATACATACACAGATACAGACATAGAGGCATACATAGATACATACATAGAGACAGATATAGATACATATATAGAGACATACATAGATACATACATACATACAAAATACATACTTGCAACTGTAACAATTCCGCTCCAACAGCCAAATTACTGGCGTCGGTATCCATTTAACACAGTTTCGATTTTACTTTGTGTAATGCCAACACCTTCACAACCTACTTTTCGTCCCAAAAATTCTACCTCTCTTTGAAAAAGTACACATTTTCGTGGTTTCAATTTCATTTTATATGTACGAAACCGATCTAAAGTCTGTTGTAGATTGTCGATATGGTCTTGAAATTCCTTTCCCAAAACGATTACATCATCCAAATAGGCCAACACGTTCTTCCAAACCATACCCTTCAATATCCGATTCATTGCTCTCTGGTAAGTTGCTGGTGCATTACATAATCCTTGTGCCATTCTAACGTGTTCAAAGAGGCCATATCTGGTGATAAATGCTCTCTGGTAAGTTGCTGGTGCATTACATAATCCTTGTGCCATTCTAACGTGTTCAAAGAGGCCATATCTGGTGATAAATGCTGTCTTGTGGCGATCTTCTGGTTCAACGTTTATTTGCCAATATCCGCTAGCCATATCTAGTGTGCTAAAGTATTGATTACCCTCCAAATTATCTAAGCATTCTTCAATTAAGGGTATTGGGAATGCATCCTTCTGGGTTACAGAGTTTAGTTTCCTAAAATCTACACAATAGCGTAGTCCTCCACACCGCTTACGCACGATAACTGGTGCGGCAGCCCATTCAGACTCCGATGGCTGTATAATTCCCTGTTCCAGCATGGATTGTAACAGAGTCTCCTCTTCCTTTTGAAAACCCAGCGGGGTTCGCCTCATTCGCATCTTTACAGGAGCCGCATCACCAGTATGAATACGGTGTGTAGTGGCTGTGTAGTTACCCAAGTCTAAGTCGTGCTTTGCAAATACATTCTTCCATCTCCTTTCCCATTCTTTCTTCCAGTTCTCTTCTCTTTACTTTCCTCATGAATTCATACTCGTCAATACCAACCCTGACCCTGTTTGATCTCTCTCTTTCATATTCTTTGATTCTGCAATCCCTCTCATCAAGTTGCGCATGATATTGTGCTTCCATCCTTTCCAGTTTATCTTTTAACATCTCTACCTCGTTGCTACTAGAATCTATCGAACTAGCTCCCCCGGTCTGGGGTTTCTCTAAACTGATTCGTCCTGTTTCCAGCAAGTTATCCCAAAACGTTGTAGTAGCGCCCGTGGCTGTCGCTAAGTCAGCAATTTCTATTTTATCTTTCTTCCTGAGATTCAGTATTTTGGTAGCCTTTGTGGTGGATACCCCTGCTACTTCCATAACCTGTTCTTTAGTGCATGTATATAAGTTGATTGTTGACGTCATGTTGACGTATAAATGTAAGTGTAAATGCCAAACTGTGTATACAAAATAATGCCTACTGTTTAACAACGTTAGTTGCACTATTTATTCAAAAATTTGGTAATTCAAATCAAACTGAACAGTGCAGCTCAGATTTTTTAAAGAAAATCAATATAATTGCACAATTACCAACACGTTTTAGTGAGAACAGTAAACAGTATCACGCGATAGATACATTACAATTACGTTGGCGATAATACCCAATTAGTAAGTTCAGGAAGTAAACCAAAAATATAGCTTGATTTATGATTAACAAGAATGTCATAAACACGATAAACTCTTAACTAAACTTAAGAAAGAATTCAATTATAAAGCTATCCGTGGGTCATGTAAACACCACGGCGTGATCAAAGGGTTAAACCCAGTTCGAGTCAGCTAGCAGTCGCGTAGCAACCGACGGCGACGCGCGACGCTGGTTGTATGCTGCCAGCGACCACGCCCGTATACTGGTTGTCCCGACGTCAAATTGTAATTGCAGACCTTTCAAATAAGCGTTTGAATACTGCTATATGATAATTAGCAGAACTTATCTCACGTATAATTACTTCATACTATGCGTAGACAGAACCGGCAGATTCCTATCATACGCACAGGCAAATTGGCGCGTAAATGTTGAAACAATTAACGCTTGAAAACCGACAGGTTTCTCCTGGTTAATTGCGTGTATAATTACTTCATTTTATGCGTAAGCAGAACCGGCAGATTCCTATCATACGCACTGGAAAATTGGCTCGTAAATGTTTAAACAATTAACGCTTGAAAACCGACAGGTTTCTCCTGGTTAATTGTGCGTAGAATATAAATGGTTTAACGTGGAACTATAACGCAGATTCGCTAGCAGAAATATACCCTGCTCGCAGCGCCAATATTGTCTGTGCGTATGATAGGAATCTGCCGGTTCTGTCTACGCATAGTATGAAGTAATTATACGTGAGATAAGTTCTGCTAATTATCATATAGCAGTATTCAAACGCTTATTTGAAACAGACATAGAGCAGACATAGAGATATACATAGATACATACATAGAGACAGACATAGAGACAAACATAGATACATACATAGATACATACATAGAGACAGACATAGAGACAGATATAGAGACAGACATAGAGACAGACATAGAGACAGACATAGATACATACATAGAGACAGACATAGATACATACATAGACAAGGTACATACATAGAGACAGACATAGAGACATACATAGATACATACATAGACATAGATACATACATAGAGAAGATACATACATAGAGACAGACATAGAGATATACATAGAGACAGACATATAAATATACATAGAGACAGATATAGAGATATACATAGAGACAGACATAGATACATAGATAGAGACAGACATAGGGATATACATAGAGACAGACATAGATACATAGATAGAGACATACATAGATACTTATACAGATGCAGATATAGAGACACATGTAGATACACACACAGAGACAGACATATATACATACATAGAGACAGAAATAGATACATACATAGAGACAGAAATAGATACATACATAGAGACATACATAGAGACAGACATAGAGACAGACATAGAGATATACATACATACAGGCATAGAGATATACATAGATACACACATAGAGACAAAAATAGATACATACATAGAAACAGACATAGATACGTACATAGAGACATACATAAATACATACATAGAGACAGACTATGCATACATAGAGACAGACATAGATACACACATAGAGACATACATATACGGATGAGACATCACATGAGAGTACGTACGAGACAAGAGACGAGACAACGGACGAGATATCACACGAGACTACAGAGGAGATATCGCACGAGACTACGGACGACACAATAGATGAGACAAACAACAAGAACAAACGTACAAACATACTTTTAAACTAACAAACTTGCAAAGTTGCACTAACAAACGTCCAAACAAACGTACCAACACACTTTTTCACTCACACAAGCCCTAACTCACTCACTCACTCACTCACTCACTCACTCACTCACTCACTCACTCACTCACTCACTCACTCACTCACTCACTCACTCACTCACTCACTCACTCACTCACTCACTCACTCACTCACTCACTCACTCACTCACTCACTCACTCACTCACTCACTCACTCACTCACTCACTCACTCACTCACACAAGCCCTCACTCACTCACTCACTCACTCACTCACTCACTCACTCACTCACTCACTCACTCACTCACTCACTCACTCACTCACTCACTCACTCACTCACTCACTCACTCACTCACTCACTCACACAAGCCCTCACGCACTCACTCACACAAACCCTCACGCATTCACTCACAAGCCCTCACCCACTCACTCACTCACTCACTCACTCACTCACTCACTCACTCACTCACTCACTCACTCACTCACTCACTCACTAACTCACTCACTCACACAAGCCCTCACGCACTCACTCACACAAGCCCTCATTCACTCACTCACTCACTCACTCACTCACTCACTCACTCAAGCCCTCACGCACTCACTCACACAAGCCCTCACGCATTCAACACACACGACACACAGCACACACAACACTCACACAAAACACACAACACACACAACACACACAACACACACACAAAACACAGAAAACACACAAAACACACACAACAACACATAAAACACCGCGCTTATATAGTTTGTAAATGTGCCGAAATGTCACGTGGGCGTGCCGAAAGATCACGGATTGTAGAATAGAAAATTCAGAAGCACGGACTGCAGAGTAGAATGTACACACGCGCGGACTGCAGAGTAGTTATTTAGTTCACCACTTATCTAACAGGGGTGCTTTCAGTTGATGATATATCCACCAGGAGTAAGCACTCGACAAAAACAAGAAACGAATTTTGGCAGTACTCATATGTGGTTCGCTCACTTGTCCACTAGGGGGATGATGTTTGTAGTTTATGATCTATCCGTCAGGGGGCTCCATTGCACGCAAGCGCACAAGAGACACGAATTTTGGCAGTACTCGGAACATTTAGTTCACAACTTATCCGCCAGGTGAAACCACTTGTAGTTAATGACTTATCCGTTAGGGGGGTATTTAGTTTATAAAAATTCCACCATGCGGCGCTATTCAGTTAGCGACCGGTCTGACAGGTGGCGCCACTTGACCTTTGACCTTGACCTACATCCGGGTATGTTGACCTTGACCTACATCCGGGTATGTTGACCTTGACCTACATCCGGATACTTTTTGCACTTGCACCGCGTACGCTCAAAACCTCTACGCTGATTAACCTGACATACTACTGACGTGTTTGCGGGCAACTACGCCTGGCGACTTCCGACTGGTTTTCCTAGGCCGCCACACATATTATCATTACGTTAAACTGGATTGAAAAATAGCTGCTTCACATTATAATTATATGTTTTTCATAACCACTTTAATATCTTGGTAGACATAGGAACTTGATACAAACAAATTATGTAAGGAACCCAATTTTTCACAGAACATAATACGCGCTCCCTCCATGGCCAAGTTATATGGCCACTTTTAAAAACGGCATCTTATGGGCATATACCATCGTCACACAATTTATGTAAGACGCAATCAAAATGGTTTACCTTAAATGTATTTGCTTGGTAGGAGCACAGGACAAATTGAAAGTGTCAAACAAAGTAATGATTTTTGTCGTACATAGTCTTAATACGATGGGCATTTTGCTGCTGAAAAAACATACATCCTTACCTGGTACATGAAGCCCCCCATTCTTGCTTGGGGCATGTTTAAATGATTCGGCCATTTGTCGCTCGATGTCATCATCTTTTGCATGTTGGTGTACTTGTCGGCATGCTTCTGTTAACAAACATAATATACCATTATTAAAATCATACAAGAAAAATCATTGTGTGCCATAAATATTGTATTAATTATATACTTAGTTTTTAATTATGGTGTAAAACACATTCATCTGTCCAAGGCTAAGACCTCAGTGCATCAGCATCTTCCTCACAAGCTCATTATAACGATCAGACAACATCATAAATCTTACACTATACCCCTCCCAACATGCTCCAACGCACACACACGCCCGACCGCCTGCCCGCATGTGCATGTTTGTGTGGACACATACGCAGGCACTCACCAACGCACGCATCTGTACACACGAACGCATGCAAATACGCACATACGCACGCACGCACAGTTTATCCCCTGCCCTGTTACCATATATGCCCCCTCTGTTGCCCATAATATAAACAAAGATATTGGAAACCCGTGATTGGCTACGTTCAATTACATAACTGTGTGTGTGGAATTTATTACAAACTAACCGAGTTGCCCGGCGTCGCTCGGGGAAAAAGGCAGTCGCTCGCTTAACAGCCTACACGCATTGTACCTGATCACTGGCCTAGTTGTGGGACAAACTTGGTGTCTATGCTAAAACGTTACTTTGTTTCTTTGTGTTGTTTTTCAGAAACAGACACGCGCAGAGTTGTGGCAGTATTACACGTTCACGATTTTCGCATGTTAAGTGCTGACGATTTTAAAACGTCAATAATTTAAAAACTATTCAAAATTTCTGCATACATCCAGCGACATATTTGTAGATGGCATAGTTGTCTTTACGATGATATAGAAAAACATGAAATTCCACGGCTGGACCGCCACGTACAGCCTTTTGAAATATTGAGCCCCCCGGTTGTCCATCTCCCCGGACGAATTTCGAAAATGTCTAAATCTACGAACCATCCCGATGGGCCCGCTACATCAAATGCAAAATTTCAGCCCGATGCATGTCCATACACACAAACAGACGGACAGACAGAGAAAGACTGTTTTATAATTATAGACAGAATGCTGTATTAATATAGCAGTGACGATAATTCAGAATGCTGCGCATGGACGTATAATATTGATAACAATCGTGTTCAATGCGACATCACCATTGCCATTGAACTTATAGCTTGGCAATGGCATCAACATGAATCCGCAAACGTATATATTGATTGAGTACACTAGACTAGGCCTGTACTGTCTGTAGGGTATATAGTACATTGGCCAGTACACAAAAACATAATAGAAACATCCACATAATAATTCATTTTTTTATAAGGAAGACCAGAAACATAATACATAACTCGTGTACGTTATGGTGACCCTATAAATTTACATAAGATTGACGATTCGAAGTTTATCTGAAGCCACCATTAATTACCGCTCAAAGTCACAAAGACGAAATCAATTTGACCAAAAATCTTTTTATATTTTATTATAATATAAAATGTAAATGTATGTCATAAAGTACAATTGTTATTTGACAATGTTGTAGGCCTTATATATTAGTAGAAAATCATTACTTCAAACCGGGGCCATCATGCAAGGTTCTCTTCCCTCAGCTTCTCTGCAGGCAGTCTGAGAGGGATGTTGAAACTTTGCCGCCAATTTTGAATGAACTCTCATAACCTGCCGCATTCCAGATTATGTTTCACCAAGCATCTACCAGTGACAAGCACATTATTAATTACCCTCAGTTGGCGCGATGTTGGCTTTGTTGCCCTTCCAGCCAACTTCCTGTAAACGTACACGATTACATGATTAAAGGCCATATCCTGGGGGGAAACATTGCTACTAAATATAAAAATATGCATGTACATATGTGTTCTGCAATATAATGACAACCCAGAAACCACACGTTTGCTGAAACCTTTCTAAAATTTACATTAAATGGGACCTGTCCTGGCGCAGGCTTCGAAAAGTCTGTTTTCCGAAAATGCCGGGAGAGGCAGAATCGTGACGTCAGTTGTGGAAAACATTCCCGGGATCGCAAGCGTTCTCGGCGGCTGGATTTCTTTGGTGGATATTTGAACTGGTATACATTCATTAACATATAGAAATGGTGAACAAATGTGTTGTTGGAAACTGCAACAATTCGAATCTGACTGGCCATTCTGTGCACGAATTTCCCAAAGAGCCAGTTACTCGGCAGAAATGGAAACGTTTTGTTCGAAATAACAGGGCCGACTGGACCCATGTTACGGCAACTAGCATTATTTGTGGTTCGCATTTCGTTGCGCCTGGCGACTTCGAAGGCTTCGTACAATGGAAGATGGATTGCAGGCGTAAGTTAGCTGTAAAGAAATCTGCCGTTCCTTCGACGAACACAACAGAGGCGAAGGCGATTCGGTTACCGGCGAATCTGCGCAAGTGGGCCCGGTCAGTTGTCGGAGCTTCTTCACGGTTCGTGTCTATACGGTGCCACACTAACTGACTAACATCAACATTGTCGATCTCGGCAATGTCATCCTCACTGTCACTGAAATATATATGATCAAACGTTTCGTGATCCGCGCCAAAATTGATATCGCTCACTGAACTACTCGAATAAGCCGCCATTTGTATCGAGTTGTTTACATGACACCGCGCGACTGCACAGGGCCGCAGGCGTGAAGCCGCTGCACTAACTGACGGCGGAACCACGACTGAAGTCACGTTTCAGCAACAAATACAAACCCGGCATCGCTCGGGAGTTTCCGTAAAATGGCAAATTTAAAGGCTCTTTTGATGTCGTATGCTCATATCCATAGTTAAACGTTTTGGCAATATCATCATTTGAAAGGGCATAAACCATTTGTTATTAAGGAAAAGAGCACGTTTTATTCCAGGATATGGCCTTTAATCGAACACAGCCCTGTAATTAAGTGACCGGGACAGCCATCTGATAAAGCTCCCACGACCCAAGGCAGTGCCGGAATTCTTTCCCTTCGGGTTCTCAAAGGCGTTATCGTGACGTTAGCCAGTGTATAGGCTGCCTATCTGCCCATGCAAGTAGTGTACTGAAGTGCTATATTATAGGCGTTGACGAATGCCCTCATGTGAGAACAATAAACGATGAGATGGGGAAACTAGTAGTCCATTTCACCAACACAAGTCTTCTAAATTACACCAAATGTGCTATCATTGGAAAATATTTGAGTACTGTTTTCATCCTAAGTTACGTCAATTGTTTCCCTCGGTCCTGGGCATAGGTCCCAATAAGGGGACCTTCTGATAACTTTCTATTTATCAGAAGTTCCACTTATCAGTATTGTTATGGGTCACTGGAGGTTTGACTTTATCCAGAGTGCACAGTATGATTTCCTTTATTTTTGTTCTAATAATTAATGTTATATATAGGGCCATTCTCGCGAAAAGTGTACAGTAATAGTAAAGTAACATGTCACAAATAAATGTTTAATTTGTATGTTTTAGCGAGTACTATTAATATCAAATGTGTTATTCACATGAAGCAGTACAGCATATTCTGATCTATTATTAGATTTTAAAAATATATTCATGGATACAAACTGATGTATACTAGAGTGCAGATCTGCTAGTGTCCAAAGTTCGTGTATACATCGTAAAATTCCTTGGCAACATGGTATTGTGTACTTATTAACAAACCTAAAACTTTTACATTGAATGATGACAAGCCAGCCAGGTTTACTAACAATCGTAGCTGAAGCATTAAACACAATCTGTGAACGTATGAATCTCACACTTTCATGTTTCGTTTCAAGTAAGTAGGGAACCAGGGACTTTTCAAAAACGGCTGACTGGAAAGGCAATACCCGTAGACACACAGTCCCAACTCTCACTGACTCCTGCCGTCGCAATCGCCTCCACGCGGGTAGTCGGATTGATGGGTCGGATGTTATAATTATACTTAATCGAAAAGTTACCCAGTGGACGGCATTAAAAGCAGGATAAATAAACAATGCATAAGCTTCCTGCATTGCTAAAAGTAGCTGTCAATATACATTATGTCTACGAATTGCTGATTTAAAAAGCCATTGCTTGCAACAACTCACCTCGAAATATGACATGTTGACTGTGTGTGTGACGTCACCAGTCTCTGTGTGTTTCACTGCGCGTGCATAATATTCATTACACTCGGGCTGCATAGTTAATCATCCATGTGGCACCAAGCTCAAAATGATTCGCGTAAACACAATTATTTATCGGCTTTTTGTGCAGATAACACCCAAATTATGCACAAACACGCAAGACATAAGTAGCAGAGAAAGTAGTTAATGTGAAATTATCACGTGTTCATACAGTACATCTCAAATGTATATTAGCTTACAAAGAATCGCTTTAATGGAATTCAGATTTAGGGTGTGTGTAAATCGTAGCAACACCGCTGGCTCGTGGGAAAAACTATTATGGGGTCTAAATACCTATTTTGACACTGGCCCCAAACTTGGCGTAGTAACAGCTGAGAGTGTGTCGTACGCGGTTGATGTTCGTCCGGACTTTGGTATATCGGTTTTGTACACACGGCACGTGTACGACCAACTGCTCTTTTGCAACAGTCACACCTTCTGCTTTGGTGACTTCGAGGTGATCCTTGTCACCATGCCATGCGTTCGAGCATTCTCATGAGTCAGCGTTGTTGCAGTGATTGACCCATATTACAAAAGCCAAACACTCAAGCCGAGTTATGTGATTGGTTAACCCAGAACTGACAAGAACTTTTTTTGTAGAATGCTCTCACACGTCTGAATGGTGCTTTTACCGATTGTCGGCAGCACGTTAATAATATTTTCAATTCGAAAACGAAGCAGGGATCCCAACGAATTGACACATTTTATTAGTATAGTGCCAGAAACAAAGTCCAGCAGACTGCTAGGAGCTGTGCGAACGAATACTGGCGCCAGATATGCAAGGACATCCAGAGGTAAGCTGATACAGGCAACACTGGGGCCATGTATGACGGCATCAAGAAAGCAATAGGCCAAACTCGAAGACCAAGCTGCGCCTGGCCCTCGTTAGAGACTTTCTGATGCAGCAGTCATCAAGCTTACTGAGGACGAGCTCCAACACCCAATGAACCGCTTTGCAAAGGCATGCATGGATTTCGGACTTGCAATCAGCTTGAGAAAGACTAACATCATGGGGCAGGATGTGGTCACTCCCCCGGCCATCACCATGAACAATTACGAGCTAGAGGTCATCCAACTCTTCGCCTGCCTCGGATCCACCATTGCCGACAACCTCTCCTTAGAAGCAGAAATCAACAGAAAGTTTGAGCGAGCGGCCTCAACACTTGCCCGGCTTACAAAGAGAGTGTAGAATAACAAACTGCTTGCGGAGCACACAAAGATGTCAGTGTACAACGCCTGAGTGCTGACTACACTTCAGTACGGTAGTGAGTCATGGACGCTGTACTCCACTCAGGAGAATCGACTGAACTCATTTCACATGCGTAGCCTGCGGCGCATCTTCGGGATCTCCTGGAAGGACCGAGTCCCCAGTACAGATGTACTCTCACGTGCCAAGTGCGTGAGCCTGGTGCCCATGCTCAGGCAACGCCGCCTCCGCTGGCTCGGCCATGTGCATCGGATGGAAGATGGGAGATTTCCAAAAGACATCCTCTGTGGAGAGCTGGCCTCTGGAAAGAAAGCTGCAAGACATCCTCATCTGCGCTTCAAGAACGTATGTAAACGATACTTGAAGGCACTGGACATATATATCGACAACTGGGAGGATCTTGCTGGTGACCGATCCACATGGAGGCAGGAACTACACAGGGGTCTCAAAAGAGGAGAGGATACGCATGCTAGCAGAAGAAAAACGCAACCGTAGAAAAAAAAACCCAGGCTGAGAACAGAGCCGAGAGCGCCTTCAAGAATTGAATCATCAGACGGTGCCCAGCCAACAACTGATCTTCGACACCAGGTCCATAGTCTTACGAGACTGCAGGATGCCTACTACTAGTGTAGTATAGTATCGCATAGTATAGTATAGTTTACTGTAGCGTAACATAGCATAGCATAGAATAGCATAGTATATCATAGCATATCATATATCAAGTATAGCATAGCATAGTTTACTATAATATACTATATAGTTTAGTGTATTATAGTTTAATACAAAGTTGCTGCTTATTACATTATCCTGGTATTCCGATAAGAAAATACTTGATTTCGTGGGAAAACACATATGTCAGTCACAAAACTAGAAGCCACTGATACATTCCACCAACGACATCAATTATGTGTAATGTCCTGCATCCTTGCATTTTCTTATTTCGAAGTTAATTTTCAATGTGAATCTCGCAACCTTACGCTGTGTTATGTGTCATGCCCACAGCCACGTATTGGCGTATCTTCGATCGTATACCGATACGTTTGATCTCGAGAAATACATCACCTACGGCCGGAAGGTGACACTGGTGGAACCTGCTGCCGACTTCGATTCCACCGGACGATGGATGGTCTCAGTGAAAGACAATAAGAGCGGAGAAGTGACAACAACGACCTTTGACGCCGTCGTCGTCTGCAATGGACGGAACACGCAGCCAAATCTGCCGGATATCCCTGGACTAGGCGTGGATGACCCGTCCACGGAATGACGGGTCATCCACGCCGTCGAACACAAGGACGGGGGAGCATACGAGGGAAAGAGGGTCGTTGTCATTGGAATGGGTAACTCCGGATGTGACGTGGCGGTCGATGGCAGCAGGATAGCCAATAAGGTGAGTTCTTTGGGCGTCTTTGTATGTGTGTGTACGCGCGCGCGTGCGTGTGTTCGTGTGTTTGTGTACGTGCGTATGTGCGTGCGTGTGTGTATGTTTGAGTGTGTGTTTGTGTGAGTTTATGTTTGTGCGCGCGTTTGTGTGTGCACGCATATGCATGCGATGACGGTGTGTGTGTGCGAGCGTGTGCGCGTGTGGGTATTTGACGTGCTGATATTCGTAGCAACAAGACACAGATTTGGTACACGATATGGTATATATGGACCTGAGATAGTGTCATTGATGAAATGACATCGTGAGTGCGGCCACAGTCTGTAGTTAGACAGGTGTTCTGGCCACAGCGATTGGAAAGTGGCAGATGACGCTGCGTTTGTGTGCAGGTATTCTTGGCGACGAGACACGTCGTGTGGCTGATGAACAAAAGCAACGACGTCGGTCTTCCCAACGACACTAGCCTCTACAGACGATCCAACGGAATTCTCGGTCGCCGAGTCGCCCCGCAGTTTGATCATACTTTTTACGGGCTTTTGGTGTTTAACTGACCAATAACCATTATAGTATACACGGGTATGCGGTGATGTACTTGTCAGAACTGCGGATTCCCAATCGAGAGATTCCGGCTTCGAATCCTCTTACCGCCGTTTCGAATCTTTAGTAAGTTCATTAATTTCACGTTGGTGCAGTTCACTTAGCTGTATATACGAGTACCTGACTGTAGTCAGTGGTGGACATTTGTGAACGAATAATCTTCGCGCCGTAATTGCACCGTTGCTGAATGCTCCCAGAGAAGTCGAGATGAAATGTTTACTTGAAAGTAATTATCGATCGGGAGGTAATTTGTGTAAAACCATAAACATGGTTGTATGTAATTCTTAATCCATCCACACTAGCAGCACCGTCCTCCAACGTGGCAGGGAAGACGGCCAAGGTGTCACGTGTTCGCAATACACTGCGTGTCCTCAGCGTCGTAAGTTCTTATATAGCGCAGTATCTAGTTCTTATGACTTCTCAAATAAAGCGAGTTACACTTTATTCCCTGGCAGACCTCTCCAACCGATCACCAGATCGGCTTCTCTTCTCTTCTGCCACGCTGCAATTAATGGGCGAAGTCTATACGTACACATATATCCACCGCTGTCTATAGCCAGGTACTCATTCACACAGCGGAATGAACTGGAACAATGTTCGTAGCATGTAATAGCCAGTTTCACGAAACGTTCGTACCGTACGAAGTTACGTACGGGTGCGTTTGGCGGAAATTGTGGAACCCGGAACAATCGTATACAAAGAGCTTTGCGAACAGTTGTTCGTAACTACGTAAACCTCCTTCGTATAAGAACCGTATACGAACATTAGCTCGTATTCAAATCAGCTCCAGAAGCGTGCTCCAAGAGCGTCGACAGTCTGTCAAAATTCCAAGATGGCCGTCTTGTTTAGTTACATAACAATTACAGCCATTACATTCAACTCAACAACTTGATATCAAACTGTAATGTAATTACAATGTCGTATGCAAACACATTTCGTGGCTTTATATGCCTATCTCTTCAAATATCCAGCAGATGTTTTTATAATTTCGGTTCATCGTGTAGCCTCATGCCGAAATGGCGCTACCTGGATGGTCCGACTGTCACAAGCGACGATGTGCAGTCGTCGGTCCTGTGTGGGTACGTGACACTAAAGGCAGGCGTGACAGGTGTCACGGACACCAGTGTCTTGTTCGCCGATGGCACGCAGGAAGATGACATTGACATGATAGTGTGTGCAACCGGGTACAATTACAGGTATGTGTAGCGGTCACCAGGAGAAATACAGAATATTGAATAAAGGATATCACTTGAATAGAAATTACTACAGATGGGTTAGAGACGCTGTAATGCTGTAATTTATACTATATTTATGTAAAGCGCTATGAACGTTATTGACACTATATAAAATAAAGATAATAATAATAATAATTCTTATTATTATTACTTAATGTGGTTTGAAATTGGTAGGCCTAATTTCTACCGAAAAGGAGATGTGTCAGTTGGTCTGATAGGCCAGATACTAAAATTGAGTAATCATTTACCCTACTGTAGTTAATTGGAACTTTTGAATTGGAAAACGGATAGAAGTATGAGCGCCCGAGAAATGACAGGTAATAAAAACAGAAAGGCAAGTTTCAAAACGGAACCGAATGTAGTGGTGTTATCTCCTAGGCTGTGTATGAATAAGGAGGACAGATAAAACAACAGCTTCTTCGTTTACACACCTTAGCTTCCCACCGTTGGAGGAGAGCGTCTGTTTATCCCGGGACGGCGCATTCCAGCTGTATCGCTGGACGTTCCCCCCTTGCCTGAAGAGATCTACCCTGGCCGTGATCGGCCTCACGCCGCCACTCGGACCTGTCTTCCCTTAGCTCGAGATACAGAGTCGGTGGGCCGCGAGGGTCTTCAAGGTGGGCAATGGGACACCAGTGGGGCCTCTCAGTTAGACACGAATACACGCACGCACACGCGCACACGCGCTCACGCGCACACGCGCACACGCGCAAACGCACACACGCGCACGTATATGTAAAGAATAAGGGTGGATGTACACACCGGCACCCGCTTGCACACACAAACAGGAGTAGCTACACAAACGGTTCCCAAACGGAAGTAGAACTCTTCTCACATATAGATACACAATATTGGACTCTCGATTAGCCAATGGATTCCCTGTGAACTTATCAACTAGTTCTGACATTTTGGTCCTAGAGTCAACATTAATATTTGATACTGTGGCTTTCTTTATTGCTGCACCACCGCTTTGCAATATGCTCCTTCTAAATGTAAGATGGTTTGAAAATATTACACAACTCCGCCGTCATTTAAAAACTTACCTTTATAACCATCTGTTGCCAACTTGAATACTGATTAATTTTGAGATTGACCAATTTTGTTGTCTTGATGCGCCTCTGAGCTTGGTTTCCATGGATTCAGGCGCAATAGAAGTTACCTTATTATTATTAAGATGAGTTTTTGCTTTAGATGACAGTCTTGTTAAACAATGGCGAGATGTGACATGTAAACAAACATACCGAGTCACCACGACTGATGACAGAGTGTAATAGAGTGACGTGTGTTGCGACAGGGCCTGTGTCGTCTGCCGGACAGCGAAACGATGTGGCGCGAAGTGCGGGGACGCCGTCAAGACCAGGTCGAGTATGTCACATACATGGACGCAGTTGCGGCAGAGATCGGCTGCAAGCCCAATATAGGCGAGCTTACCCTAATTAATTCATTAATTCAAACAAAAACTATGGTGCGATGCAAACACAGATGGCATTGATATTTAGCGATGTTTATTTTCATTTTGGCGAATTCACAATTGATTAAAGATAAAACATAACTGGTCTCTAATAATCACTATTTCTCTTGTGTGCAGCTAAACTTCTGCTGACAGACCCAATACTTGGGTTGCGCTGTTACTTCGGGCTAACGACGGCTTTCCAATACCGTCTGACGGGCCCGGGGCGGTGGGACGGCGCGAGAGAGGCGGTGTTGGGCAGCCGCGGCAGGATGCTATACCCTATGAAGACGAGGTACACAACGGAAAAGGTAAGTCATCGTACCAGGATATATCTTCTTCCATTACTGCGTCCCTTGCCGGGTGAAGTCAACATCACTCACCCCAAGCACTTATTTAAGATTGTGAATTTTTCAAATTTGGTCGTTCTCATTTTTTATTTACCCGTGATGCTAATGAAAAACCCCAGTTGCACATGCATTGATCGTTGGCGGCGAAAGGTGGTGAATATTCAGCGGGCTGATATGAAGGCGCACAAATAATGTAATTATAATTGTGCACACTGTGGGGCACGGATTTAAGAAACTTACCCAGATTTGAATGTGTCTTCTTCTTCTTCAGGTTATGGGGGAAACCCTGGCAATCGAGGAATAACTCAACATTTACGGGGGTGCACACGGGTTTAAACAAGTTAAAAGTTACACATCGTAACGGTTGGGAATACTAATTTAGAACAACAAATATAATAAATATTCTGTTCCGTTTGGTAAGAGTTACACACCGTAATGTTTTGGGCTATTTATGGGTAGTGAACCAGTTCGTCATAGAGGACCTGAAGACTGGGAGGGACTGGACTTCGGAGGCATCTGAGGGAAATGATGGGAAGAAGGAGTGGAGACATATGTGAGTTTTTGAGTGGGTCAGTTGGAGTTTGTTCTGCTGACAAAACGGCGACTGCTGCTGCTAACCGACCATCGTTCTGATTGCAGGTGGGCGGAGACGGTGGACGTCAATACGGCGTTGGCATGTTGATGGGCATCGTACCGCTCGTGGTGCTGGCTGCGGCATTGGGTCATTGGTACTCAACGGGCCTTGTGAACACCTGATAACATCCGGTCACCGGAGGTCTCAATCTGTCTACCATGATTTTTGTAGAACAAAATTAAAAGATTTATCAGTGTTCCACGTTGTTGTGTCGCCTAACAGTTTACAAACCTTTCTTCCGTTTATCTTAGCCGAGTGCGACATGTTAAATTTCGCCCATTATTGACTTCCGCTAAGAATAATACGACATGTGATATTTCAAATGCTGACAACCTATGCACAATTAATATGTTAACGTTCAGGATATTTGTGTTAAATTGTGGTGCTGCATTTGATTTAACAAGATTTAACAAGATTTAACAAGATTGCCACCCAGAGAATTAACTCTAGATAGCAGGTGGACAAGGAAGCCCTTGGCTTATCGAGAGTCCGACCTTTTTATCTATGTGTATCCCGCCCGTCTGAGGTATGTGTCGATTTTATTTTTAAACATATTCACGCTACTAGCACCCACACAATCAGCAGGTAATCAGTTCCATTCATCTACAGTCCTTTGTGAAAATGAAAACTTTCTTATATCCAATCTACTCTGCTCCTTTGCTAATGCAAGATCATGTCCTCTAGTCCTTCTATCTTTCTTAACTGAGAAAAACATATTTCTATCAATATTTTCATAACCCTTCAATATTTTAAACACTTCTATCTGATCTCCTCTCAATCTCCTGGTCTCTAGTGTTGTTAAACCGCATTTTTTTAGGCGTATTTCATAACTAAGATCCCTCAGATTTGGTATCATTTTAGTTGCTCTCCTCTGCACTCTTTCTAGCATATCTATGTCCTTCCTGCGATATGGCCTCCACGCTTGAAATCAATATTCTAAATGAGGCCTAACTATTGTTTTGTACAGCGGTATTATTAGCTCTTTTTCCTTATACGTTATGTTTCGCCTAATTAATCCAAGGATTTGATTTCCCTTTGAAGCTGCAATTCCGCACTGCTCTGAAATCTTCATATCAGCACTAACGGTTAACCCTAAGTCCTTTTCTTTTACAGTAGTACTTAGTACAGTACCCCCCATTGTATATTCTACCTCTTCGTTCCCATGTCCTATGTGGAGGCATTTACATTTCCCAAAATTGAAAATCATTTGCCACTTTTCAGACCATTTGATCAACCTGTCAAGATCATCTTGTAAATGCTGTCTATCTCCATCACTTTTAATCCTTCTAAACACTTTTGTATCATCCGCAAATTTCAACACCTTGCTTGTTATTTCATCATCCAAATCGTTGATGTATATTAAGAATAATATAGGACCTAATACTGATCCCTGTGGTACCCCACTCAATACCGATTTCCAGTTTGAAGCCTCCCCATCAACTACTACACGTTGTCGTCTGTCAATCAGCCATTGTTCTATCCAGTTTATTATACCATTTCCTATGCCATGGGCCTTTAGTTTAAGCAGTAATCTTTGATGTGGTACTTTGTCAAAAGCTTTTTGAAAATCTAAGTAGACGATATCTACTGGTGATCCCTCATCTACCCACTTAGTGATGTCTTCCAAAAAACATAACATATTTGTTAAGCATGACCTCGCTTTAAAAAAACCATGTTGAGATGGGTTTATCAAGTTTTGTTTAACAAGAAAATCCACCATGTGATCTTTAATTAGTCTTTCTAATAATTTACAAATCACTGATGTTAAACTCACTGGTCTATAGTTCTCTGATTTGTTTCTCGAACCTTTTTTGAATAACGGTATAATGTTTGCTTCTTTCCATTCTAAAGGAACCACTCCCTCTTCTAATGACAAGTTGAAAACTGTTGCAAGTGGTATGCTAATTTGTTCTACAATTTCCAATAGTACCATCCACTCCAGGTGATTTATTCTCCTTCATAGCCCTTATTTTCTTAGCTACCATTTCCGGGGTTACAATTAATTGTCCTAAATAGTCTGAATCTGCCCCCTTGAACTTAGCTTCTGGTATTGGCAGTGAACTAATATCTTCCCTGGTAAACACTGAACTAAAGTACTCATTCAGGTCTTCTGCCATTATGAATCCCTCTGATATTATATTTCCAGCACTATCTTCTAGAGGACCGACCTTATCTTGAACTTTCTGTTTGCTTCGAACATACGCATAAAAACTCTTGCTGTCATGTTTTATATTACTAGCTAATTGTTGTTCATAGCTTCTCTTTGAATTTCTAATTTCAGCTGTAGCTTGGTTAAGTGCTTCTTTATAATTGTTGTAGTCTTCATCATTTCCAGTATATCTATATGATTTCCACATCATTTGTTTATACTTAATTTTTCTAATGGCTTCTTTCGATAAGTGTTTCTTTTTGGACCGTTTTCCTTGTTTTTTGAAGGGTACAAATTTATCGATTATGCACTTAATTTCACTCTTTAATATATTCCAGCATTCTGTTGCCGTCTTATTTTTCAGTGTCTTATTCCAGTCTATCTTTGCTAAATATTTCCTCATGTCCTTATACCTTCCTTTGTGGAAATTTCTCCTATATTGCTTTTTGCTATTCCTTTCTGATTTTACTTTGATGGTAAAATGTATCTGGTTGTGATCGCTACTCCCCAGTGGCTCACATATCTTGACATTGTCAACTAATTCATTCTGTGAGGACAAAACTATGTCTAACACATTCTCACCCCTGGTTGGTTCTAGCACATGTTGAGAAAGGAATGTATCTTGAACTAAAACTAAAAACTTGTGGTCCTCTCTCCCCATACTCTGTAGAGATTTCCATTGTATATGCCCATGGTTAAAATCCCCCATAATAATACAGTCCCGTTTGCTTACTTCCCTTATAGCGTTTTGTATTTTTTCATTCACTTCTATGCTTATGTTTGGACTTCGATAAACTAACCCAACTGTTAACGTTGAGTTTCCTGTAACTATGTTACACCAAACAGCTTCTTCGCAATCTGCTTCTCTTTCTAATTTTATTTCATAAGCCTGAATAGATTCTTTAATATATAAAATAACTCCACCTCCCTTTCTTCCTATTCTATCTTTTCTAAACATTACATATCCTGTCAGTCCCAATTCAGCATCTGATATATCGGTGGTGGTCCAGGATTCGGTTATACCTATTATAAGAGGGTCAATATCTTCTACCATAATGTTTAGTTCATTTCTTTTGTTTACTATACTCCTTGCATTTAAACAAACCCATTTATATCCAGCTTCAGAAGAGTTTTCCAGACTGTTATTTGTTGATTTATTTGTGCTGTCTTTATCTATGCCTCCATTTTCAGGCTTTTCTGTGAGTCCCCCCGTCGAATCTAGTTTAAACAGATGCAACCTGTCCCACTGTCAACAGATTGCAGCAGATTCTCTGAGAAAACTGCTGCCCCCTTTCCACTAAGATGGAGGCCATCTCTCATGTACATATCTTCCCTCCCAACAAAGTATCCCCATAAATCTGTGAATCCCACCCCCTCTTCTTCACACATCTGCTCAGCTAGTGCATTGATAAATCTATTCACTTATATTAGTTGGGTGTCTAAGGCGCGTATGCGTAATGTGAAAGAGAAAACGGGTATGTCAAAATAAAATTTTGTTTTAATGGCGATTTTGTGCGTTCTTAAACGCATACAAGGAGCGGATTTATGCAATAACCGACGCTTGCAATTGCATTTCTTCGTAAGACATCCCTAACCGATCAGCGGGCGGTTTACGTAGCTCGAAACAATCGTAGAAAACATGTGTGACGTTGAGAACAACTTACATCTGTCTATATCGATAAAAAACATTAACCAATGGAACATTTTGGGAATCAAATAAAGATGTTGTTTTTGTTGGAGGGGTCATAGATGAACCACTGAAAGTTTAGCGCTCGTGATACAAAACGTCCAGGAAGAAAATATTAACATACATACACACATACACACGCATGCAAGCACACACACGCACGCTTAAGCACACATACATTACACAAGAAAGCACGCACGAACGCGCACAAGCACGCGTACATGGGTACGCACGAATAAACACATACGTGTACGTACATGTTCATACACACACAAGTACACACACGTACACACATGTACATACACACACGTACACAAGAAAACACGCACGCATGTACGAACGCTCACAGACACGCACGCATAAACACATCCGTTTACGTACATGCACACACGCATACACGCACGCACGCACATACACGTACACAAGAAAACACGTACGCATGTACGAACGCACACAAAAACAGGCGTGCATGCGCACGCACGCCTACATACATACATAAAACATATACATATACACACATACATACATATATATACATACATACATACATACATACATACACACATTAATAAATTGGCATACATACATACATGCATGCACGCAAGCATGCATACATACATACATACATGCATACGCACGCACGCACGCACGCACGCACACGCACGCACACGCACGCACGCACACAAACACAAACACACGCACACACATGTATACACACGTACACACAAGTACACACACGTACACACATGTACAGACACACGTACAAAAGAAAACACGCACGCATGTACGAACGCTTACAAACACGCACGCATAAACACATCCGTGTGCGTACATGCACACATATGCACGCACGCGTGGAGACACGCACACACGCACACACCATAAAACACGCACGCACGTACGAACGCACACAAAACATGCGTGCATGCGCACGCACGCATACATACATAAAAACATACAAACATACACACATACACACTTACACACATACTTACATGCACACATGCACACATGCACACATGCACACATGCACACATGCACACATGCACACATACACACATACATACATACATTGGCATACATACATACATGCATGCATGCATGCAGGCAGGCATACATACATACATACATACATACATACATACATACATACATACATACATACATACACACATGCATACATCGTATACACGCATTCATACGATAGCTCGATTATAGTTCGACTGTAATGTAATAGCTATGTACCAAGGGGAATCCAAGACATTACAATGTCGACGTCTACAATTTATAGGCGAGCGGCAAATCCCCCAAAAGTGCTTTATTTTAGGAGTTTAAATGCCCCCCACACACAAATGTTATATCGTTTGAAAGCTCTACATCTCCCCGCCTCAACGAGGACAAGTGGTGCAGTAAGCGTGAATACAAGGTCAAACAAGGTCACCGTCAAATGATGTCAAATTGTGCACTTCCGCAATTGCCTTAACACTACAATGGTCGCATATCTACTTTACGTAATTACAAGATGGTCAAGTAATATATTTTGTGAAAGCTTATTGTCTCCCCATCGATATGTGCGAGTGGAGCTAAGGTCAAACAAAGTCACCGTGAAATGATGAGGATTCGATTTTTGGCAATACCGCGAAAGTAATAAAGTTACAATGACCCTGTAAATACTTTATATATACGAGGCATATACTACGTGAAACAACCATTCCTCTTCGTCAAAATTAGATATAACATGGAACTGTCAATTGATGGAGTAGGTGTGCAGCGACGATAAAAAAAAAGGCACCGTCAAGTGATAAATGTTCGAAATTGTGTCATCCCGCAAACGTCAAACAATATAAATGGTTGCGTATATCTACTTCACTTCTCTATTCATGACAATGTCGTATACCGTTGGAAAGCCACCTGTCTTCCCGTGAATATGGGATGGATACGACTGGAAGCTATTAAGTGGTGCAGTTGGTGTGAAGTGACGGTCAAACAATGTCACCATGAAACGACGAATGTTCAAAACTACGCCACTCCACAAAAGTTCTACATTTATAATGGTTGCGTAGCTACTTTATTTAAATACACTAGACGATGTTACATAACATTTGAAATTGTATTGTATCCCCGTCAAAATGAGGTATGGCATGGAGTCATAAACTGGTGCTCTAACTGTGGAGTGCAAGTTAAAACGGTCTCCGTCAAAAGATGAATTTTCGAAAGAATGCCTTTCCGCACATAGTAGGTTAACTAACATGTGATGTTATACTTTTTTTAACTGCATTTTTTTGGTTAATGTCAGGGATTCTTGCTAGATCCATCATAAGAAAATATATGTGGATGCCATCCTCGATTTTGAAGGTTATTTGAATGTTACAAGCTCAAACTTGTGTCAAAATAGTTTAATTAATTAATTGACATATTCTTGTACACACCGTTGCATAAGCCAAATTTTACATGTACTGTATGTGTTATCACGTGTTGAACTTTGAATTTACTCATAAAGATATCGGATACACTAAAATAAAAACATGATCTTCTGAAAGGTTTATCGCTAGTATGATCAAATATAAATGGTTAGCCAATGTATATTTGCAGCGAAAGGTTCTATATAGTTGCCAATCTTCTCAGCCCTGATGATGTCCAGTATGATCTCCATAGTTTCCACGTATGTCAATCAGATCCTGAAATTTGGATTCCTCCATGAGATATTGAATTGTCTCGTTCCTCAAAACATCTGACAGTTGGTTGACTGTGTTGCGAGTAAGACTTTAATCTCCGATTGCAACCTCTCTTCGTCAACATCCTAACTATATTTGGGCAAGTTCTTTGACTTTCACGTCATGTTAATGACCAAATGCATGCATAGTAATAAATAATATATACATTATATCAACAGGAATATATACAAAGAACTAATAGGCTATGCAACAATTAATAATCCAGCTTTTTCCAGTATGAATGATCAAGATAAATTTGTATATTTATTGAATAATGACGATATAATAAGTAAAACTGCCAGGATCCTCCAAAATATACTGCACACAAGATTACACAATACAACAAAATAATAGCACATGTTTATTAAATTAATACTGTTTTTATTTGTACAATTTTGTTTTTACAAGTCTCTCATAACTCTTTTTGAGTGGTCTTTGTATACAGTGCTAACTCTGAATGTAATATATTTATTTGTTTTGTATTTTAATGCATGCATACGTGGAGTGAGACTCTAATAAAATACTACTACTACTACTACTACTACTACTATTACTACTACTACTACTACAAACAAGCTTACAAAGAATCATTGGCTGTGCAAACTACTTTGGTGTACGGGATAAACACATTTGACTAATTCACGTTTTTATATTAGATTATCCAATATATTTATGAGAAAATTCTAAGTTCAACATCTGATACAATACATATACAAACCATGACATATTTGGTTTTATGCACCGGCGTGTACAAAAAGATGTCAATTAATTAATAACACTATTTCGACACACGTTTGAGTTTGTGACCATCAAATAACTTTCAAAATCGAGGGTGGCATCCAGATACACCCATTTTCTTATCGCTTATGTGATGGATCTAGCACGAATTCCTGCTATTAACAAAAAAATCAGTTAAAGTATAACATCACATGTTGGCTAACCTAATATATGCAGAAAGGTATAATTTCGAAAATTCATAATTTGACGCTGATCTTGTTTAACTTTTACTCCATAGTTACAACACCACTTTACAGCTCATACCTCAGTTTGACGGGGATACAATATGCTTTCAAACGGTATGTAACATGGCCTAGTGTATATAGAGAGAATAGCTACGCAACCATTGTCAGTATAGAAAGTAGTTAGTAAGGCCATCCTAACGATCTAATTTTTACGGGGAGAAATCGTTGTTTCACATAGTATATGACTCATACATATAAATGGGGTAATTACAAGGTCATTATAACTTTATTACCTTCGCGGTATTGCCAAAAAATCGAATATTCATAATTTAACGGTGACTTTTGTTGACCTTAGCTCCACTCGTACCATATCAGGTAACACCTCCATGTCGTACCTCATTTTGACGGGGAGACAATAAACTTTCCAAAAATACATTACTTGGCCATCTTGTAGTTAAGTAAAGTAGATATGCGACCATTGTAATGTTAAGACGATTTCGGAAGCGCACAATTTCGAAAATTCATCATTTGACGGTGACCTTGTTTGCCCTTGGATTTACGCTTACTGCACCACTTGGTAGCTCTACGACAGGCCCCGCTGGGACGGGGATATGTAGTGCTTTCAAATGATATAAACATTTGGGTGTGTGTAGGGGGCATTTAAATCGGTCCGATAGGTGGTTCTACCGCTCGCCTATTATAACTGGCACCACTTACCTCGTCGATAACAGTAACTCGGATTAATTATTGCCATCCAGCAGCAGGAGTTGCCTACATGTTATACTGTCATTTTATGTTTATTTGTTATATCCAACGACAAAACGCGCTGTACCCGAATATTGAGATGTCTTTACATGAATGCAATAAAATAAAAAAACAACAATAGCAGTCTCCACACTATTTTGCATGTTAAATAATTGGACGCGTGGCATAGGTCAGCGTTGTAACGGAAATGTCGTAGGCCCCACAATTGCATTATTTCTGACAATAGTTTTGGCAATACACAATGCACACGTGAAGGTTTCATATTATGTGTTAGTTCCCTGATAGTGTATCCTAAATTTCCATGTGTACTGAACGATAATCTTTCTGTCTAAATGTTGATTTATACCATTGGTGCCTGAGTTCCTTATCTCCGGCACTTCACTGTGGACACCATTTTACGTGTTGCTGGGAAATGATCATATAATCTGACCAAGTTACCACTGGTAGCTTTTCTTTGGCTTCTTGGAAAATTTAACATTTGTTAGACTATTTTCTATATACACAAAAACACACAATACAATGCGATACTACTAATTTCGATCCCGGCCTATGGCAGGATTGGTCAAAGTGCTTTACACTTTACTCCCTGGCATACCTGTTCAGTCGAACACCATCTCGACTTCTCTGGGAAGCATTCAGCCATGCTGCAATTAATACGCGAAGACTATTCGTACACAAATATCCACCACTGGCTATAGTCAAGTACTCATTCATACAGGTGAGTGCACTGGAGCAACGTACAATGAACGGACTTGCCTAAGGTTCGACTCGGCAGCACAGGATTCGAAACAGGGTTATCTCTATTGAGAGTCCGAAGCTGTAGAATGCGCCACTGCGCTTCACACGAACATAACAACCATCTTGTTACGTGAGCACACAATGATTGTTTCTTTGTAATAAATATTATAAAGCATAAAAGCATAATTTTATACAGAGAAAACAAAAATCATATTACCAGATTAATTAATACACAAGTGTTAAAAATGACATATTACACTCAATCCACGTACACATTACTCACCAGAATCCTTTATAAGAGAATCCATGACTGACTAAAACATATTTATGATGGTATTTTGTTTTCTAACCCGAAATAGACAATACCATTGTGACTGTGGTAGAGTGACGTCATTCGTAATAATTATGTAGTCGTTCCAACACTGTTACCATTCCGATACTTTACACTTCAGAACAACGTAGACATAAACAGAATCCGAAATAATATTAAAGGTGAGTTCAAAACAGATTTCCCGTACGTATACTGGTATAGCCGAACAAGGCGATACTCGTTGGAAATAGTAACATAACATGTAATGTTATACCTGGTTTGAAATATAAACTATTCACACAATACAAACTTGAACATAAACGAACCTGGTATCCCAGGGCTAAATATAATATGGTGGAGGAACCTTTATACACGGGCGTAGTGTTTGTTTGTTATATTCTAAAGAAACCATTCCTTCGTTCACTGACAATACAGACAACTTCAGTTATCGTTATATTGATTAGGTATATTGTTTCATTTAGAAGTTTGGGTGGAATCCCTTCGTTTCTGTTGGCTTTCGGTAAGATATAGGCACCTACGGAGTAGAACACATGCGCCACCTGCCGCACTTGTGAGAACGTTAACATGCGAAGGGTCTCAATGTGCCAGTTTTTAACACTTTTTTTATATACAAATAAAACACGCATGTCCACACACACGTACGTGTAGACACTCAATTTTGTTTCAGACTTAGGTGGCGTGCCTGTTCTGTGAGGTTTGGTTGGGTCTTTACTCGCCATGTGGCACCACAGATGCGAGCGAGCATGTAAACCAGTGATAATTGTACTCACCAGATGGCAGCAAGTAATATTGCATAAGATTTGTAAGCTTATAGTTTTAAGAAAAATGAGTGTAACGGTGTATCATTTTATTTGGCAATACGAACATAAAGGTAGCCTGGGTGTTTTTGTAATCGGACAGTTTTGAATGACCAATTAGATGTAGCGGTCATCGGAGCAGAGCGCTCTAATGTATAGTGTCGGTGACCTTATCAGGGCTGCGCAACGGAGGATCTGATCATCATCATCTGTTCACTAGAACTTGAAGTTAAGTGAAACCCATTTTCTCTGATAAATATGATTATATTTTGATAGGTTTAGTAGGATGAAGCATGATGCATATGCCCACTGGTGCATTATTTGGTAGTACTTTAGAGTTTTAAACAAAACAATTTGTAAGATTATGTTAAAGGGGCACTGTATAGATTGCGCTATTCCACAGCAGAAATGTGTTGTCGGCCGACGCTTGGCTATTTATAGAACAGTCTCGGTCTCGATAGGTTGCCGTCGTTAGTTCTCGGGAACGTTAGACAAGCGTGCGCTGCATTTAGTGATTGTGTTGATAAGGATTGATTAATTTAGTGTTATTAGTTTGTAACAGTACGTCATGACAAGTAAAAGAAAGCATCAGGATTTTCAATCTGACCCTGGACATTACAATTGTTCAAACATTTGTAATAGAACCGAGAAAACAGTGGCATGTCCCTGTTTGTTTGATCAGAGACAGAGCGGCTGTCAGATTCAGAGAAGCATTTTGCTCGAAGAATTGTACTTGTGGTACGAAAAAACAAATATGCACAAACAGAGTCGGAAGACAGGGATCAGAACTTTCCGAGAAACTTGGCATAGCCATAGCACAGGCCCCGTCGGATGCATCAGACAACTGGTCTGCAGGAGAAGAAGCGCTGGTGAGTGATGTTCATTGTAATTTATATGCATGGTTGCGTGTCCTAAATTCGTGCGTCGTCCATTTCGATGTCGGTATTGTGTCATCTCTTTCTTCTGTTTGAATGCTTCGGTTAAACTTTATGTAATATGTTGCACTGGTAGCTGCAGTTGGTAATAAACTTGGCTGGCATGTTACAATTCTGTGTGCACTTTTTAGGTTTGAGAAAACTCACATCACAATACCGCATAGTCACGTAATTTTGTAGATACAGTATGACCATAAATAAGCAATCACAGATTGATAAAATGGTCTGAAAAATGGCAAATGTTGTTCAATTTTGGGAAATGTAAATGCCTCCACACAGGACATGGGAACGAACATGTACAATATACAATGGGAGGTTCTGTACTAAGTACTAAACTTACTATAAAAGAAAAGGACTTAGGGTTAACCATTACATTAGTGCTGATATGAAGGTTTCAGAGCAGTGCCAAATTGCAACTTCAAAGGGAAATCAAATCCTTGGATTTATTAGGCGAAAGATAACATATAAGAAAAAAGAGCTAATAATACCGCTGTACAAAACAATAGTTAGGCCTCATTTAGAGTATTGTATTCAAGCGTGGAGGCCATATCGCAGGAAGGACATTAATATGCTAGAAAGAGTGCAGAGGAGAGCAACTAAAATGATATACCAAACACGAGGGATCTTAGTTACGAAATACGCCTAAAAATGTGGTTTAATACTAGAGACCAGGAGATTGAGAGGAGATCAGATAGAAGTGTTTAAAATATTGAATGGTTATGGAAATATTGATAGAAATATTTTGTTCTCACTTAAGAAAGATAGAAGGACCAGAGGACATGAAGTTATATTAGTAAAGGAGCAGTGTAGATTAGATATAAGAAAGTTCTCATTCTCACAATGGATTGTAAATGATTGGAACAGATTATCTCATGATTGTGTTGGTGCTAGTAGCATAAATGTTTAAAAATAAAATCGACACACCTTAAAAGGGCAGGATACACGTAGATAAAAAGTATTGTGAAGTGATTCGCTATGATAGGTATAATGACGTTCAGCTATGCACAAACACTCGATCCAGGCTGATCGGCCAACTCACCAACTGGTGTTTATTGGGCGTAGTGATACATGCGATAATGTAATTCGCTATAGCAATTATGGTATGTGCTATATCACATCTCCCTCTGCAGAAATAAAAGTGAACGATGTACATAGAACTAGAACAATAATTATGAATATGAGATTACGAGTAAGCTTATATAACACAGAACTATTCTAACGTAATTGTATAGTCAATTAATAACTAGTCAAAATTACTCATTGCTGAATCTGGCCGGCTTCCTGATCACGCGCCCTGATCGTCGGATCGCTGGTTCGGAGGGCGGTGTGTCACCGGTCGTTGTGAGGGGAACCGCGACCGGTATGTATGTACGAGGTATGTACGCTGCAAGGTAGTTCATCAGGCCGATGCATCGCTGCAGGTCCTCCTTGTCATGAGAGGTCGGCATCATGCGTAAGTCCTCAATCTTGCTCGAAGAAGATGATCTCGTGTGTCTTCACGACACATTTCTTCGAGTTGAAGACGAGACCTTCCTCACTGGCGACCTGCATCAGTCTCAGCAGGTTCTTGTCGTGCTCCACGTCGTCTCGACCATACACGACTACGTCGTCTGCGATGCCGACGCAACCTGGCGTCCTGGCTAGTATGCGGTCCATGGCATGCTGGAATAGGTCTTGGGATACGCACAGGCCAAACGGAAGCCTCTTGTAGCAATAACTGCCGAAAGGTGTGCGGAAGGTCGTCAGTTCCTGACTGGCCTTGTCGAGGTGGACGGACCAATACCCAGCCTTGGCATCCATCTTGGAGAAGACGCGTGCTTCTGCAAACTCAGGATTGAGCTCTTCTAGAGTCGGTATTTTGTGTGGGCACCGCTTGAGGCTGTCGTTGAGACGCTTAGGGTCTAGGCAGACTCTCAACGAACCATCCCGCTTCACAGTCGTGGTGATTGATGAGCACCAGTCCGTGTGGTACTCGATCTTGTGGATGATACCATCACTCTCCATATTGTCCAATTCTCGTTGGAGTTTCTCTTTGAGGTGAATGCTGCACTTGCGTGGTGCATCGATTGATGGTTGCACATCTGGTTTCAGTACTAGGCTAGTACTGCTCTGGAAAACGCCTCTTCAGATCATCCACGGACTTCACGATCACCGCATGTTGGGTTGTTTTGTCTCTCGACTTGACTGCATTGATGGTGACGATTTTCATCTGTTCACATGCTCGCAAGCCTAAGATTGCTGGCCCGTCGACATCGACGACGTAGAATTTGTACTTTCTCCACTGGCATTCTTTGTACTGGCAGAGTATTTTCATTGCACCGCAGCATTTTATCTCGCCACCATTGTAGGCTGTCAGCGTAGTGTTCGGTACGGGCTCAACTTTGGTTGCTATGCGTATGGGCAGTGTGTTGCCCGAAGCGCCAGTATCAAACTTCAGTTTGAGTTCGTGGACGCCCTTCATGTCAGCGCACACAATGTTCAGTTGAGCGTACACTTCGTCACGTGGAGAGTCTGTGCAGCGACCCGGGTTTTCTGTCGTCATCGTGCTGAACGACTTCGTGTAGACTTCGCCTTCACTTTCACAGTCCGGGTTCTCGTTTTCTGTTTGGTAGCCAGAAAGTTCATGGATTGGTTTATCTGGTCTGCGGCGACTGTCACGTCGGCTTCGGCTCTTTGGCTGGCTATCACGTCATTTGCGATACCTTTGTTGTTCATCTTACTGTTTCTTCCTGCAACACTTGGCCCAGTGCCCGATGCCATCGCAGTGCTTGCATCTGTCTTTGTATGCAGGGCACTGCCTCGGTGCGTGTGACAATGCACAGTTTCTGCACGCGTTTCGGTGCTTTACCTCACTGATTGACGTATGATGTGTGGATAATGTTTGTAGGGACGCTTTTCCGGCGGCTATGGCCTCGTACTTGCGTGCCTCTTGCAGTACACTCCTCGTGTCGTACCCTTTGTTTTGGTCTAGCAAATGCTTCTGCAACAGTTCATGAGGTGTACTCGCTATGATGAGCTCACTGACTCGCTCCACTAGCTCACATTCATCAAAGTCGCACAAACTGCCTTTATGACGCGCTCTGTTGACAAACTCGTCTGTACTTTCTCGCTCTGTTTGACGAAATGTCATCAGTTCCATTCTGTGGATGCGAAAGTTCACCCGTATGTCTAGTTGGTCTTCAAACAGCTTATAGAGTTTTGCGGGATCTTGCTTGTCTGTGTCTGATAGCATTGACGCATTTAAACGCTTGAGTCCTTCATTATCAACAGCAATCTGAATTTTGATTGCCTGTTTAGCTGGGTCAATGACATTCTCGTCTGTGAGTATCAATGTCATTCGCTGTTTAAAGAGTTTGAATGTTTCTACGATGTTATCGCCTTCCCAGTTCATAGTTGGGTATTTTGCCATTGTTAGCTGGTTATGTGTTGCACAGTGTGTAAGGTATAGCTACTGTAGCCTGGCGACCGCTTTATGGGTCCGGCTTTACGTAGGCTTACATAAAACTAACACTGTCACAGTTCACAAAGACGCTAACGGTGTGCATGTGCGATGCTGTCGCCTCCTGGTGATCAGTTGACAACTTCTCCGACGTTGTTGGCGCCTTCTGGTGATCAGCTTTGACAACTTCTTCGACGTTGTCTGCATCTGCGTGACGCCATTTTGTTTGACTTTCGTTTCAACTAAACGTTTCGTTTGCGGCTTGTTAAGCTGGTAGCGCATTCAGTAACAATATTTATAGTTCGTACACTGTTACCGCTGTTTGTAGTCGATATCCGCTCGTTTTTACCGCTGCCACCATGAAGTGATTCGCTATGATAGGTATAATGACGTTCAGCTATGCACAAACATTCGACGCAGGCTGATCGGCCAACTCACCAACTGGTGTTTATTGGGCGTAGTGATACATGCGATAATGTAGTTCGCTATAGGAATTATGGTATGTGCTATATCACAACATATTGGACTCTCGATAAGCCAAAAGACTTCCTTGTCCACCTGCCATCTAGAGTTAATTTTCTGGATGGCAATCTTGCTAAATCTTGTTAGCAAGGGACATGCTTACGATGTTATATAACTGTCTGATAATTTTATTAGGTCTACGTATGTTTTGGCCAAAATAATGTAACAACTGTATAGGCTACAACAATTGTCTTTGAAATAAAATGGGGGAAAACAAATTGATAGATCTATATGGTTGATCTTTGATGCACAATTACTAAATTAGAGTCTACTAGAGTCAGACAGGGGGTCAAATACATTTAAATGTATTTAAATACAAATTGTGTTGAGGAGTTCAAATACAAATACTTTGAAATGTGAAAGTATTTAAATATTTCTAAATGGATTGGGAAGTATTTCAAATACTCTTCACAATACAACACCACAACATAGCTAAAACTAAAAAAGCACACTGAATAACTTGAATACCATGGACTGAGGCTTACCAGCCTTGGTTTGTAGGTTCATGTCATGGGCAATTAACTTATAGATAAGAAAAAGCTGCCTTATGATGATGCCCCCTGACTTGAGAAGCCACCACTTTCTTTTCAACCCACAGACAGCAAGCAAATATTTGACACAACAGCAGGCCTTATCAGCCACATTGGTTAGCTAGGTAGGTTGGTTAATTGGCTCCCTTTTGGAAACCATGATCAAAAGACAGGCAGGCCAGTGCAACAGAGTCTTGTTGGTAATTGCATCACAGCAACAACTGACACATAAGGTAACATTGGCTCCCCCCACAGGGATCTCAATGACATGATGGCCTATTCTTGCCATTATTTCAGACTGGAAAGTGGTGAATTACTAAATGACCGAGTAAAATTGTTTGATTCTCAAATTTAACAAGACAGGCTTAAACAATATTGATACCCATGCCAAATGAAACTGAAAAAGTATTTGAAAGTATTTCAACATTTCAAGCACTTTGCAGAAGCATTTAAATACAAATACTTTCATTTTATAAATATAAAATACAAATGCAATTTAAAATACTTTTTAAAAAGTATTTAAATACCCCTGTCTGGTAGTATGAGTAGACTACTAGCACCCACACAATCTTCAGATAATCTGTTCCATTCATTCACAGTCCTTTATGAAAACGAGAACTTTCTTACGTCTAATCTACACTGCTCCTTTACTAATGTAACTTCATGTCCTCTGGTCCTTCTATCTTTCTTAACTGAAAAAAACATATTTCTATCAATATTTTCATAACCATTCAATATTTTAAACACTTCTATCTGATCTCCTCTCAATCTCCTGGTTTTGAGAAGGGCTCTTGAGACCACCCCAACAGTAGATTTTGTTTATTGTGCCACAAAGTCAAAACCAGGACTAATTTCTGCAGCCTAGTGCTACTGTTCCATTGAGACCTTGACTAATCTTTAATTGGTCACAGCACCCAGGCAGAGTAGACACCCCCAACAGTAGATTTTGTTTATTGTGCCACAAAGTCAACACCAAGACTAATCTCTACAGCCTAGTGCTACTGTTCCATTGAGACCTTGACTAATCTTTAATTTAAAATAAACACCCAGGCAGAGTAGACACACTTGACCCCTGTTAGACTGAACAGTTGCCTAACACTTTTTATCTTCAAAACTATTGATTTTCTATAATTGAAAGTTGTGTTTATTTTGATGTTCATTTAATTATTATAAAATGGTGTGACTGTGGTGTCTATTGGTTAAAGATGTATTGTCTGTAGAAACCTGTAGGTGACAAACATATAAAATTAATATTCTGTCACCTGTAGGTGACAAACATATAAAATTAATATTCTGGACAACTATAGAGTGAAATATCCTACACTTTATTGATATCAAATGCATTCTACTGTTCAGTTTACGCTTGCCATGCCTTGTGTAGACATGGTACTGTATAAATCAATTGTATCAATATAGACTAATAATTACAGATTCACAGTATAGTTGAAATGAAACAACCAAATGTCAACCATTAGAAGAGTTGACATAGTTCCGCTATACACAAGCAAGAAATCTGTATTTGATTGAATCATTCTAGTGTCATCAGCATATAGTCGAACATACATTTTCTACATCATCATCACTAAGGTTGTAAATTTAACCAGCTGCCATGTCAAGTCCGTTATAATTGTGACTAACAGTGTTCAAAATGATTCAGGTAAATAGCATGTTTTCAAGTATAGCAAGTATGGCAAGTTTTCTCCTTGCCATACTTGCTATACATCACATGAGAAGAAGGCTGACACAGCCTGGCCCTGATTTATACATGATTTAGCATTTTTGTATATGTTGTATACAACTTTCAACACAATACCATTAATACCGCATGAAATTATCTTAGACCACAGGGAGGACCGGTCTACTAAATCAAATGCTTTCTTATAATCGATGAAGGCACAATAAAGCCTTTTGCTTCAAGACAAATACAATTCAACCAATACCTCTATTTGAACACTGCCTGTTCTTCACCTATTACATTCGCTTTGTTTAGGTATGTGGTCAGTCTGGTGTTCTGAACAAACACTAAGGATTAATGAACACTTGTGCAGAATGTCACCCACTTGGCAGGTTTAACTGATCTATTCAGCAATGAGGACACTGCTTAGGCCTCACTCTGGACACTGTCACTCACAGTGTTGTGTATTGTTTTAGTTGGTGCATTGAGCTCATCTACTTGACCATGAATCAGTGGTGGCTCTGGTTGTGTATTACACCCAGCAGTGGAGCTAAGATTCTCTGCCTGCTATTGTTTGATGGAATCTGTGACTAATGTGTAATTGGTCACTAGCAGTAGCTTGTGTCAACAGACAGCATTAAGCCACTAGACCCCTGTTAAACAGGACAGTTGCCTGTAGGTTTTAAACTGTGTCAAACAGTGAGTCTACCTTTTGCTCTCTTCTTCTTAAGTTCTTATATATTGCAGTATCCAGTCCTCAGGACTGCTCAAAGCGCTTTACACTTTACTCCCTGGTAGACCTGTTCAATCGAACACCATCTCGACTTCTCTGGGAAGCATCTAGCCACGCTGCAATTAATGCGCGAATACTATTCGTACACAAATATCCACCACTGTCTATAGCCAGGTACTCATTCATACAGCTGAGTGAACTGGAGCAACGTATAGTGAACGAACTTGCCCAAGGTTCGACACCGCCGCTTAGGATTCGAACCCGGGTTCTCTCGGTTGAAAGTCCGAAGCTCTAGCCACTGCACCACGGCGCTACACTCAAATAATTTGTCCTCTTAGTTTTACACATGAAGACATAATCTGGCATAAATTGATGTCTTTGGAGCAGCACATTTGTACTTCCAGTGTATCATTGCAACATAAAATACATATTACATACTGCGTGCCACATTTGAATGTTGTGCATGTAATATTTCCATGCAATCCATTTGCATATATAATGTAAAACTTGAACAGCCGTTTTCTTCATTTTCACTTTTTGATCCGTACCATGTTCAATGCTCCATAACTTTGCCAATTTTTTTAGCAGTCAGATTTTTTGAAACCGTGTAAAGCACCCTACCAAACCTTTACAAGGATGTAAGAAAACAATGTTAACATTTTTCCGACTTATCACTCATTTGCTCAGCCGGGGTCACATATAGACGTATTAGTCCAAAGTTCAGGGCCACTTGGCCCATTTTTTTATATTTTAGGCAGCAAATTATTTTCCTGCAACACATTAGACTACATTTACAGAAATGCTTTCAAAATAAAATGGGTACATATTCAATAATTGTTACAGAAGTCATCAAGAAGGCTATTCAAATCTTGATAAGAATTGAGTGTTAAACAGCTAGTAGGCGAGAACACAGAACAAGATACTATCCTGTCTGAACAGATATTTTGTATGTTATTAGCTGCCACTGGTGGTCAGTTCATATCATACTGAACAATCTCTTGCTCTACAACATAATTGGCATTCAATAAAGTTAATAAAACAAAACCATTATCACATTTCAAGGCAGAAAATCTATTGATTCAACATTGTTGTGATTTACAGAAATCTGTACATGAATAAATTGGGTTTTGATCTAAACACAAAATGACTGGTTCTAAAAATGTGCTGTTTAAAAAAACCTATGTTTATAAACATGAATAGTTATATATTGTCTATGAATGATGTATTGGCAATAAAATGCATGTTTTAAAACATTTACAGTTGAAAGATGTTAATCGCGATGCACTACCTGACTCCATACAAACTGCTGTGAGTCTCCATCCACACCTACGGGATCTGCTGCCTGGTGACATTGCTCCGACTGAGCCAACACCTCTGTTGGATAGTGAGGACATCCCTTGGTGTCACTGCGGTCGATGTCGACAAATGCCATGACCAGAAGAACAACTATGCTGCCGTCACAGTCATGGTCGATGCCTTCTGGAGACTGCTGAAAGAGACATAAATAATGTAGTGCTGCGAAGGTCGGTAGTTCTTGTAGCTCTACGAGATGTGAATGACTTGTTTGCATACAATGTCCAGCCAACAAATGACAACTTTCACCATGCAGCTTACAGACAATTTGTTTTATGGCGGTTTGACCACTGGGGAAGTGGCAACAGGGTTGTCTTACCCAGTTGTGTTGTGTGGGCTATAAGGGATAGGTTTCCATCACCTGATGGTATGTATACAGGCTTTAAGGTTGCCCGATTGGTTTAATTGAGTAAATAACACAATGTGTAATACACTCACACTGATAAAATGTGTGCCCATTCTCGAGGTAATTGATAATGGAAAAGACATTATTTTGATGTTTATCATTATTACGTGTATAACACCTTTATAAAATAAATTTATTTATATACACATATGTACTTGTCATCTTTTTCTGCAATGTAGAAAAAGACAGTTATCAAAAGATATATATATTTATGTAATATGTCATGGAGGAGTAAAAAATACAACCATTAATGTTGTCAAAGCTTGTTTGATGTCGTAATAAAGAAACAATGGATACATATAATGGAGGTTGGTAATGGGCAACTTTTATTGCCAACTGGTATGCAATTCAATCATACCAGAAATATGTAATTCACATACAAAGCATTGCGTACATAAATGTTTGCTATGACAATGCAATGCAAAGTTATTGATTTACACAATGACAAACAGTAGATAACTATACAGTGAAGACACTGCTATTCTACACAATGACATGAAAGGTGAGGGGGCAACCTGCCCAAGTGGCATGCTGATAGCAAACGAGAATAAACCACAATTGCTTGTTACAATCGACATGGCTAGGGAGGAGGAGAGGAGGTGGAGGTGAAAGTAAAATACAACAGACCTCAAACAACACGACTTGCTTCAGTGGTTCTCAAACCCGGACTGAATAGCATAGCTATCGCAGGAAGCTGTTCTGCAGTGAAGAAACATTATAATAATGACATTGTAATAAGATTTGTTATTTGTCTTGTAAAATGATATAACGATTACTCAGTTACTGTGGTAAAAAAAAATGTCTGGATGAATATTATCATATTCTACTATAATGTACAGCTGTACATCCGTTACGTTACATGCTTTAATCTTGCAGTTACTACATAATAATGGAAACACGAAAATATATTCGTGACATTTATGTTTCAAATACCTTTTTTTGTTTTTCTGTGGCGTTGCATATACATCTTCTTCACTCACAAGAGGTATGTCCACACTTGTGTCATCACTGCTAAAAATTAAATAACAGTACACATCTCTGTGTCACATTCAATATTTATACATTTCAAAGTTCTTCAATGGCCCAAAGTATGTCATGGGAATACTAACAAAAAACTGTTTCACATTAATTCCAGATTTGTCTTATGTCTACATGTAGTAGAGCTATTCTTAGTAGCAGTATCGCCGTGAGGTCAAATAGGTATATATTCATTACCACAAACTCTAAATGGCCATTTATTATCATCGTAAATTTTAATTATTTTCCTCATAAATTTGTAAAGCAATAGCTCTTGTAAATCATAATGATAAATACAAGTATTATCTTAAATTTGCCTAATTTTTAATGTAAATATTGTACCTTTCAAGTCATCAAGTGATGGTTGGCTCTCAAGAACGAGTTCTATTACTGATAAAATGGGAAATTCCTTGTAAAAAATAGAAGAAAACTAAAATTGTTGCAACTGCATATAATATGTATCCCCTAGGAGGACACAACACAAGGAACCCCCCTCTCCAAACTTACCATTTATGGCAGTACCCCCCCCCCCCCCCCCACCCGGGGAGACCAATGCATGTGTCGTGTATGCCAAGGCAAATGGCTTGCAAAACAAAATTGTTGTGGTATGAGCCTTAATGACTTGGTCTATGCTCATACATTGACCATTATCACGTCACTGACCTGTCGGCTTCGAAATAATCTATTATTTTCTATACACCCGCTCTGGGCACAGACCACAGTGCTCGGCAAATGTCGAGTGGGTTTGTCCAGCCAAACGTCGTTGTCGCTCCAATTCATCCAAAACATGCGTCGGCTGTCATATTTTGTCTTCCGTTTAGCTTCCGCAACCTTCTTTTGTTGTTGTTTGCGCATTTCCTCTGTGATTTGGGTCTGTCTTTCATTGTAACTGTGATCCCATGGCAACCACGTGCTTTGTGTTTACTTCCGGGGAAACGCCTGGCGCCTCTTGTCCACAGCGACAGTTATTGTAACTAAATCTTGATCAAATCACAGCGCCACGTGGTGCGATACATTCTATACAGCCCCCCCCCCCCTTTAAGTTAGGTTAGGACTAGTTGTAGGATTTTCCAACTGGTGACCGTTATGTCCTTATACTCGGCTTTACAGGAGGCGATATCATACCCTCGGTGAGAATAATTAGAACAGGTTCAACGCCTTTGAATGAATAGGGCAATTTTGTATTTATACTAGAAACGTACATAATAGGACGAAGTCTAGTTAAAGCGACGCGATGCGTTGTTTGGTTAAGTACTAACCACTAACTAGCAATACATTTATTTTACTACTATGAGGGGGGAAGAAGAAGGAACGAAAAGAAAGTAGAAATCGTGGTTCATCGTCGAGGCCAGCCTCACCCCTGATATACAGGGAAACAATAGCAGAACAGCATCACTTTAATGTTGACTGTTTTAAAAGTTGTTAAAGGTGATCATCTGTATTTATCTTCAATATAGTCTCACGCGAACACACGCGCGCACGCCCACACACGCACATGTGTACGCAGGCAAGCTCGCACGCACACTCGAGCGCACGTGTACGAGTGTACACGCGCACCAACACTCACGCACGCAGGCTTACACACATGCACGCACACATTAGCACGCAAACACGAACATTATTTAAACATACAGCATAAACGAACCTGATGGAGAGAGCTTCCCGCTACCTCTCCACGTACAAATGCACGTAAACGCCTGAAGTCGATCTTGTCAAGTAAACTAGTAACCTAGTATAACCTAGTAACCCCACCCCAACCTTCATTACACTTGTTGTTATCTTCTTTTTCCCGTGTCTGTCAAGTGTAAGGCTGGCCTCGATTCAGATCCTCGATTTACGTTTTAAAAAATTTATCTCGTTGATCTTGCACTGCTCTCTCCACCAACTGTCTCCATTCTCCTCTATCTTTCGCGCCCGGTCTCCACTCCTCTCCCAATCCCTCCAAATCTCTCTTTACTCATCGCTGTTTTGGTCGTCTTCGCCTCCTTTTCCCTTCCACTCTCCGTTCATCTGCTTTCTTTGTCAACAGTTCTACTCCCATTCTCTCCACATTTTCAGCTCACTTTAGTCGACGCCTCACCAGTTTCTTTAAATTTAACTAGTTGTGCATAGTACTTAAGCAGTGTTTACACGACGCGTTATCGTCATGGCGACAAGGCAGGAACGAATACCACGTCACTGAAGGTCAGGTAGTCGAATATATCGTCTCTAGTGCAGCATGACTGTAACCGTGGATCTAAACTGACTGATCAATTATGTCCTACCTAATTCATCATCGAATTTGCTTTGTCGCTGTATAATGAACATTACGTCCGCATGATGCCCGGTATAGCATTATAACAGTTGAGGTTCACGCACAGAAAAGTACAAGTTAGCTTCTGAATCGAAAGGAATATGGGAAACCAAAATATGTGCTGGCGTACACTCGTCTACATTTCCACTAAAACGAAACACTCAGACAGTCATTGGAATGCCAACGCCAAATAAAAGCTCAGTACGTGCTGAACGGTCAATCATCGTGACACGCTTGCGCAGTAGACACCATACGTGACCTGCCACAGGAAAGCGGCTATCAAGTCTCAAAACTGTGAAATGGACTTTTCTACTTTTTTGCAATCCTTAGATCATGTGCTTTCAAATGATCCCTCATTTGTTGAAATATCGTCAATAGTTTTGTTTATTTATGGTTAAATTGGACCAAACTTTAAAAAAAAAAACAGTGTTTTGAGAACATTACTCATATTGTCCAGTGTTATTTAATATAATTATGTGATCGTTAATGCCTGTGTTTTGTTAGTTTTGGGTTGTTTGTTGAGGAAAATAAACTGGACATCGAAAAATGAGAATATATGTTATGCATTTCTGCCAAAATCACAAAATTGATAGAACTTGATGCAGATAGCTATTTTTGACTCGTGTGCAGAATATACTTGTGCGACTTTATTAATATCTGGTTCGCTGCGGCAGGTCACATATGGCCTCATGTAGTGTATACGTTATACTCATGCGTGATCGAGTCTATGTGCCCATACCATGCATGCAGGAGACCTACGCGCCCCCTGGTTGTAGGCCTATATGTACATACGGTCCCTGGCCTTATGAATCGCTAGCGTTCGGTAACTCGATACTATAGCAGACAGGGCATTAGGTTAACGCATGCCGTTGAGAAACAAATTGGAACTGCAAAGCTACTCGACAGTGCATTGGCTCGTCAGTGCTTCTCTGAAGCGATATCATAGACAGTGCCAATATCGTTACATAATTAATACTTTCAGTCTTTACAGGTGGGTGAAATGAACGGGAGTTCATATACACACAATTATTCATTCGTGCTGTGGAACGTATTCACATTTATACGTGCGTGAGCTATTGGATATGGACAGGGTTGGTGGCTGCATGCATACATATAGCGAGCATCGAAACCCGAGTGGAGGGGAAGGGTGTGATCCCACGAAAACCTTGGTATTGTGTTCCCTTAGCAACATATCAGAGCAGTTGTAGAAGTCACTGAACCACCTCCAGAATATTGCGGCAGCTCCTAGGTCGATCTATTTTAGACGTGTCGGCAATATAATATATGGTCAGGCGTAGTTACGCGTGACCCATTTTGGTCTCAAACTGGGTCACGCGTAACCCAGTTTTCAGTTGCGCGGAACGTAGTAGTAGTAGTAGTAGTAGTAGTAGTAGTAGTAGTAGTAGTAGTATTTTATTAGAGTCTCACTCCACGTATACATGCATTAAAATACAAAACAAATAAATATATTACATTCAAAGTTAGCACTGTATACAAAGACCACTCAAAAAGAGTTATGAGAGACTTGTAAAAACAAAAATGTACAAATAAAAACAGTATTAATTTAATAAACACGTGCTATTATTTTGTTGTATTGTGTAATCTTGTGTGCAGTATTTTTTGGAGGATGCTGGCAGTTTTACTTATTATATCGTCATTACTCAATAAATATACAAATTTATCTTGATCATTCATACTGGAAAAAGCTGGTTCATTAATTGTTCCATAGCCAATTAGTTCTTTTCGTTCGTTAAAATATAAAGGGCATTTCATTAAAACGTGAAACTCATTTTCTATTTCATTCGTGCAATTATAACACGTCCTAGCTTCAGGTGGGGGGTAATTTCGTTCAAAACGTCCAGTTTCAATTCTGATTGGTGCCACGCCACATCGAAATTTTGCAAGTGCTGATCGATTACTTCTAGCCTCTAGGCATAATTTTCTTAACATAATGCTCAGTTACAATTTTTTTTAAAAACTGTTTATAAGTTCTTAGTTTATTTCTACTACCATTTCTGCCCTCTTCTCTATTTATAATATGAAGCCATTGCTGTTCCTGTAATACAGACAGGCAAACATCTGTGAGTTCTATTATAGCCTTTCCATTAACATGGTCTCTTATATTAGTAAGAGTATGCATATTTAAGTCATTATAACGATGGTATACTTCGTAGCCCCAATTTCGTTTCCCACTTACGGCCATTTCCATCATCCATAGAAACACACGTTTTGTCACTCTAGATACATCCATATTGATAAAACGACACCAGAGCCTAGTAACAGATAGCCATTGTTGGTGAGTCGGGGTTTTCCACCCTATTTCACCCTGTACTGCTGCTGATGGGGTATATTTACCCACACCTAGGAAAAATCGACAGGCCCTATTATGTATGCTATTTATGACCGAATATTCCTTTGTACCCCACACAGCAGAACCATAGTTAATAATGGAGAGCACCATACCATCGTATAGTTTTGTAAAACAGTTAAAAGGCATTCCTCCATTACACTTTGTCTTAGCCATTAACAAACCCAGAGCTCTGTTCGCCGTAGTAGCTACTGCTTTTACCATCACCTTATAATCAAGATATTCAGTTAAAATCAAACCTAAATATTTATACTTATTTACGATGCATATGCTTTGGTCACCTAGTAGGAAGTCGCAAGTAGTCTCAGATATCGATGGATTACGAAAATGTACAATTTGAGTTTTGTCTTTGTTAATAGACATGCTCCAGTCATTGCACCATTTCCAGATAACATTTAGCAATGTCTGCAGTTCTTCTGCTGATTCGGCCAGCACCACAATATCATCTGCGTATGCTAACATTGTAACAATTTCGTCTCCGATCTTAACACCTTTACCCGTGCCTTTCAATTCAGCTGATAAATCGTTTATAAACATATTGAACAAGATAGGTGATATAACACATCCCTGCTTAAGCCCGCATTCAACATTGAACCAGTCAGACTTTAAGTTGTTGACCTCAACACAACATTTGTAATCTGCGGCCAGAGTCGTATTACGTATTAGGAGGGGCGATCGACAGAGCATCACTGCAGCACTGAATAGCCTGCACTGGCTGTCGGTGAAGTGGCGCATTCAGTACAAGTTACTCGTGCTTGTGTTCACCGCCCTTCACGACAAGACGCCGGCCTACCTCGCGTCATTGATTTCACCATACGTGCCACGCCGCGCACTTCGATCAACTGACTGTGGACTATTAACTGTACCGCGGCACAACCTTGAGCGGTACGGCCGTCGCTCGTTCTCGTGCGCAGGACCGACCCTCTGGAATGCGTTGCCGGAAGATTTACGACTGATACAGAGCATAGACACATTTAAAGCTCGTCTTAAAACACACTATTTTAAACTCGCTTTTAATGTTTAGCCGTCATAATTTTATACTTTAGTCGTCATACCACATATTAATTTTTTATCTGACATTTTAATTGAAACTAATAATGTATTACTGTAGTTACTTATTAATTAACTCATATCTATATATTTATAATATATTTATCTCGCAATTTACTATATAGTTGTTTTATATAGTTATGTATTTATATATATACTTATTTTTACTACGTATGATATATAATATAATTTACATCAATATTATCTTTGATTTAATTTCTCTAGTTCAGTTTTGTATTTATATGTTTTACTTGTATTATTATTATTATATTTATTTCTTATAATTTCTAACGACTAATCTCAACACTACTGAACAGAGTTCTACTTTGGATTTTAGTGTATAAATAAAGTTATTATTATTATTATTAACATATAATGATTTCAAAGCCTCAAGCATTTTCCCTTGTATGTTGAAGTTCCTAATTTTTTTCCAGAGGAAATTTCTATTGATACGGTCATAAGCTTTACTAAAATCTACGAAACATGCAAACGTTTGCTGTCGGCATTTCTTTCTAGTATTTATTATGTTTGTAATGGTAGATAGGTGGTCGAGACAACTGCGACCTGGTCTAAACCCGTTTTGCTCATCACACAAAAGGTCGTTGGCCTCTACCCACGATATAAGACGATCATTTAAAATAGAGCAGTATATTTTATACACATGGGAACTAAGCGTAATTCACCTATAGTTCAATGGCACTCGTAGATCAGACGTACAACACTTGGGTATCGGGGTTACAATGCCCCGACGCCATGCTTCAGGAACCATGCTGTTGTTAAAACTTTGATTAAATAGTTCGTAAAGGAAGTCTATGGCATTTTCATTGACCAGCGTTTCGACTTTCAGTGGATGTGGAGCCGTCCTCTAGCATCACTTCCATTGGTATATCATGGATACGTTCTTGTTTTATCCCTAATTTTTCAATATGCTTCCAGAAAGCATTTGGATCATATGACGGCAGATCAAGTAGTTTTTCTTGTTGTTGACGCCAGAATTTGCGTTTGGCAGCTTGCACGTGCTTATCAAACAGTTTCTGGGCTACCTTCATTTCCGCTTTCAGGTGCGGTTTATTTTGTTCGTCGCCCTTAATCCACAATTGTTCACTTGTTGTGAGATTATTCCATAGTTGAGTAAGTTCATTTGTCCACCATTGTTTCTTTTACTGAGCACTGAGTGGTTTACATGGACCACTTTTTGAAGTTTATCCTCCATCACCGTTTTAACATGTTCGCAGAAACTATCATATACATTGTTCAGATTGTGTTGTGCTAAATTAGATCTTTGAATGAACTGCATGAGATTAGCACAATGTTCTTGTGTTGTGTCGTCATCTAGAAATGATTGGTCAATGCCTTCTAATTTATATCTCGTTGTACATGGGGTTTTTGGGTTCGGATCTGTATTATCGTAGCATTCCATGCACTCCAGGAGTAAAACCCATGTCAATATTGAGTGGTCTGGGATGGTTTTGTGTGGGTCAATAATTGATACACACCCAGAGTCATTAAATATATTTCGTGCCGAAGTTATTTTAAAGTCGGTAAACGACGCCAAACGCTCATGCGGTACAAGGCAATAATCAACGACAGCCAAACGTTTATCGACGAACCGCGACCGTTCAGCAGGCGCCATTCGTATCAGGCGCCACTCGTGTCAGAGAACCGCGATGCTCATTGGTCAGTACGTCGTAGTGAGAACGTCGTACTGACCCCAATACAACCAGCTCCAGCGCTCCCAATTGGTCAGTAGCGCGTTCCGCGCAACTGAAAACTGGGTTACGCGTGACCCAGTTTGAGACCAAAATGGGTCACGCGTAACTACGCCTGACCCATTTTTGGGGTCAGGCGTACTCCAAAACTAGGCTCTCCCTGGGAAGGTCCCGGGAAGGTTCGTAGTGATCTTGGGAAACTGTATATTTTATTAAAAAGCGTAATGACGACATTCGTGCTTGACGGCAAGAAGTTACTATAATTCGATTCATATCGTATCGATCAATCTAATAAGCACAACTTATTTATATTGCATCCCGCCAAAAATGCCATTTTCTATTGTGACGCGTTACCGTTAGGTATCCATAAACAAAGTAACATTCTTATGTTATATTCCTTTATTTCCTTAATACTCCGCTAAATGACCACTGGTTCAGCAATATTCAACTAGAGGCGCAACAGTTTCCCAAGATCACTACGAACCTTCCCGAGACCTTCCCAGGGAGAGCCTAGTTTTGGAGTACGCCTGACCCCAAAAATGGGTCAGGCGTAGTTACGCGTGACCCATTTTGGTCTAAAACTGGGTCACGCGTAACCCAGTTTTCAGTTGCGCGGAACGCGCTACTGACCAATTGGGAGCGCTGGAGCTGGTTGTAATAATAATAATAATAATAATAAACTTTATTTATACACCATCAAATCCGGGACTAATGACCCCCGTTCACGGGTGTTTACAAATTGCCAATCATCTAAGAAGCATAAAAACACTTTTAAAAGAATAAATAAGAAAATAAATTAAATTAGCAAACAATATCCTAGTATATAGTGTATGCATATATATATAAGCCTAAGTATAGTAAAATTACGGGTAAATGCAATGATAAAATAAACGATTAGCAAAAGTGCTGACAGCTGAACCTACTGGAAAAAATATATATATAATAAAAATATATATATAAATAAATAAAAAATAAATAAAATAAAAGCCAAATTTACACTAAATAATTTGATTAGATACTAAAATGTGATTCTGAGATAAATAAGACTAAAAATGTATTAAAACTATATGCATGAATAAAGCAAAAGTTAAATGATGTCTGGTTATATTAGTTTGAGAACAGAAATGTCTTTAATAATTTTCCAAACTGTCTAGTAATGGGGTCAGTACGACGTTCTCACTACGACGTACTGACCAATGAGCATCGCGGTTCTCTGACACGATTGGCGCTTGATATCTGGCGCTTGTGTTTCATTGTAGCCTACCCACCCATCGGCGAGCACTCGCTTTGATTTGAGTCAGAATGGACTACTGTATTATTGTGTACTGAGGTGTTCATTCGTGTACACAGGCCGAGCACAGCGAAATGGAGGACGGCATGATGGTAGCGATAGTGGGCGCGGGGGCCGCCGGACTGACGGCGATCAAGAGTTGCCTGGACGAGGGACTCCGACCGACATGCTTCGAGAAGACGGCCGGGGCGGGAGGGGTGTGGCGGTACGCCGGCGGTGACCGGCGGGACGGGAGGATATGTGTCTCGGCGACGACTACAACCAACTTGAGCAAGGAGATGATGGCTTTCAGCGACTTCCCTATGCTGAAACATTTACCCAACTACATGCATCACAGGTAGGAGGGGGGGGGGGGGGGGGGGGGGCGTAATCACAAAGAGTCAACGTGAGCAAGAGTGCTAGCCTAGTGCATCTGAACAGTACTGGGCCTATATTGGCATGCTGTACTGGCCCAATGATGGGCTTATACAGCAAAAAAAAATTGCATCCCATAGGTGGCGCTACATGTTATATACTGGCTAGTATTGGGCCTGTATCAGACCAATTTAATTATGGTATATTCATTGTACTGATTCAATACCGTTTATACCATTAACGGTACAAACGGTACATGTCAGTATATTGCCAGTATTTAACCAAATCTGCTATATTTGCTGGTAAGGTACATCTCGACATTGTGGCGTTATAGACGTCATACTAAATGGCAATACTACAGTTTAAGGCCGAAACTAATGTTATAATTTCTCATCCTTGTATGTCAGTTGTACTGCAAAGTTACGTGTGGTTACAGCTTTTCAACAAAACAAAGCACAGAAAGCAGGTTTTAAAAATACTAATTGCAAACTATTAATAAAAACATTTACACTTCCTTACTAAAAATCCAAAGATCCCCGAATTGAATCTTTCACCTTTTTCTTTTTCCATGTGTCTTCGGTCGACAAAGCGAACCTTATGATATGGTCAGACTCAACACAACACCTCATAAATATAGCCTATACTTGCATATTAGAGTGGATTATATAACTTTGCTTTCAGCATAGCGCTTACCAATTATAAGCAATCGTCATCTTCCAACCGTTTTATTTTGTACTGTGAATGCAATAATTATTTGTTTTGCCCATCATTTAGAGTAAAATATATTGAATTTGTTTCTGTCGAATTCCCGTTTCGATGCCAAATAAAATGGCCATTGTATGATGGAAATAAAGCTATAAAATAACAAAACATTAAAAGTAACGTATATTTTAAAACACTGTTTTCAGTCATCATTTGTGTATTTAACTCAAGAAGATCACTAAAACATTTTGAATGTTTTGGAACGTTTATATTTTATGAATTTTCAAAATTATTGCAAAAGCATCTTTATCAACACCTTTTTATACACTACTCCCAGTATAATTCACTTAACATACTTGTTTCAACAAATTTGGAAGAATATGCTGTAGGACACAATCTAAACATGATGAGCATAAGAAAGCATCACTTTTATTATGTACTCCTGTTTTGCAACATAATGACGGGATGTTGTGCATTTGGATGCACAAATCGATCGATTGCACAAATCCATTTGAAACATGTAGTGATGTACGTATTCCCAGCAGAAGCCACATGGAATTAATATGGCAGAACAAAGTCAGACATCTTCTTCACTACTGTGTCAGTTAACACATTGTCCAATTAATACCACTGCTATGCATTTTGATACACAAAGCTATCAGATGCACACATCCATTTGAAACACGAAGTGATGTACAACTTCCTAGTAGATGTCGCACAGAACAGAATGGGTCAAAACAAATTAAGGCACCATCGTATGTCAGGTGACCCATTGTCCAATTAATGGCACTATTGAGTAGAGCTCTTCAATTTCCTCTTTCCATCAGCTCGGCTATTTTAAAACTGTTGATGGTCAAAATGTTCCTGCAAATAAACAAAGTCGAATTTAGGAAACTAAGCATAAATATGTTCGCCGATACCCAGAGGGCTGTGGAGAACAGGGAAACGTGGAGAGAGAGAGAGAGAGAGAGAGAGAGAGAGAGAGAGAGAGAGAGAGAGAGAGAGAGAGAGAGAGAGAGAGAGAGAGAGAGAGAGAGAGAGAGAGAGAGAGAGAGAGAGAGAGAGAGAGAGAGAGAGAGAGAGAGAGAGAGAGAGAGAGAGAGAGAGCTGGTTAAGAAGTCGTCAGTGCTGCCCCAACGATCCTTACGGGTTATGGGAAAATGAAGTGAAGAAGAATAAATATGAGTTAACTAATTCAACACTGTGCAGATTAATACAGTTTGGATATTAGATTATGGAACTTATCACCAAATGTACAGCTGACTAAATACAAGAGAGCCTTGTTATGCTGATTTAGTCAGACTAAAATCCCAATCCATTACTTTGGCCAACTTGGGCATAGGTCCCAGTAAGGGGACCTTCTGATAACTTTCTATTTATCAGAAGTTCCACTTATCAGTATTGTTATGGGTCACTGGAGGTTTGACTTTATCCAGAGTGCACTGTATGATTTCCTTTATTCTTGCTCTAATAATTAATGTTATATATAGGGCCATTCTCGCGAAAAGTGTACAGTAATGGTAAAGTAACATGTCAAAAATAAATGGTTAATTTGTATGTTTTAGCGAGTACTATTAATATAAAATGTGTTATTCACATGAAGCAGTACAGCTTATTCTGATCTATTATTAGATTTTTTAAATATATTCATGGATACAAACTGATGTATACTAGAGTGCAGATCTGCTAGTGTCCAAAGTTCGTGTATACATCGTAAAATTCCTTGGCAACATGGTATTGTGTACTTATTAACAAACCTAAAACTTTTACATTGAATGATGACAAGCCAGCCAGGTTTACTAACAATCGTAGCTGAAGCATTAAACACAATCTGTGAACGTATGAATCTCACACTTTCATGTTTCGTTTCAAGTAAGTAGGGAACCAGGGACTTTTCAAAAACGGCTGACTGGAAAGGCAATACCCGTAGACACACAGTCCCAACCCTCACTGACTCCTGCCGTCGCAATCGCCTCCACGCGGGTAGTCGGATTGATGGGTCGGGTGTTATAATTATACTTAATCGAAAAGTTACCCAGTGGACGGCATTAAAAGCAGGATAAATAAACAATGCATAAGCTTCCTGCATTGCTAAAAGTAGCTGTCAATATACATTATGTCTACGAATTGCTGATTTAAAAAGCCAATGCTTGCACAACCACCTCGAAATATGACATGTTGACTGTGTGTGTGACGTCACCAGTCTCTGTGTGTTTCACTGCGCGTGCATAATATTCATTACACTCGGGCTGCATAGTTAATCATCCATGTGGCACCAAGCTCAAAATGATTCGCGTAAACACAATTATTGATCGGCTTTTTGTGCAGATAACACCCAAATTATGCACAAACACGCAAGACATAAGTAGCAGAGAAAGTAGTTAATGTGAAATTATCACGTTTTGATACAGTACATCTCAAATGTATATTAGCCTACAAAGAATCGCTTTAATGGAATTCAGATTTAGGGTGTGTGTAAATCATAGCAACACCGCTGGCTCGTGGAAAAAACTATTATGGGGTCTAAATACCTATTTGACACTGGCCCCAAACTTGGCGTAGTAACAGCTGAGAGTGTGTCGTACGCGGTTGATGTTCGCCCGGACTTTGGTATATCGGTTTTGTACACACGGCACGTGTACGACCAACTGCTCTTTTGCAACAGTCACACCTTCTGCTTTGGTGACTTCGAGGTGATCCTTGTCACCATGCCATGCGTTCGAGCATTCTCACGAGTCAGCGTTGTTACAGTGATTGACCCATATTACAAAAGCCAAACACTCAAGCCGAGTTATGTGATTGGTTAACCCAGAACTGACAATAACGTTTTTTGTAGAATGCTCTCACACGTCTGAATGGTGCTTTTAATATTTGACAGTGACTTTACACCATACATGGACAGTGTTGGGAACTGTAAAGGTTACTGCTATTACCGATTGTCGGCAGCACGTTAATAATATGTTCAATTCGAAAACGAAGCAGGGATCCCAACGAATTGACACATTTTATTAGTATAGTGCCATAAACAAAGTCCAGCAGACTGCTAGGAGCTGTGCGAACGAATACTGGCGCCATATATGCAAGGACATCCAGAGGTAAGCTGATACAGGCAACACTGTTGTATGACGGCATCAAGAAAGCAATAGGCCAAACTCAGAGCAAGACAACCCTCTTGAGGTCCTCCACAGGCGAGCCCATCCATGACAGAAAATAGCCAATGGAGAGGTGGGTAGAGTACTCCTCAGAACTATGTTCCAGAGAGAATGCTGTCAGACATTATATGCCATGGATGGCATAGAATGTCTGTCTATTCTAACAGAGCTGGACGAGGAACCAACCATCGACGAACTCAGCAAGGCTATTGACAACCTCAACAGTGGAAAAGCACCTGGAAGCGATGGAATTCCATCCGAAATCATCAAGTGCGGCAAGACCACTCTACTCAAACCCCTTTACGTACTTCTTTGTCAGTGTTGGAGTGAAGGGGCCATGCCGCAAGACATGAGGGAAACTAACATCGTCACGCTATACAAGAACAAAGGAGACAAGAGTGATAGTAACAATTACAGAGGCATCTGACTCCTGAGCGTATTTGGCAAGTTGTTTGCTCGTGTCATCCTGAAAAAAACTACACGTACCCGCTGACAGAGTCTACCCCGAATCCCAGTGTGGCTTCAGAGCAAATAGATCAACTAGTAACATCTTCGTTTTGCTTCGACAGTTACAGGAAAAATGCAGGGAACAGAAGAAGCCGCTGTACATTGCCTTCATTGAACTCACCAAAGCCTTCGACCTTGTGAGCAAGGATGGTCTGTTCAAGATCCTACCGAAGATAAGATGCCACCCAAAGCTCTGCAGCGTTATCAGGTCATTCCACGATGACATGAGAGGTACAATCCAGTATGACGGTTCTACTTCCGATATTTTAATGTTAGCAGTGGCGTCAAACAGGGATGCGTCCTCGCCCCAACCCTCTTTGGGATATTCTTTGCCCTTATGTTGAAGCACGCCTTTGGATCTTCGAGGGAGTGAACATGCACACCAGATCTGACGGAAAATTATTCAACTTGTCTCGCCTAAAAGCGAAGACCAAGCTGCGCCTGGCCCTCGTTAGAGACTTTCTGATGCAGCAGTCATCAAGCTCACGGATGAATCGCTTTGCAAAGGCATGCATGGATTTCGGACTTACAATCAGCTTGAGAAAGACTAACATCATGGGGCAGGGTGTGGTCACTCCCCCGGCCATCACCATGAACAATTACGAGCTAGAGGTCATCCAACTCTTCGCCTGCCTCGGATCCACCATTGCCGACAACCTCTCCTTAGAAGCAGAAATCAACAGAAAGTTTGAGCGAGCGGCCTCAACACTTGCCCGGCTTACAAAGAGAGTGTAGAATAACAAAATGCTTGCGGAGCACACAAAGATGTCAGTGTACAACGCCTGAGTGCTGACTACACTTCAGTACGGTAGTGAGTCCTGGACGCTGTACTCCACTCAGGAGAATCGACTGAACTCATTTCACATGCGTAGCCTGCGGCGCATCTTCGGGATCTCCTGGAAGGACCGAGTCCCCAGTACAGATGTACTCTCACGTGCCAAGTGCGTGAGCCTGGTGCCCATGTTCAGGCAACGCCGCCTCCGCTGGCTCGGCCATGTGCATCGGATGGAAGATGGGAAATTTCCAAAAGACATCCTCTGTGGAGAGCTGGCCTCTGGAAAGAAAGCTGCAAGACATCCTCATCTGCGCTTCAAGAACGTATGTAAACGATACTTGAAGGCACTGGACATATATATCGACAACTGGGAGGATCTTGCTGGTGACCGATCCACATGGAGGCAGGAACTACACAGGGGTCTCAAAAGAGGAGAGGATACGCATGCTAGCAGAAGAAAAACGCAACCGGAGAAAAAACACCCAGGCTGAGAACAGAGCCCAGAGCGCCTTCAAGTGCAGCATATGCAATAAAGACTGCCACTCAAGAATTGAATCATCAGACGGTGCCCAGCCAACAACTGATCTTCGACACCAGGTCCATAGTCTTACGAGACTGCAGGATGCCTACTACTAGTGTAGTATAGTATCGCATAGTATAGTATAGTGTACTGTAGCGTAGCATAGCATAGCATAGCATAGTATAATATAATATAGCATAGCATAGCATAGCATATCATATATCAAGTATAGCATAGCATAGTTTACTATAATATACTATATAGCTTAGTGTATTATAGTTTAATACAAAGTTGCTGCTTATTACATCATCCTGGTATTCCGATAAGAAAATACTTGATTTCGTGGGAAAACACATATGTCAGTCACAAAACTAGAAGCCACTGATACATTCCACCAACGACATCAGTTATGTGTAATGTCCTGCATCCATGCATTTTCTTATTTCGAAGTTAATTTTCAATGTAAAACTCGCAACCTTACGCTGTATTATATGCCATGCACACAGCCACGTATTGGCGTATCTTCGATCGTATGCCGAGACGTTTGATCTCGAGAAATACATCACCTACGGCCGGGAGGTGACACTGGTGGAACCTGCTGCCGACTTCGATTCCACCGGACGATGGATGGTCTCAGTGAAAGACAATAAGAGCGGAGAAGTGACAACAACGACCTTTGACGCCGTCGTCGTCTGCAATGGACGGAACGCGCAGCCAAATCTGCCGGATATCCCTGGACTAGGGTCATTCCGTGGACGGGTCATCCACGCCGTCGAACACAAGGACGGGGGAGCATACGAGGGAAAGAGGGTCGTTGTCATTGGAATGGGTAACTCCGGATGTGACGTGGCGGTCGATGGCAGCAGGATAGCCAATAAGGTGAGTTTTTTGGGCGTCTTTGTATGTGTGTGTACGCGCGCGCGTGCGTGTGTTCGTGTGTTTGTGTACGTGCGTATGTGCGTGCGTGCGTGTGTGTATGTTTGAGTGTGTGTTTGTGTGAGTTTATGTTTGTGCGCGCGTTTGTGTGTGCACGCATATGCATGCGATGACGGTGTGTGTGTGCGAGCGTGTGCGCGTGTGGGTATTTGACGTGCTGATATTCGTAGCAACAAGACAAAGATTTGGTACACGATATGGTATATATGGACCTGAGATAGTGTCATTGATGAAATGACATCGTGAGTGCGGCCACAGTCTGTAGTTAGACAGGTGTTCTGGCCACAGCGATTGAAAAGTGGCAGAAGACGCTGCGTTTGTGTGCAGGTATTCTTGGCAACGAGACACGGCGTGTGGGTGATGAACAAAAGCAACGACGTCGGTCTTCCCATCGACACTAGCCTCTACAGACGATCCAACGGAATTCTCGGTCGCCGAGTCGCCCCGCAGTTTGATCATACTTTTTACGGGTAACTATCAAAAAACGACTGCTTTTGGTGTTTAACTGACCAATAACCATTATGGTATACACGGGTGTGCGGTGATGTACTTGTCAGAGCTGCGGATTCCCAATCGAGAGATTCCGGCTTCGAATCCTCTTACCGCCGTTTCGAATCTTGAGTAAATTCATTTACTTCACGTTGGTGCAGTTCACTTAGCTGTATATACGAGTACCTGACTGTAGTCAGTGGTGGATATTTGTGAACGAATAATCTTCGCGCCGTAATTGCACCGTTGCTGAATGCTCCCAGAGAAGTCGAGATGAAATGTTTACTTGAAAGTAATTATCGATCGGGAGGTAATTTGTGTGAAACCATAAACATGGTTGTATGTAATTCTTAATCCATCCACACTAGCAGCACCGTCCTCCAACGTGGCAGGGAAGACGGCCAAGGTGTCACGTGTTCGCAACACTCTGCGTGTCCTCAGCGTCGTAAGTTCTTATATAGCGCAGTATCTAGTTCTTATGACTTCTCAAATAAAGCGATTTACACTTTATTCCCTGGCAGACCTCTCCAACCGATCACCAGATCGGCTTCTCTTCTCTTCTGCCACGCTGCAATTAATGGGCGAAGTATATACGTACACATATATCCACTGCTGTCTATAGCCAGGTACTCATTCACACAGCGGAATGAACTGGAACAATGTTCGTAGCATGTAATAGCCAGTTTCACGAAACGTTCGTACCGTACGTATAAGAACCGTAAACGAACATTCGCTCGTATTCAAATCAGCTCCAGAAGCGTGCTCCAAGAGCGTCGACAGTCTGTCAAAATTCCAAGATGGCCGTCTTGTTTCGTTACATAACAATTACAGCCATTACATTCAACTCAACAGCTTGATATCAAACTGTAATGTAATTACAGTGTCGTATGCAAAAACATTTCGTGGCTTTATATGCCTATCTATTCAAATATCCAGCAGATGTTTTTATAATTTCGGTTCATCGTGTAGCCTCAAACCGAAATGGCGATACCTGGACGGTCCGACTGTCACGAGCGACGATGTGCAGTCGTCGGTCCTGTGTGGGTACGTGACACTAAAGGCAGGTGTGACAGGTGTCACGGACACCAGTGTCTTGTTCGCCGATGGCACGCAGGAAGATGACATTGACATGATAGTGTGTGCAACCGGGTACAATTACAGGTATGTGTAGCGGTCACCAGGAGAAATACAGAATATTGAATAAAGGATATCACTTGAATAGAAATTACTACAGATGGGTTAGAGACGCTGTAATGCTGTAATTTATACTATATTTATGTAAAGCGCTATGAACGTTATTGACACTATATAAAATAAAGATAATAATAATAATTCTTATTATTATTACTTAATGTGGTTTGAAATTGGTAGGCCTAATTACTACCGAAAAGGAGATGTGTCAGTTGGTCTGATAAGCTGGATGCTAAAATTTAGTAATCATTTACTCTACTGTAATTAATTGGAACTTTTGAATTGGAAAACAGATAGAAATATGAGCGCCCGAGAAAAGACAGGTAATAAAAACAGAAAGGCAAGTTTCAAAACGGAACCGAATGTAGTGGTGTTATCTCCTAGGCTGTGTATGAATAAGGAGGACAGATAAAACAACAGCTTCTTCGTTTACACACCTTAGCTTCCCACCATTGGAGGAGAGCGTCTGTTTATCCCGGGACGGCGCCTTCCAGCTGTATCGCTGGACGTTCCCCCCTTCCCTGAAGAGATCTACACTGGCCGTGATCGGCCTCACGCCGCCACTCGGACCTGTCTTCCCGGAGCTCGAGATACAGAGTCGGTGGGCCGCGAGGGTCTTCAAGGTGGGCAATGGGACTCCAGTGGGGCCACTCAGTTAGACACGAATACACGCACGCACACGCGCACACCCGCGCACGTATATGTAAAGAATAAGTGTGGATATATGTGTATACACACACGCACGCACTGACACACGCACACACGGGCACCCGCATGCACACACAAACAGGAGTAGCTACACAAACGGTTCCCAAACGGAAACGGAAGTTGAACTCTTCTCACATATAGATATAAAAAATATTGGACTCTCGATTAGCCAATGGATTCCCTGTGAACTTATCAACTAGTTCTGACATTTTGGTCCTAGAGTCAACATTAATATTTGATACTATGGCTTTCTTTATTGCTGCACCGCCGCATTGCAATATGCTCCTTCTAAATGTAAGATGGTTTGAAAATATTACACAATTCCGCCGTCATTTAAAAACTTACCTTTATAACCATCTGTTGCCAACTTGAATACTGATTAATTTTGAGATTGACCAATTTTGTTGTCTTGATGCGCCTCTGAGCTTGGTTTCCATGGATTCAGGCGCAATAGAAGTTACCTTATTATTATTAAGAGGAGTTTTTGCTTTAGATGACAGTCTTGTTAAACAATGGCGAGATGTGACATGTAAGCAAACATACCGAGTCACCACGACTGATGACAGAGTGTAATAGAGTGACGTGTGTTGCGACAGGGCCTGTGTCGTCTGCCGGACAGCGAAACGATGTGGCGCGAAGTGCGGGGACGCCGTCATGACCAGGTAGAGTATGTCACATACATGGACGCAGTTGCGGCAGAGATCGGCTGCAAGCCCAATATAGGCGAGTTTACCCTAATTAATTCATTAATTCAAACAAAAACTATGGTGCGATGCAAACACAGATGGCATTGATATTTAACGATGTTTATTTTCATTTTTTTGCGAATTCACAATTGATTAAAGATAAAACATAACTGGTCTCTAATAATCACTATTTCTCTTGTGTGCAGCTAAACTTCTGCTGACAGACCCAATACTTGGGTTGCGCTGTTACTTTGGGCCAACGACGGCTTTCCAGTACCGTCTGACGGGCCCGGGGCGGTGGGACGGCGCGAGAGAGGCGGTGTTGGGCAGCCGCGGCAGGATGCTATACCCTATGAAGACGAGGTACACAACGGAAAAGGTAAGTCATCGTACCAGGATATATCTTCTTCCATTACTGCGTCCCTTGCCGGGTGAAGTCAACATCACTCACCCCAGGCACTTATTTAAGATTGTGAATTTTTAAAATTTGTTCGTTCTCATTTTTTATTTACCCGTGATGCTAATGAAAAACCCCAGTTGCACATGCATTGATCGTTGGCGGCGAAAGGTGGTGAATATTCAGCGGGCTGATATGAAGGCGCACAAATAATGTAATTATAATGGCGCACACGATGGGGCACGGATTCAAGAAACTTACCCAGATTTGAATGTGTTTCTTCTTCTTCAGGTTATGGGGGAAACCCTGGCAATCGAGGAATAACTCAACATTTACGGGGGTGCACACGGGTTTAAACAAGTTACACATTGTAACGGTTGGGAATAATAATTTAGAACAACAAATATTATAAATATTCTGTTCCGTTTGGTAAGAGTTACACATAATAATATTTTGGGCTATTTGTGGATAGTGAACCAGTTCGTCATGGAGGACCTGAATATTGGGAGGGATTAGACTTCGGAGGAGTCATAGGGATGTGAGTTCCACATTGTGATAGCTGATGTGAAGAAGGAGTGGAGACATGTGTGAGTTTTAGAGTAGGGCAGTTCGAGGTTGTTCTGCTGACCTCACGGCGACTGCTGCTGCTATCTGACCACCGTTCTGATTGCAGGTGGGCGGAGACGGAGGACGTCAATACGGCATAGGCGTGTTGATGGGCATCGTACCGCTCGTGGTGCTGGCTGCGGCATTGGGTCACTGGTACTCAACTGTCGCTGTCCTTGTGAACACCTGATAACATTCGGTCACCGGAGGTCTCAATCTGTCTACCATGATTTTTTGTAGAACAAAATTAAAAGATTTAACAGTGTTCCACGTTGTTGTGTCGCCTAACAGTTTATAAATTGAAGAATAAACTCCTCTCAAGGGACAGAAAAGGGTGAACTTTCTTCCGTTCATGTTAGCCGAGTGCGACATGTTGAATTTCGCCCGTTATTGATTTCCGTTAAGAATAATACATGTGATATTTCAAATGCTGACAAGCTTTGCAAAATTAATATGTTAACGTTCAGGGTATTTGTGTTAAATTGTGGTGCTGCATTTGATAAATCTATTCACCGAAATTAGTTGGGTGCCTAAGGGAAAGTGTCGTTATTTGATGGATACACTTATGCAAATTGGACCATATTGTATGTCAAATTTCACTGTGACACTGACTTTGAATTTGAAGGCTTGTATGGGATCCCGGTAACTCGGGGCCCTGGCGCACGTGCCCCAGTTGCCCCTATGATAATACACCATTGGTAGTAATTAAATAAGAAAATATAGTTTGTGTAATGATTTTATTTTAAAAACACATTTCCATCCAGTGTCTTCTCTTCTTGCTATCTCAGATCGTCACTTTCGTGTGTTGTGTCATAATCTCCTAAATCTACCAACTCCACACAAAGAACACCAAACACGTTCATTTATAATAATTTCCTCTTCATGTGTACAATGTCAATGCACTCCATATAAACAGGCTCACTCTAGTTGCATTTATAATTATGCACGCCGCATCTATCACAATACGTAGTATCAATCAATAAAATTAATAAGAGCGATGCTTGTCATCTCATACATGTATATAATAGGTCAGCATTTCGAATTAAATACGAATCGACGGTTTGCGGAAAACAAAGATACGAATCTGCGGCTCGACTACACTTCCTCATCATCATCGCCCTCCTCTCCGGAGATGCCGACGGTGGCGCGCGCTTCCTCAAGCGTTGTCTGCAGCAACTCGGCAAACACATTGATCACCATGGAGACGAGTGACAGGCCGAAGAACACGTAGACGGAGGACGCCATAAAGTACTTGGGATGCTCCGGAACAATGTCGCCGAATCCGACGGTCCTGGGTAATTGTATTCAATAATAATAACAATAATGTTAATAATAACAATTACAACAATAATAACAATTAAAATTCACGACATTGATTAAAAAAACAATGGGACAGTATAAGACCATTTTAATATTATAAACGTACATTTGAGGTTAGAAAATATTTTAAATTAACGAAAAATTCAGGTATACAATAAAAGGGCGGAGGGACTCTTTGCTGTTGACTTAGTGAGGTGTTTCGGTGTACATAGAACATTCATTAATACATTGGCCAACTATCACTTAAATAGCATTACACCTAGTAAATATTGGATATCATCAAAACTGGAATGAAATGTTGTATTTTACATCACCTAAACATAATAATTTATATAAAAAATCAAATAAATTACCAATTGTCTGATACGTTTCACATATTGTGGAGAGCAGAGAGTAGAGGAGGCAGTAGTAGAGAATGGAGGGTGGGGAGAATGGCAGCTTTGGAGAGTGTAGTGAGAGAGAATATCAGCGGTGGAGAGTTTAGTGGGGAGAATGGCAGCGATGGAGAGTGTAGTGAGGGAGATTGGCAGCGGTGGAGAGTGAGGTAGAATGGCAGCGGTGGAGAGTGGAGTGGGGGAGAATGGCAGCTGTGGAGAGTGAGGTAGAATGGCAGCGGAAGAGAGTGGGGTAGAATGACAGCTGTGGAGAGTGAGGGAAAGTGGAAGTGGTGGAAAGTAGAGGAGAGTGGCAATGGTGGAGAGTGGAGTGGGCGAGAGTGGCAGCAATAGAGCGGGCGAGAGTAGCAGCAGTGGAGAGCAAAAAGTGGGGACAGTGGCAGGGATCACGACGGGTGGAGGCGTGACATCGAGAGGGCAGGACAGATCCAGTGACGTGCCCCGCGCGCAAGGGATCACGGGAATGTGAAGAGAGGAGAAGAGGGACATACGAGAAGGTGATGAATATAAAGTAGAAGGCGGTGAGCAGACGCCAGCGCTCCCACTGGATGTAGAGGAAGGAGCCGAGGAATATGTAGAGCAAGAGCGTGATGATGGCGACCAAGGGAGGCAGATTGAAGTCTTGCTCAGCCTCGTCATCGTCACCGTCTTTTTTCTTGCCCTCAGCGTCCTTGTGTATCCTTCTGTCGACACAAAACACACGGTGACAGAGTGACACGACACGCTGACACGACATGTTGATGTGACACGTTGACATGACATAATGACGCGACATGGTGATACCACACAGTATCACGACATGGTGATAAGAAAATGGACGCGACATAGTGACACGACGCTGACATGACACAGTGCCACGACACGGCGACACGACACAGTAACACGAGTTACAGTGACATGACACAGTAACTCAACATAATGACACAACACAATAATGCAACAAAGTTAAACGAATTAATTGTTCAAAGTTCTTGACGCCAAAAAGCTTGATGGAGTCACGCGCAAATTGTTGATGTAGGCAAACGTCGATGTACTGGATATATTTACTGTCGTATGCAGAGGTCACGCAAATTAGTTGGACTGTGACGTAGGCAAATGCTTTCTCTTCTCCGTAACAAGAAGCCAGTGACGCGGGAACGAAGTTCATATTGGGGTGTAACGGAGCTTCATTGCCACTGGAAATTTTTCGCCGCCGTATATCTTCACATAACCTTGTCTCCGCTGAAATTATGACATCCGAAGACGGGGGGAGAGGGTGCATTCGAAACAAAATTCGCCATCACGCCGCCTATTACGGGGGGAGGGGGCAGAAAACAATATGTCTACCATCCAATTTCACACACCTTTCACAGTCGACAAAAATACACATTAATCGTCTCATACAATTTATATTGCCACCCGCCTTTGACGGTCGCCACAAAAACTAACATTCACGTTCATATTTATAATGGGAGGGAGGGCAGAACCATACGTTTGCCCCCTAGAAAAATTCCTTGCCTCCCTGTTCCCGCGTCTATGCTAGAAGCCTAAGGTAGCATAATTTACAGCAGCGGTTCTTAGCCCATGGGTCGCAACCCCAAATTGTGTCGCAATGCCATTTTGAGTGGGTCACCAAGAGTTTCCAGTGTCAAGTGACTTGCCGAACATTTCTTTATTGTCTCGCTTTCCCATACCATATGCATGTGAGATGAATAATGCATGCCAAATATTGATGAATGTGAAATATATGACATTTCAAATTCATGCAACTTTAGTAATAAATAATTATTAATAGTTGTTTTGCATCTTATATGTCATAGATATATTATGTATGATTCCGCTGAAAATATCTGATTACTTGCCACCTTGTTTTCACCAGTAGATCCCTATGAAGTAAACTAGCGTAATATCTTTCAAACATGCATGGACGAAATCATATGATTTCCGCGACTCTTTCCGGAATCTTTGGTGTCGAGTTTCTATAGGTGTACCTTCTCTTTACGTCGACAGTTTCGTCTCCAGCAAGTGGTCCCATTGGTTTTCGCTCATTTATTGTGAGCCTAATTAGTTAACCAGTATTTACTTTATGATTTATCACAAGTCAACTGTTTGACGGCCAGACAATTTCGTTCGCTGCCAAAAGGTGAAGAACCGCTGACTTCACGGAGCAGAGGCCTACTCACACATTAGGACACTTCAACAAGCGGTAGACGAAAGACCAGAGGAAGCGGAATCCGCCTTTCAGAACTTTGCCGAGATCAAAGAGCACCATCAGACACATAGGTATGCCGAAAATTGCGTAGAAGATAGTCGCGACTCGACCAAGGCCCGTTTTCGGAGCGATGTGGCCGAAACCTGCATGTAAACTGGAAATGCGCATTGTGTCCATCAAAGCCAATGTTCCTGAAAGTCACTGGCAACACAACAAACGCAGAAATTAACAGGAAACAGGTACTCTTTCGTCTCCTCCAGAGTGGTAAAATCGATGAACTCGCTGTCGGAAGACACAGTTTAGGCGCATATCACCAACCAACTGAAGTCCTGCCTCTGAAGAGACCATTCAGAATGTTCTTACAATTTATGTAAAAAAACAAACTAATACCAATTATAAATACAACATATTTATTACACCAAACCTCTGATTGTAATGGTATGTTTCTTACATGTAATCAATTGATGTGTGTAATGAGTTATATCTAATAAACTCCACCCAAGCCCGTAGCCAGAGGGGTTCACATAACCCCCCTTTTTCCCCAAAAGTGAACCTCCCTCAAATTTGATCTTTACAATGTGAACCCCTAATTGTATTCCATGTTTCTCAAAAGCACGAACCCCTCCAGAAAGCTGCTGGATGTTGTTCAAACATTACTAGGAATGCCAAGGAAGCCTAATTTACTCTGATGTTAAAAGAAGAACCCTTATCTATTAAGTGATCATTAGTGAATGAAGGGGAAGCATGGCTGTGGGGTCTGTCCCCAGTGCCATGTGTTAAAAGGCTGTCACTAGAGGAATGTGTGTCAAAGGACCATTGCATCCAATTAGTCATGCAGCAGGACTTCACTATATCCTAGCGTCCCCTGAAATAGTATGTCGCCACAATATGCGTACATCAACGGAACACAAAACAACTTTATTAATCAACATACATCGGCAGGCCTCATTCCAAGGTGTCGCATATGGAATAATAAGCTCGTTTAAAGGCTGCAAAATTCCAGCCGGCTTCCAACTGAAATAATAATGTCACATCGCAATTACAGTCTATCAAAGATAATTGCTATTAAAGAAATCAGAGTATTTTACAAGTCCAGGCATTGGGACGGTTTTTTTACACGTCTCCCCGAACTTAGTGGAACCCTGGAACCTGACCGTCTGACGTTTAAATGCGGGCGCCTCGGTTGTCAGCTGTACGTTTGTTATCTGTTTGCGCTCTCGAAGCTCGTCGTGGTCTCTCACCAGGTCGTCATCTGGCTGACACCGGGCTGCGTGTCGTTCCGTCGTCTAACGGTTTCGCCTGAGGGTGTTACCGCTTGGAGACAACAAGTTGTACGACCGAGGCTCAGAACACGTCAGCACCCTCACTGGCTGCCAAGCTACAGTTGTCATGTCTCTCACACGAACATCTTGTCCTGAGTGGATCTTGGGATGAGTGGTGCTAGGCTCGAGTTAGCACGTCGGTCATGGTTCTCACGTTGTGTCTGCTGTCTTTCGGCTAGACGGCGACCAGTTTCCTCCTTCGTCCAGTGCTCGTTTCGGATCTTCACTGGGAGGTTGGATTTGAACTTGCGAAGATTGCGTGCGTTTAGCATCTCGGCTGGTGACGGCAAGTGGCCGTCGACCGGCGTAGCTCTTAACATAAGTAAGGCCATCTGCATGTCGACTTCGTTATTGCTACCTTAAATTCTTCAGGGCACTCTTCACCGTCTGAACCTGACGTTCTATGAATCCGTTCGATTGTAGAAAGTGAGGACTGGACGTTGCATGCATCAGCAAATCTACGGAATGTGAGACTGCTGTAATGTCTACCATTGAGACTCACAACTCGTTCTGGTACACCTTGTTCTACGAACACACCTTTCATCTTCTGATCACAGCATTACTCGTCACTTGTCCCTCCAGCCTGTACACAAATGGGAACTTAGCGTAATATTAATTGATGATCAGGTAAGTGTCACGGCCTAGAGCGAACAAGTCTGTCGCCACGATCAGCCATGGACAAGTCGGTATCTCGTGCTGCATGAGTGGTTCGTGCGACTGTGCTATTTGCATATGTTGGCAAATGTCGCACTTTCTTACGATGTTGTCGATGTCTCTGTCTATGTAGAAGACACTCGCTCTTGCGCTTAGTATCGTCTTCTCGATTCCCCAATGAGACTCATGCAGTCTCGTCAATATCTCGGCAGGTATCACTAGTCGGTTTCCTTTCAAGATGGGACTGTCTGCCACAGATAGTTCATCACGACATGACCAGAATGGCTTCAGTTCTATAGGTACAAAACGTTGAGGTTCTGGCCACCCCTCAATGATGACGGTCTTCAATGCGCACAGTTCGTCATCAGCCAATGTTGCTTCTCGTACTGCCTGTAGTTTCTTTGTCGATAACTGCACGAAGGTGATCTGCACATCCACATTAATTTTGCTTCAGAGCATGGTTGTTGTGACATAGTATCAGCCAGTGCCATTTCTTTGCCTGGTTTATACCGTGGCTCGAAGTCATACATCTGCACTCGCAGGAGCATGCGCTGCAATCTCTGCGGTGCTGCTGCCAAGTTCTAGTGGCTTATGATCGGATTCCACGAACAAATTTTGCCGTTTAGTTCCGTCGCATTCACTGGTCTGTTCATCTTCTGGATGTCATCAACTCGTCTAGGACCGGGATGTGTGTCTTTCGCGTCGAAGACAAGGCCGAAGAAGTTGATGCTCTGTTTCTTGATTTCACACTTGTCGAATGTTGAAGACCAGCCCATGTTGTCGTGCTGTCTTCACCAAATTGTGCAGGTTGGCATCGTGTTCATCTTCGTCTCTGCCGAATACTCCCACATCATCTGCAACGCTCATCGTGCCCGTGCAGTTTTCCAAGATCGCGTCCATTCGCTCCTGGCTCAAATTGAGACCAAATGGCAGTCGTCTGAACCGAAATCAGCCAAACGGGCTGCTGAATGTTGTTTTCAGACTCGATTAATCATCCAATGACACCGATCAATAACCGTGTTGTGAATCCAACTTTGAGAAGACCTTCGCTCCGGCTAGTTTATGGGTCACTTCATCTAGTGTTGGCGTTCTGCAGTGTGGGCGTTTGATAACTGTGTTACGATCCTTCAGGTCAAAACAAATCCGCAGTTTTCCTGATGCCTTCCGACTGTAGACAATGCTCGACACCCAGTCTGTTGCTTGAGTCACCTTCTCATCTCGTAGGTGTATCGGACACTTGCGCGATGCATGAACAACTGGCCACATTAGGGTCAGTAGTGATATGGAAGCCTCCATCAATGTGTCCAATGCTCTCAAATCGATCAAGGTAATTCTTCAGTAGATCCTTCTTAGATCGAATCACAGTGTAATTAGTGGGTGGGGCAGATATGTGAAATAATTGTGGGTTTTGGGGTAAAAGCACCAAAATTTGTATATATGATGTGAAGAGGGTACTAAATGATTTAAGATATAGTGCCAAGCTGAATTGTTTCCGTGACGCCCGTAACATGGGAAAATCCCAAATGGCCGCCGCCCGAATCTAAAGAGTTATTAGTTGTCCTATTTTTTTCTTGAATAGTTAATATAAAACATAAATAAAATGTTTTTTTTAATGTTTTCAGTTCATTGAAAAAATGCATATAATTTAAGATAGGGCACAGGTTAATGGTAAAAAATTAGACATGCACACCAAGTTAGCGCCAGTGCACTGTCGATACTCCTGCACAATGCCTACGATGCTTGCAGCTGTGAAGAGAGTACGTGAGCCGATATCTTTTGACGATTGGTGCATGAAACGAGTTGAGGCCTCTCCACAATTCCAGTACTGGTTTATCGTCATGCAGCTGGAGCGCCTCATCTTGGTCTATGTGAGGTCTCTATGCGATTCTAACTTCTCGCTCTGTGTCGCTGTCCTGGCAGCGCTGACACCATGTTTTTCGCACTGGACCATACTCACTATTCTCGATGAGTGCCGATTCACATTCGTGACATGATGACGTTGCATGAATGAGATCCTGACGTAACAAGCCAGTTCGCTCAAGGAGGCTTTGTTGTGCACAAAACAAAACGTCCATTCTCAGCGAAAGCTATCAACCATGCACTCGAACAAAAGGTCGTGAAAGGAGATGGTGGGGCAGTCGGTTTGTTCCAAAATCCAAGAGCCCTACTGTGCTGGATGGTGGCAGGACCTGAACTGGCGAGGGTCATTGAGGAATTTGAGATCTATTGCCTGGATAGCAGCACTGAGAACACTGGTATACAAGCAATCTCAAGCACCATGAGCATATTAAGTCTGTGCAAGTCATATTTGCTAAGGAGGTCAGGGCTCTTGTTCGAGTAATTGAAGACATAAAAAATCCATTCATGGAAGACAGTGGCGACCTTCTGGTGCTTGACACTAGAGACGTCGCTGATCCAGCAATAGTCAACATTGTGCGTGTGATAGAGAAGACAGGTCAGGAACAGTATGAAAAGTACATGACAGAGCGAGTCACACACCTGATCCCATCAGTAGAAATCAAATGCCCTTGTTCAGCCGACCACCATCAAGAGTTCCATCAAAAGCAAAACAGATAGTGTCTAACGTCAGTGACAGTGTGGAGTCACAACCCAGCAGCTTTTCTTGCAACTTTGGGTGTTTTATTCCCCGATTAGCTGTTCTATTAATCTTTCTTCTGTCTCTAAATCTGCATTTCTTTGCTTGTAACTTGCGTCGAGTCATATACTCGTCGATGGGTTCATATGCCGCTTGCTTGTATTTCTGTATGGTGGAACCTATTTAATCTATATAGTTCGTTTTGGGTTCGATCATCAGTCTGAACTCTTCCCACAAAGTACTCAGTTTGCCTCTTTTCTCTTCTGCCAGTTTTGGGTTCTCCCACGTATTGTACATTCGTTCAACCATTAAAGATTAGTTCACAGACACAGTACTGCTTACGACTGTCAAATGCAGTTGGTAAGTCTGCAGAAGACCTATCCATGCGCGAGGCTTCGAATCTATCCCAGACAGTTCGCCTTGTGTAGTGTGTTGTGACAACAATACACAACTAAGTCTAAGACTAGCCGAATATAATTAGCACATTGTTCATTCTACACAATAGTACCAGTTCGACCGTAAGTAGACAAACATGACATTTAGCTGTTCGTCAACAATCATGTCTTCCTATTAACGGTGTCAGTGGCAGTGATGTTCCAATCATTGGCAAGTGGCAATGACAATGTCAAGGGCAATGGCATCATGCATCGAATCCCGTTGAATCAAACTGTTAATTTTCTCGTAATGTTACAAGCGTAAAGATTCAAACTAACCGTCTCTCGTTAGATGTAAGTATTCGTTAACCCGGCTGCCACCATGAATAGTAGGTCGCAACTGGCAATATGCGTACATCAAAAGAACACAAAACAACTTTATTAACCAACATTAATCGTCATCAGCAGCCTCACTCCAAGGTGTCGCACATGAAATAATAAGCTCGCTTAAAAGCTGCGTAATTCCAGCCGGTTTCCAACGTAATGTTACTTGAAATAATAATGTCACATCCCCTACAACGTAAACTCCTGGGATAACAAATACAAGAAGCCGATTTTTCACCAAAGGTTAATGACCCCTAATTGTAAACAATGAATTAGACCATAAAAATAATTTTGGTTTCTCATCAGAACTCTGTTAAAAAGTAAATGAGGGATACGGCTTTTTATTTTGTATATGTTGATTAAGGTAACTAGTACTAACTACCGACTGTCATAGAGGCTATCCTCAACAATCAACAACTTAAGATGTGTAGCGAGTGTATTTCTTACAAGCTGCAAACCCGTAGACAAATTTTCTCTGGCTGGACACAACATGTAGTATTTAATTATTGCGCTGGAACACACACTTCACATTTATGTTCTGTGTAGTTGCCAACTACAGTTAGCGTTTCATGTAGTCAGTGTGGTGTAGAGTGTGGTACTTGACTATTTGACACCTAGAGTTGATTTCAAATTCAATTTTGTCTAATCTTTTATTTACTGTACATGTGTTAGAACAGTTTGTTAAATTACTAACTGTATTACCAGGTATGTTTTTTCATAACTTATGGACAATTTGCACTGCAGGTCAGATAAATATAATTGATTAATTGACTGACAACCAGGTTGTAAATATCACGAAATTGTAATACTAAATGTTTATTCTTAAAAAATAACATGAACACCCACATTCCTTGGTGCCTCGTTTACTTTATTAAACAATTGCACATATGGCATAGGATTTTGAGTAAATAATTAAGGTACATCAATAATATAATTATCTCTGCATGTTGGCTTTTATTAATACAATTTGATGTAATTTAGGCTTAATCAGCAACAAAATGGTACAGATCACCACATATGAATCCCATTCTGTCTGAAAACACCCCCCAAAATTATCTCGCTGCTGGCCATGATAATGTATTTGAAGGTGTTTGAATATAAGATGAAAGAATATAAGATGTAATCACAAGGTCCACCAACCTCATACCCGCTTTATTGTCCTTCCAGCAGTCACCGGTTCCCAAACTGGGTTACGCGTACCCCAGAGAGTACGTGAGAGGTTCTCCATGGTTGTTTGCGAAGGGTTGGCCGAAAGTAAAGATTTTGCCATACTCGTGGTCGCGCTTCGCATCATAGACGGAGACTTCAGAGAAAAAACTTCGAGGAGACTTCACCCCTTAGAATTCTCAAAGGGCGAGGGCGTCTCTAAAAAAGTCTCCACATTTTTAGGCCGATGAGCGCGCGTGGGCGTGGACGGCGTGCTGGCTATTATTAGCTGTTTTCCCAAGTAAATGAAAAAAGTGATCTGTTTCACCATTTAAAAATATTTCACTGCATTATGTATCGATAACCTTTTGCATCAAAGGTAGTCGCACCAGAGCTGAGATCATACCTTGATGATGCTGTCAATACGTAAATACCACCAAATTCAACGCTCTCAATACTCGATTCTGCTTTAGCCAAGAGTTACATAGGATCAAGAGACGCAGTTTTTTTCACATCGCGGTCTACTGATTGTCATGGAGAATGTGGAACTAAAGAGGAATGGCTAAGAGATCAAAACGTCGAATTGTTTAACAACTTCTATAAGGCATTTGCGAAAATTCGTGGAGAAAGTGGCTAAGTCTTGAAGCTGGCTTACTTAAAGTACGAGCATTCACTGTCAAGCTGGAGTTGTGGGGGAGCAACGTCAACAACTTAAACATTAGCATGTCTGTTCATCTCAATGCACGTTTGGTGATGAAGAAATTGTGAACGGAAACATAGGGCAACTTGTATAGGCGCACGTAGCTGTTGTCAATCTGAAACGTAGTTCCAAACGAACTAACGGTTCTGCATAAATACGGATCTCAGAGAAGTTGCGTCTAGCATGGAGGTGCTATATCCGTAACAAACGGCGTGCAAGTTAGGTGGACTGTTTGGACTTCGTAATTAATTCCACCGTCTTCCATGATGCAGTTGATCATCTTCTCCTGGCTAAGTTCTCGTTTAGGATGGACGTGTCGTATCCGAGTCTGGATGATGTGCCGGTGGGGAGTTGAGGGCATTGTTGATTTTTCGTCCACCTATTTATGTGAACACGGTGTTCTGCACAGATTAAAACCCCTCACCCCTTTAGTTTTTTAATATTTTATTATAAATGTGGCGTATAATTTTTTTTTATCATCAGTAACATTGTATTATCATGAACTGAGTGTAGACTATTGTTTTTTTATAGAGTCTATATATTTTATGCTAAGATGATGGGGGCACCCTGACGATTGTTTCAATCCTCAAGGAATACACGGGGGAAAAAAGATTGGCAACCGCATCCAGCTAAAAACCTAGCCCTCTGCATTATGAGCCCCTACGTGAACATATGGCGCCCTCTGCATTGTGAACAAATATAACCTGACATGAACTGGTGGCGCCCCTGGAGTCAAGCCTGCGCCCACAATAACCGCATTTGAGGTCCCAATCGTCCCTACCTACTACTAATATCGCTCGGTCCACCTTGCTATCTACCATGCTCTCGTCTGTGACACGTCACGTACCTACTGTTGTGAAGACGGTAGCGCTGAAGAAGAGCGACGTCCAAAAGTCAAATCGCGACAGCTCTTTGTTGTGTTGTACCAGGTCGACCTTAGCTACAATTATCTTCTCCAGGTCGGACAACTCTTCACTGACGATGTACACGAAGTTTTCCTTGGTCATTATGCCTCTAGTCTTGTTCAGGCATTTCATCGTTGTTGTGTACGCATACTTGTCTGTAGAGGAGGACACGACGGTGACTTAACGTTAGGACAGGCGCACAATACGCGAAAACAGCTAATCTTTAGAAAACGGTGTACTGTACAAAACGAATTGAGAGAGAGAGAGAGAGAGAGAGAGAGAGAGAGAGAGAGCAAGCGAGCAATCCATCCTGAACATTACTTTAGTCTGACTTTATAATTCACGGTTTGAAAGACAATAGACACTACTAATTGTCAACAAATTGTATACTTTAATAAAAAAAAACATTGGATGAGGAACAGACGGCTAATTTATTTTAAATGGTGTTATTCAACGCCACTAGCTATTCGTTGTACTCAACTGAGCTCGCCTTCCGCAGTCACGACCATTTCGTTCGAGCCCTCGACGATGATAAAGAGGAGCCCGCCAAAAAGCGAGTAGATCACTAGCATGATGATACGACCGAAACGCGACAAAGCGAACTGTTTGACGAGCTGCAAAAACTCAGCGTCTCTCTTGGCTTCACTCGTTGCTGAGGTGCCTTGACTTCCGGAAGTGGGGACTGTTCCGTCGGACGTCGACGTGCCGATTGTGGACGAGTGTTCGGCCAAGGGATCGCCGTCCGGTGCTGTCGTCCAGCGATAAATCTGACGTGGATGTCGACGAGAAGGTCCCATGATCTTATCGAGTGCTGAAACACACACATGTTATAAGAACAGAGAGGGTGTGCAGGGGCGGATCCAGAGAGGGTAGTCAAGTCTAGACCTTCAACTGCATCCCCGTTGAGGCTCTCCTAGTGCCGAACCAAATTCATATTAGGTGGGCTAAGCCGGAGCTTCAGCACGACTCCGCTATCGTCGGATTCTGACATAGGAAGACGGGCGTGAAGTGAGGGGCGGGGGATGTTGCTGATTTTTTTTTCGCGGCGAAGTTCACAATTTCCGAAGGTCTTGGGCAGATCACATTCAACAAGACTGGGGGAACGTCACTCTAGCGCAGGCATAGGGCGGCCAAATTTCAAAGGTATAGGGGCACGTACGTGTCCCAAGCCCCCTGAATCCATCTATGCTGTGGTAGGGGCCTCAACCTCCTTAGGGGGGTCAACAAACTATTGTTGTATTTGAAAGTCCACCTCCCACCAATAATGACAACGATATATAGCGCCAGACTCAACGTTTAGTTATTCGTCGCACTTTATCTGATATCCAAAACACCAACTCAAGTCAATAAATTGCTAAGTCAAAATAAATTTGTCTTGTAAATGTATCACGTAATATGTGTATATTTATTAAAATTACACAGCGGACTTCCATTACAATAACAACGTAACATAACTTCTTTTGCGCAACATCCTCGGTAACCAACCTCAGAGGCGCATCAAAAAGGTAAGTTAAAAGATAAGTTCTTAAATGGCGCAGTATCCAGTCCTCATGACCGCTCAAAGCGCTTTACATTTAACTCCCTGGCAGACCTGTTCAATTGAACACTATCTCAACTTATCTGGGAAGCATCCAGCCACGCTGCAATTAATGCGAGAAGACTATTCATACACAAATATCCACCACTGTCTATAGCCAGGTACTCATTCATACAGCTGAGTGAACTGGAGCAACGTAGAATAAACGAACTTGCCCAAGGTTCGACACCGCAGCATAGGATTGGAACCCGGGTTTTTGGTCGAGAGTACGAAGCTCTAGCCACTGCATCACTTCACACCAGTCCACAAGACAAAAGGATTGGTTAGTCACAAAATCGATAAACAGTATTCAAATTGTCAACATATGGGTGAATTAGCCAGGACGCTAAGCAAGGTGTAAAGGTTGTTTAATGATGGCGGAGTTGTATAATATTTTCAGTTGATCTAACACTAAGATCGAGCAAATTCCAAAGAGTCGGTGCAGCAACAGAAAAAGCCATGTTCCTATTTTAGAAATGACTGGGAACAAAAAGCAAATCAGAACTTTTCAAAAATCACGAGAATTTATTTATTATGGGAATTGTTTATTATAATTTTAACTGATTTGATTGATTTTGCATTGTCATAGGGGAAGTATAGGGGCATGTCCGCCCCTCGAGGCATGTCCGCACACCCTATTATTGACGCATCGCATAACATCTGGTTATTGGAATCATGTCAAACAGTAGCGTCTAACCCCCAAATCGAACATTTGCATGTGCTATTTGATTAAAGTTCCGTAAGTAAATAGTTATGAAATAAAACGTTGTTTTCGTAAAAACTGATGTAATTTTACTCATATACTGTCATGTGTATTATATCAACAGTGAAGCGTGCATACGCCTGTGCGGACATACCCCACACGCTGTGCAGACATGCCCCGTTTGTCGGCGGTTATATGTAACCTACTTAGAAGTTAGATATACATTTAGATACTTCAATTGCTTAGTGCTGGTATTATTGGAAACGTCGATATTATATACTACTTGATAATTATTTATAATTACCGCACATAAATCATTCGCTGCTTCCACGTGCATTAGGCTGTATCCTGTTGGCCTCACATCGTGCCACGTTGCATATCATTAGTACTATACCACATTTAAACAAATGAAGCTTAATTTATAATTACGCATAGGCGTACATAACCACGATGGCAAATTATATTTAATTTATAACATAGACATAGTAGCCTATATATATTAAATAACACTGCAAATGATCTAGGCTAATACCCGGCGTGATTGCTTCAGGTGCACACTGGTGAGACGCTATAGGAGGAAAACCAACAAACAGTCATGAAGTGATGGAAACATGCGACTGGCTATTGAGCTGTGGAACAAGGGTGGCGTTGGATATCGCCAGATTGCGAAACAATTCAATGTGCCCTGGTCAACGCTGCGAGATCGCATAAAGAATAAGAACAAAATCATAACCGGCGCAAAAAATGTTTTGCAGGGGGGTCTAGAACCATCTTCTCCGAGGAACAAAAGACGAATTGTGTTTGTACATCCTCCGTATGGAAGAAGTCTTATTTAGACTGAGCAGAGATGACGTACGGCTTGTCGCCTACCAGGTGGCCGTGCGGAACAACATCCCGCACAACTTGAGATGGCAGGAAGTGACTGGCTCATGTCGTTTTGGTATCGGCACCCGGAATTGTCGTTGCGAATGCCGGAAGCTACGTCGGCGGCACGAGCAGGGGGCTTTAATAAGGCCAATGTAGATGGGTTCTATGCATTGTACGGCGAATTGATCGATGCCAATATGTTTGAGCCAGGCGATGTGTACAATATAGACGAGACTGATATTACAACAGTGCAGGGTAAACCATCTAAAATACTCGCCCGCTACGGGAAGAAACAAATTGGGTGTCTAACATCGGCAGACCGAGGAACCCTTGTAGCAGCAGTCATCGCCATGAACGTGGCAGGCAACTAGGTGCCTCCCACGTTGATTTTCCCGTGAATGCGCAGAAAGCCAGAGCTGATGGACGGTGCACATCATCTGCCTCCCGCCACACTGCACTCTCATGCTGCAGCCGTTGGACGTCGCATTTATGAAGCCTCTGAGCTCACATTACGACGAAGCGGTGAGGATCTGGCTTCGTTCTCATCCAGGGAGAGTTGTCACCATCCACCAGATCGCCATGTTGTTCGGCGGGGCACACCTCAAGGCAGCGACCGCAATTACAGCTGTCAATGGATTCAGAAAGACTGGTATTGTTCCCTATAATCCTGCCATCTTCAGTGATGCAGATTTTGCCGGATCGCATCCTACCGATATGTTTGCGATACGAATACGTCTGCCGAAGAGAAACTAGTGGATTGGTTCTTCCTGTCTCAAATAGAGCGCCTAATCAGGGCTCAACTGGTGGGCAAGGAGGCAGTGGAGCAACGACGGCGCCTGCAGCAGCAACAAGTGGGCATCCTCTTGTTGGACACGTCAGTCTGTCAGACATATTGCCGATCCCTCACGTGGCGGGATTTCAAATGCGCGGCGAGAAAATATCAACACAGTGCGGCAAAACAATGATCCTGACAGCGAATCCTTACAAAGCCATGCTCGAAGCCGGAGTAAAGAAACTTCCAGTGAAACAGCAAGTAAGAAATACTTAGTTACAGCGGTCGGTTCAAAAGAAATCGCGTGTTGTATAAGTGCGCAAGCTTCTTCTTCACCCAGTGACACAGATGATGGTAAGCTTGAATGTAACTTTGACTCGGTAGAAGTTGGTTCATGTTGCCCGTCGATCAAGGGGGACTACATTCTTGTCAAGTTCGCTAAGAAACAACGGGTATCGTACTATGCTGGAAAGGTGGTGCGTGTCGACAGGCGTGAAGATGAATTACAGACAAGTTACCTGAAATGCAATGACTTGCATAGAAGCGACGCTGTCACCTTTTTCTGGCCAGAAACCAAAGACCTGGCATGGCATGGCATGATGCGCAAGACATTGTCGCAAAGCTGCCAGAGCCAACAACAGTTGGTGACACAACTCGCACAGCTGACAAGTTACGTTTCGAAGTTGACTTTGCATGTTACGAGAGCATGCTGTTTTAGGAGCCGTCTGACATGCAGCGTTTCGAACTTTGCTTTGATTGTTACGAGAGCATGCTGCTTTAGGAGCACGTTTCCAAATAACTGTTAATCAATCTTACCGAAACTAGGTTTTTTATACTAGGGCTATGTTTCAAGGGCTATTTATGAATGTACTTTCTTATGAAAATGTTGATTTGTATTTTTTACTGGTGTTTCTCGTCAGTTCTAATAAGTATTGTACGTGACTGTAGCCTACACCTACCGATACACATTATTATAATAATATTTACTCTGTTGCTACGCCATACATGGGGTCATGGGGCATAACCGCACACAGTGTGAGGCTATGTCCCGTTCCTTGGGTCATGTCCGCACAAAGGTATATATTTACATTTTACAAAAGATTTAAATATCTGATGGGAAATGTGGCCTCTTAACAAACAACGACTAATATGATTGCTCTTTTTGAATGCCAAATTCCACCCTCTTGGCACACACAGTGCACTAGCTACGGCGTGCTTCACCTTAAATGTGCGGACATGCCCCTACTTCCCCCTCTTCTACCAATCTACTAGCAATAATGTGACATTATATACACCATTAAATGCAGCGCCACCGAAGAGAAAACACAACTCTCCCCGTTTACAAATTGGTATTGGTACATGAAAATGCCTAGCATGTAATTATGATGGCCGAGAAAGGCCATCGCGGTACAGTTCTGAGTTTCGCAAATGAACATGGTTGAGGTGCGATGCGAGATGCGATGTTATGCGCAATGCTATGCAGATGGCCCTTTGTGGTCACATAATCGCCCATAGCCTCGAGCATAGCCTCGCGTATTGTCCGTCGCATAACCTATCGCATAGCGCTGCGAAATTAATAATTATACACCGGTGACCCTTCTCGGTCATCATAGGTAATTATAGATTTAAAAAATTATTAACAACGTATCGGGCAGGAAGCCAATGCAGATAGATACCTCAGAAGTGAGACTCACTAGGTAAGGAAACTGTGGACTCCTGGTATAAGGAACATCCAGTTAAACAGAAACAATCGGCTCGTTCTTTATCGTAAAATCACGTTGTGCTGTTCAAACTATCTACCTATTATATACCTACATGTATAAAGAAAAAGAGCTAATAATACCCCTGTACAAAAAAATAGTTAGGCCTGATTTAGAATATTGTATTCAAGCGTGGAGGCCATATCGCAGGAAGGACATAGCTATGCTAGAAAGAGTACAGAGGAGAGCTACTAAAATGATATAAAAACTGAGGGATCCCAGTTACGAAATACGCCTAAAAGAATGTGGTTTAACAACACTAGAGGGGATATTGAGAGGAAATCAGATAGAAGTGTTTAAAGTATTAAATGGTTATGAAAATATTGATAAATATTTTTTCTCAGTTAAGAAAGATAGAAGGATCAGAGGACATGAAGTTACGTTAATAAAGGAGCAGTGTAGATTAGATATGAGAAAGTTCTCATTCTCACAAAGGACTGTAAATGAATGGAACAGATCATCTCCTGATTGTAATGGTGCTAGTAGCGTGAATTTTTAACAATAAAATCGACACATACCTTAAAAGGGCGGGATACACGTAGATAAAAAAACGTATTGGACTCTCGATAAGCCAAAAGACTTCCTTGTTCACCTGCCATTTAGAGTGAATTTTCTGGATGGCAATCTTGTTCAATCTATTATAACGTACTGACCGCCCAGTGTTTTTGTGTTGTTGACATTTCGCGAGATCATGTGTGTATTTAGCAGAGCACCGCTTTCGAAGGCGTGCTCTCAGGGACTCGTTACTCAAAACGATTGCATTCAAATTAAATATGCTAGGCCTTCCACAATAGACACATATTAGACTCTACATTATTACCTGTTAAGGGTTTAAGCGATAATACGTATACCGTATGGCCTACACGAAACAGGTCATATCGGCTGGTATTAGATTATTATAATACTACGGGATAGGGCCCCCGATACAGGTTACAACGGCGACAAGTCAAAAAGGCACCATCTACTGGGTTACGAAATCCGCCAAGTTTATGTGTGAATAAATACATTTTCGTCACTCGTTAAGGGTTGCTGTCGGGACGAACCCACCACCTAACATTGCTGCCACTGTCCATTCTCGAACTCGGGGAATATCAGGGGAACTTTTGAAACTGTCTTAAGCCTTCGATCGCGTCGTTCCCATAAACAAATATACTTTTTTCACCATCCGGGCGTTGCTCTCAGGAGGACCCACCACTTAAAGTTGCTGCCATGTGCCATTCCATAATCGGGGAACTATTTTTGAAACTGTTCTTACCATGGCGTCGTTCCCATAAATAAATGTAATCTACGTTTTGCCTACTTCAATGGATGATTTTGGGCAATCCCAGACCTCATCTGCAACCTTGGTGGTTCTGCAATCTCATCGACGCTGGCATTGTGTAGTGAACGAGACAAAGACAACGTTAGAAACTGCGGACAACTCCCCAAGTGGCGTTATGCTGTCACGTACGTTGCCGTAGCGACACGTTTCGCAGTGACGTTTTAGACATTCTTTATAACGTAACCCGTCTAGAGAAACAATTCTTCGACATCGTACATGGGGAGTGGTGGCCCTGTGGTTAGAGGTCAGGCCACACAGCAGAGTTGGCTTTCTCATTAGTGGCATTAGTGTTAAAGGAAGGCAGTCTGTTCCTCTACCCTGAATTAGCCAGCGTCGTAACAAGAAGTCCGCTGTGTAGAACATGGGAAAATCCTTGAACAAACAATGATATTGTTGCAAACACGGCAGTATTGCCAATAAAGCTTGTATTGAAACTGGATGTTTTGTTTACCATTTGAACAAGCTCCGTGGCCGTATCCTCCAAATTGCGAACGGTGTTACGGACTTACTAAACACAATATGGCGGGCAATATACATTCAACATAGTTATTATCGTCTTAATCTTAAGGACATTATAGATATCACACACACGCACACTGCTACATAACATTTTCAGAAACTGCACAATTCCACGCTCAACTTATGCTACTAATAAACACGTGAATGTGCCCGATCAATTGCACTGAGACTACAATTTAATATTTAGTGACATCACCGTAAAGATCTGATCTTCATGTACACAGAATTGAGTCTATTTTTGCCATTTGAACATCGCGAACGCTTAATCCTGCAATATACATGCCAGCCAACGCAGTATCAGACACACTCGCTGTTCTTCTACCTTCCCGTCATGTCCACGTCATGTCCACGCCAAGTCCGTCGTCATGTTTTGTCATTGTATGAATGTCGTCAAAAAATTTTGGACATTCTTAATCAAGGACCCGTGTCCATCACCATTCTGGACAAGCATTTATATACCACAGCAAAGCAAACCGGGTGGAGTTGGCCAACAAGCCGTGGTGAGATTTGTGTCATTGGCATGTTGGTCGAAACTGAAGTGGGACCTAGCAAGACACTCGAAGATCATGTGGATGACAGTGGATGGACAAGTGCATTCGTGCAAGCTGTTGTTGCAGAGCCTGGAACAGCATACACGTTCCTCAAGCCTCCCGCAAGGTACGCACTCGACGGCCCGGCATCGACGCGACCATCAAGTGATGTATCCATGCAATTATAAAGGAACAACGTAGCAACAAAAGGTCTTTGCTACACAAACATAGGAAAACGTTTTTTAAGCGAGAACTGTATCCGGGGAAAATTGATCTGGCATATATCGTGCTGGCCAAGTAATTATAAACACTGTTCATGTTGTTTCCAGCACTCGGCAACGTTCTATTAACTGACTAGTCTGTAGGCACATATATTGTCTTATAAGGTCTCATTCAACTAGTCAGCCTTTTTCAGAATGGTATCGCCAAGCCGACCTTTCTATGCTGGCACTGATGGTGATCACTGCCATGGTGCATGACGTCTTCAGTCGTTCTTTTTACGTCCCAAATTGAGACGAGATCGATATTAATGTGATCTCCGAGTCACGAGAGATATACAGTCCCCAATGTTGATAGCCAGATTTTTACAACAAATATACCATGCCTGCCTGGTCCTAGTTTCGACGTCAGAGCGCTGGCGTGCCAGGCGGATGTGCATGCCAAGCGGATGTGCTAACCAATACACTACCATGCTCTCTAAAAGTAAGGCAAAGCTTGACATTATTTTGCAGTAGCGTTGTTTACATACTTAATTAATTACACAGTTATTAAACACACCAGTTTTACATACGTATCGTAGGACAACCGTTCTCACATTGTCCATTTTCAGAGTTGACATGCAATTTTTTATTTATTAATGCTGTACATTTTCTTCAACAACAGAACACACATTTGTTTGCCAGCTTTGTGTTGACTATTTTAGATACATTCCTATTCCCGGAACTTGTTTCCTTCCAAGTTCAAGTAGGAAAATGTCCATGCAATAACCTGCTTAGTGATATTCTAGTTTCATCTCCACTTACGAGAGGAGGAACTGGGTAATAACGGGTAATATTAACTTAATTTTATCTCTTAAAACTACTCATATTCTCTTGACAACAACATTAAGTGTTTCTGTGTAAAGGTGCATCATGGCATAACAAGGAATTTCGATATTCTTAACAATGGTAACCAGATAAATCTTAGAAATCAAAGTCCCTTGGTGAATTTAATTTGTATATGTCGAACAGCGTTAAATTATGTTCTGAACTGTTTGTAAGCACAACATGTGTGCTTACCATACTGCTGGCAGATTGCTGCATTTTAAAACCATCTGCCGTTGTGGCACGTATTCCAAGTATCAATTTTGTGTGCTGCATGATGTTTCTGGCTTGAATATCCTTGCGAACGTCTCGGCCACCAGCAATGGGAATATGATACTCGCTTCTGCATATATCTGAAACACACAGACAATTAACATAGCATTACAAGAAATAAACAGTTATGTCAAAATAAAGTTACTAACAATAATCACTGTCACAGAGCTAGAAAAATAGTACATCAAAACAAGTTGGGACTTACAAAAGTTGGAACCAATAGATAAGTGAAATAACTGGTGCAAGAGACTATCTTAACCAGTATCCAAGGTAACTAATGCCAGTAGTCTTATGATGACTGATATTCTGGAAATGCAGAAAGAAACACCAGTGTGGGTAAGTTCACCGATTCTACAGGATGTCTATTCTACAGTCTTCTTCTTGTCGTATCCCTCACACAATGTGTTGCCATTTCTTGGCGCATGTCTTAGCCCGGTCCGTGACGACGACCAGGTCTTCGTACACGGCTCGTCCAGCAGTCGGCAGCAGAATAGGTGGGGCATTGTCTGTTCTTCTCCGCAGTCACATTCTGTTGACTGCGTCTCATTGTAGCCCCACTTCTTCATGGTTGTTTTTGCGCGACCGACTCCGATGCGCGTGAGGTTAAATAATCGCCAGCAAAGCCATGGTTGGTCAGACCCTGCTGATAGGGATTCAGCTGGTCGTAATTCCATTTTGATGACTGCTGGAGTTTCTTGCAGTCGCGTTTCCCCCCGTGTCTAGTCTCCGGTGGGCCTATGCCAAGCGGCAGATGTATGCTCTCAGTGTTGGTTGGTTTCAGGCAACCCGCTATGATTCGGCAGCAGTCATGTAGGACCTGGTTGAGCTTGTTTGCGTGTGTTGATCACGCCCACACAGCATACGCATACTCGGCGGTGGAATAGCAGAGAGCTAGGCCACTGGATCTTAGGGTCGGTGCTCTGCTTCCCCATTTTAAGTTTGCAAGTTTGCGGATGATGTTGCTCCATGCATATACCTTCTGTTTTGTTTTACAGACGTGTGATTTGTACGATAGTGGTCTGTCTTGGAGGATACCAAGATACACTGGTGTTGCTGTGTTCTGTCTTGGAGGATACCAAGATACACTGGTGTTGCTGTGTTCTGTCTTGGAGGATACCAAGATACACTGGTGTTGCTGTGTTCTGTCTAGGAGGATACCAAGATACACTGGTGTTGCTGTGTTCTGTCTAGGAGGATACCAAGATACACTGGTGTTGCTGTGTTCTGTCTTGGAGGATACCAAGATACACTGGTGTTGCTGTGTTCTGTCTTGGAGGATACCAAGATACACTGGTGTTGCTGTGTTCTGTCTTGGAGGATACCAAGATACACTGGTGTTGCTGTGTTCTGTCTAGGAGGATACCAAGATACACTGGTGTTGCTGTGTTCTGTCTAGGAGGATACCAAGATACACTGGTGTTGCTGTGTTCTGTCTTGGAGGATACCAAGATACACTGGTGTTGCTGTGTTCTGTCTTGGAGGATACCAAGATACACTGGTGTTGCTGTGTTCTGTCTTGGAGGATACCAAGATACACTGGTGTTGCTGTGTTCTGTCTTGGAGGATACCAAGATACACTGGTGTTGCTGTGTTCTGTCTTGGAGGATACCAAGATACACTGGTGTTGCTGTGTTCTGTCTTGGAGGATACCAAGATACACTGGTGTTGCTGTGTTCTGTCTAGGAGGATACCAAGATACACTGGTGTTGCTGTGTTCTGTCTTGGAGGATACCAAGATACATTGGTGTTGCTGTGTTCTGTCTTGGAGGATACCAAGATACACTGGTGTTGCTGTGTTCTGTCTAGGAGGATACCAAGATACACTGGTGTTGCTGTGTTCTGTCTTGGAGGATACCAAGATACACTGGTGTTGCTGTGTTCTGTCTTGGAGGATACCAAGATACACTGGTGTTGCTGTGTTCTGTCTAGGAGGATACCAAGATACACTGGTGTTGCTGTGTTCTGTCTAGGAGGATACCAAGATACACTGGTGTTGCTGTGTTCTGTCTTGGAGGATACCAAGATACACTGGTGTTGCTGTGTTCTGTCTTGGAGGATACCAAGATACACTGGTGTTGCTGTGTTCTGTCTTGGAGGATACCAAGATACACTGGTGTTGCTGTGTTCTGTCTAGGAGGATACCAAGATACACTGGTGTTGCTGTGTTCTGTCTAGGAGGATACCAAGATACACTGGTGTTGCTGTGTTCTGTCTTGGAGGATACCAAGATACACTGGTGTTGCTGTGTTCTGTCTTGGAGGATACCAAGATACACTGGTGTTGCTGTATTCTGTCTAGGAGGATATCAAGATACACTGGTGTTGCTGTGTTCTGTCTAGGAGGATACCAAGATACACTGGTGTTGCTGTGTTCTGTCTTGGAGGATACCAAGATACACTGGTGTTGCTGTGTTCTGTCTTGGAGGATACCAAGATACACTGGTGTTGCTGTGTTCTGTCTAGGAGGATACCAAGATACACTGGTGTTGCTGTGTTCTGTCTAGGAGGATACCAAGATACACTGGTGTTGCTGTGTTCTGTCTAGGAGGATATCAAGATACACTGGTGTTGCTGTGTTCTGTCTTGGAGGATACCAAGATACACTGGTGTTGCTGTGTTCTGTCTTGGAGGATACCAAGATACACTGGTGTTGCTGTGTTCTGTCTAGGAGGATACCAAGATACACTGGTGTTGCTGTGTTCTGTCTAGGAGGATACCAAGATACACTGGTATTACTGTGTTCTGTCTTGGAGGATACCAAGATACACTGGTGTTGCTGTGTTCGCAAGTTTGATGTCATTCCATGTAACATTTAGTTGACGTTTTGCATCTCTGTTCCTCAGATGGAAGGCACACACCTGGGTCTTGGATGGGTTTGCATGTAGTTCGTTCGATTTGTAGTATGTTATCATGTTTCCCAGCGTTGATGTGAGTTTCATTTCGATGTTGTGAAAGTTTTTGTCCTGGGATGCTATACATAGGTCGTCTGCATAGATGAAGCTACGAGGGTCGCGGTGGATTATTTGGTCATTTGTATATATGTTGAACAGCATTGGTGCCAGTACACTTCCCTGAGGAAAAACGTTTCTTTGTCTTCGCCATCTGGTCTACTTTCCATCTAATACCATGAAAAATCACTGGTTTTCAAGCATATTGCGAATTAGGTCAGTCAGGTGGAGGTCACCAGTCATCTCTAACATTTGACATGGAGACGCCGGTGATTTACGGTGTCATACGCTGCCGATAGGTCTACGAAGACAGCTCCTGTGACTAGACCTTTTTTAAAAACCATCTTGAATATGTTCTGTCAGGTTTAGCAGCTGATCCGTGCACGATTTCCCTGGACGGAAGCCAGCGTGTTCAGGAATAACTTTCCCGTCAACAAGTTGGGCGAGCCTCAGGATCAGACGTTCAAAAATGTTTGTAGGTGTGGCACAGCAAGGAAAAGGGTTTAAAGCTCTTTACCTCTTTTATCTTTCCCTGGTTTCAGGATTGCCACTACCTTTGCCTGTTGCCAAAGCTTGTGAATTTGTTTGTTGGTGACGCAGTTGTTGAAAAAGCGCAGCAACCAATCCCTGGTCTTCGGTCCGAACTGTTTGACAAATGTTGTTTGGATGTCGTCTGGGCCTGTTGCTTTGCAATTCTTCAATGCGTTGATGCCAGCATCTACTTCGGCTGCACTGAACGGTCTTGTAAACCCCAGGTCATCGGGATATCGTTGTCGATCGAGACGTACTTTGTGTTTTTTGTTTGGCGTGCATCCGTTTAGTAGCAGTTGGTGAGCTACTTGGTTTGCTGTTGTGCTGTTGTGTTTTTTTAGGGACATTGCTGAGTTTTCGTATCGTTGTCCAGGCCTTCTTGCTGTTGTGTGTCATATATGTTGATTCAATCATAGTCTGTCATGATTTACAGCGTTCATCGGAGATGATGGTCATCAGCTCTTCTCCTGCCTCGATGGTGTCCTCGGCGAAGGGGTCTGTTTCATATTTATGCTTGTGTTGCTCATATATTTCTGCCGACACGGGTGTCAGACCGGGGACGTAGTTTCTCCTACATCCACGGGGAATGTTCTTCCTCGCGGTCCTTTGTACGGCGTCTATGAACTGGCTGTAGTTTTTTTGCAGTCGGTGGTATGTTTTTAGTGGCTGCATCTAGTTGTTCGCATAACCTTGCCAGTTTGCCTTTTTGAGGTTGAACCTTCAACGGAATGGAATGGGGTGAATACTGCATTCATTGGTGTTCGGAGTGTGGGATTGGGTCCATCACAACATTCTTGCAGCATCCAGCCATCCGGCTGGTAACAAAGATAAGATCTGGGTTGTAACCTCTCTGCCATCGGCCACTGTTGAAAGAGCTGGGAAATTTAGGGTCGTGAATTAGGCTGAGACAGTGAGTTTCTGCCCAATTTTCTACCAGTTCACCGTCAGTGTTCGTCGTTTTATAAATAATGACTGCTGCAGGGGTTGGTAGTTGATCAATGGAAAACAGTTCACCTGGTGGGTTGTAGATCGATGTTACAGAGATTCCATTTAGGTCTACTGTAAATTTCAATGTTGTTGATGGTTGATAAGGACGTGGCATTGACAATTGTGCCACACTTAATAAATATGGCACTGCCATATTGTTCATGAGGCCTCTCTATGGCCATGTCCATGTTGGGTATACGGGGTCGTATGTTGTCAGGCTCCTGGTGAGTCTCTTGTAAACACACAATATCACACTTGTGCTTGTTACGTAGGTCAGCAATAAGTTGTTGTTTTGTTGCTGATAGTCCTTCCACGTTAAATGACATGATGCTCAGAGCCGGCCCTGAATAACGCCCGTGTGTATGACTCCGGCTGTTGACATGGTCTCTAAGCATCGTAGCCATTCGAGTTGATCGATGTTGTTTGGTGTGAAGATGGTGGCAGAATTGTAGCTATCGTGATGATAGCTGGCAGGACCCACTATAAGCATGCTTCTACCATGGGTCCCTATTCTAGTCATGGGAGCAGATGGTTTAATTGGACGAACGACATCATAAACTACCACAGCATTTAATATCATATTTAGATTTTGTTATTAAAGATACCATTCAAGAGGTCTACTGAATGTCACTACTGCTTATGCATTAACACACTTTGTTTCACATGATTTAGGCTGGATTTTCAAAGCATGCCAATTGTTGAAACAAGGAATAATGAAATATATATAGTGCATTGAGATTTATCCCAAACAATCCAAAGAAAATCACAAATTTTCAAACAATGGATAAAAAAGTAATTATTATAAAACATCAGTTAACTAGATTTATACGGCAAATTAAGTTATACTTAATATTTAATTGATTTCCTTTTTAATTCGAGACATCTTCAAAATGATATCAACATATTAATCTAATTTTCTAAAATGTTGCACGTTTTAAAATATTAGAGGTATAATAAGAAATTAAACACATAATAATCCCAAAAGGTGAGTGCCTGTGGACACGGAGCGACTGAGCGACAAAACTTAGAAGTGCAAAATGCTTAGGCCAACAACCACTCTAAAATAACTCATTATTTAATTTTGGTTCAAACCCCCACCCACCCCCACCATTACAAAGTATAGGACTTTGACCAAAACCACAGCCAATACACACTGGATTTAACTGGCATGACATGATTACCAAGACATTACCCACCACCCTGCATGGTTCTCATATCCACAATAGCATCAAAGTGCATAAAATGGAGGCAGTCTGTTCCTAGTCTTTTATGTATTAATTAATATAATGCTCTTAAGTCTGTGATAAATATGTTGAAGGTTTATGCACACCAAACAATGTTTAGAAAGCCCGTAACAATGTTTGCAATTTGACAAGTTTCGACTTTCAACGTGTTCAAAAGGTAAACAAACAATTCAAACATTATTGGCAATATTAGAGAGGCAAGCCGAGTTTACTGCAATACCTTTTGATGTTCAATGATTGGCCATTTTCCCACATTCAACACAGCAAACTTCCTGTGATATATTACTACGCTGACTAATTCCAGGTAGAGGAACAAGCTGTCTCTCTTTAATAATACCTGTTCAAAAAGACAGATGTCACCACTGTTTTGATTTATTTTTCATGTGATACACAGTGACAACCAATCCAACATCCACCCATACATAATGCGATGTATGTTTCAGGACACAATTTACTGCCCCTAGTGACTAGATGTTATAATGGGCTTAGCCAGAGACTGGTCTGCCTGTCTTCCAGACTGGCAGATGACTGATAAGATAAATTAAAGATGGGTGGAATTTAGAGGGGGCCAGCTGGCCACTAGATTAAGTAATAGTTCCAGGTCTAGGGGCCATGTTAATTCATTGGCACAACTGATAGTGAAACAAATTAATTAAATAGCTTAAATGACACTGGACTGTCACTGAAAATATTAAACTGTCCAATAATGGCTGTAACTGATATGAATGACATGCACACATGCCATTCGTGCACAAAAAGGACACTTTTCATTCATTCAAGACTGACAAAACATTTGTTATGGCTAAGGGTCTATGTTGTGCGGTACACACTTTGACGGGTGTGGCGTCCATCTTGATCTTCCCCCAAGACACGGCCTCATCCGGCCTCGCTCCAGAATCACTCCCATCAAACTCATTCGCTGTGTTCACAAACACGCAGAAGTCAGCTCCGTTCCGCTGCAGACATACACATTACCTTGGTTATTTTTGTCATAACTACATTATACAATTGTCGAAGACCTTTCAAGAAACTTGTTTTTTTCGCTCTGTATATTTTGGCCACATTGTGCATCCTTCTTCAGCACACTGAAGTTACGGTTGTATCACATGACCTATGTCACGTGACACGAGCTGGTGCAAGACTGGTGGGAGCTCCTGGCCAACATCTCTGTGCATTGAAGGCTTCCCTCCATGGATGTTTATTGCCTCCTTTATATTTGATTGCTCCCACATGTGCTCTGTAACAACTGTACCATCAACCCGAAAAACAGAGTGAATAAACCAAGTTTCTTGAGAGTTAAACATGTGAACAAATAGTAACCAAGAAACTGGATCACCTATCCATTCTAGGTACATTATACCTGACATGTGTCCTGTTTACTTCCTAGGTCTGAAACTTTAAACAAAACTGGGCTGAGATGTCGCGTGATCACTGTTGACACCACAGTGAGGACAAATGTACTTTGTGAATCGATCGAAGTAATAATAATAACAATTTATTTCTTATATAGCACCCCATCCAAATAATTGTTCTGGGCGCTTTACAATTGTTAATGCAAATAAATAAATATCATCATACAATATATAGTTAAAAATACTAATGTGTTACAACATATACAATCATTACTACTAAGTAAAATCAACTATACTGTCTTAAAATATATAAATAAACACAAGCTATTAAAACAATAAAATATATTAATTATAATATTAAATTAATTAAAATAAAGGTATCAATAATTATGATCATCGAATGTTAAAATAATTTGTGAAAAGATGTTAAAATAATTACCAAGGTAATGTACATGTTAAAATAATTTGCGAAAAGATGCGTCTTCAGTGCCAGCAGCTGCCATGAAAGTTTTTGATGTTTTTATGTGTTTGCGTGCATGCGTGCTTGTTCGTGCGTACGTGTGTATCATTCACTATATGCACGTATGCGCATAATTGTTTTCACGCACGATAGAGGAGATGACAGTAGTGGAGAACTGGTTCAGAGAGTGGGTAAATTGACATGAGAAGATAAAATTAAGATGGGTGAATTAAAAGAAGAGTTTGGAATGAAGAAAGTGAAAATGAAACTAGCTGCACAAGCAGTTCCTGATGGGCAGGACACATACACAGAATAAGTGAGGAGAGATTGATGAAAAGAGAATTGAAACAGAAGATGGTGGTAAAAGCAGATGAGAAAGACCAAAATTAAACGGAGGCAGACGGTTCCTACTTTTTTATTTATTAATTAATATAATGTTCTTAAGACAGTAAATATGTTGAAGGCATACTGCCTGCCAAATTATGTTTGCAATTTGGAAGTTTTGAACTCGAAGCTTGTTGAAATAGTAAAGAAAACATCTCATTTCTAAACAAGCTTCATTGACAATATTGCCAAAACAAGCTGCGTTAGCCGCAATATTTACTCTTTAATGTTCAATGAGTTTTCATTTTCCCACACTCAACACTGCAGGCTTCCTGTTACAAACTACTAAGCCTGCTGAGTCCTGGTAGAGGAATGGACTGGATCCCTTTAAGATGGAGACAGCGTAGAGACAGGGATGAGAGCGACATTCAGAGAAAAAAACGGAAATTTTGCTGTGGCCCACATTTCAGCTCGAGAGGACTGTCTCATCTAATCGGGGGAAGGGGGGACTCCTCGGAGATATGTTTTAATTGTAGACGACATATGGTGTATTTTGAACAATATTAAATAGGAAATCTTAACATTTCAAGTAGCAAAAAAGCACCCGGACTCCCGCACACATGTCACAGTACTAACTCACTTGGTAATGATATTTTCTGGGCTGAAACCGAGTTGGCTGAAGGGCAGCTTTCTCCTTGGCCAGCTTTGTCAAAACAGCCCGTTGATGGGCCATTCTATACTATAGGTTTCTTCGTTGCCAGCTCAACTGCTTCCTTAGCTTTGTACTTGGTGGCTGCCTTCATCTTTGACATGTTCAGCTCAGTTTTCTTCTCCTCCTTCATCTTTCCTTCCTCGGCAAGATGGATGGAGTACATTTTGTATGCACACCTTGTGTTGTGAACGAGGCGACCAGTCCTGTTTGTGGAAGTCCTGTATAACAGTCTTGTTGCTTGCCATGAGTGAGTACTTCACTGTCTGGACAGTGTTGAATGTACTTTCTTTCTGGCAGTGGCAGTATTCATGATGCTAGACATGTGACTAAAACACCCTTCCACTTGAGGACCATGAATGCAGCTCATCATTGCAGCCACCTGCTTTGACAAGGCTGGGAACTTGCCAGTAGAGAATATGGTAGCCCACCACGAGTCCAATCTGGAACTTGTGGGTGCTTGTGGAAGTGTGTTGTCTACATGGAATCGGTGACCAGCGTGGGCAGTGCCAATGTGTACTTCAATGCCTTCGGTTCCCCTCTGACTGTAGCCTGTAGGATCCAATCCGCATAGTTGACATCGGCCTCGCACCACAAACAGTAGGCATTCCCTGGTGCTAATAATTTACTGATGAATATATCCAACATAGTGTCTCCAGCCGATTTCCCCAGCCACGCCCAATTCCACTTATTCTTGACACTTTTGTCAATGCCTTCACGCAACATTTGTCTTGCCGTACAACAAATCGTCGATTAGCCATTGTGTTCGAAAATGATCGACATCTCCACAAAATTCATCGTCGTTTCCTATTGGTCCACTGCTTTTGTGCGCACTCTTCGAAAGCGCTGAAGCGAACAGCCGACAGAACTAAGGGTTTTACTTCGCAGATTCACGGGTTCAGTTGGGTCGATTGTGTCTCTAATCGCCAGGCAGCGTCATTAACATGTGGCGACACCCGGTGGATAGATGGTTAACTCAATCTGCAGATACATCGTCAGTGAAGTGTCCAGGATTTTATATGCCCTACCCCCAACATTCATTTTTTTTCTCCCCGGATTTACATGATTCACAAAAATGATCTTTGGAGCAGTATAAAAACCAGAATTCCGGCAAAAACTGGAAAATTTCTCATCCCTGGTAGAGAGAAAAGGGTGTGGGTGAACGATACAAAGTGTGAATATCAGAGTATCGTAACAGATCAGGGGCATAGTTAAATACCAGTGTGTCTGTCTTCAAGATTGGCAGATGATTGGCCAAGACGGGTAATTACAACTGATAAGATAAGTGGAATTTAGAGGGAACTAGCGGGCCACTAGATTAACTAATAGTTCCAAGTCTAGGGGCTCACATTATTGATTCACTGGCAGAATTTGTAGTGAAACAAAATGAATGAATCAATATTAATTAAATAAATGGCCTAAAACAACACTGTTTTTTATTGAAAACTAAACAGATCAATAATGGCTGTGATTGATGTGAATAGCTTCCATGCAAGCCGGTAACATGCTAAAAGCACATTTTTGATTAATTCAACACTGGCAAAAAATTACTTCTGACTTAGCGCCTGTGATGAGGGCAGAAAAGACAGCCTCACAATGGATCAGGAGAGAAGATGGAGAGAGGTACCCGAGCCTTGTACGTGGTGTAGTGACGTCTGTGTACGTACCATGAGGTTGGCATTGCATATGTGGTGTTTCATAAGGCCGCCACCGAGGATAATCATTCCTGTGTTCTGGGCGTACACAGCCTGACTGTTGAGGCGCCGGATGTCTGAACAGAACAACAGTTGGACCTTGCTTTACGGTCACCTCGGTAATACAGCCACCTCGCAATTAAGGTCACCCTGGTCCCAAAATGGTTCTGTATACAGTAAGTTAGTAAAGTACAGGAAATAAATCCCACTAATCCGGTCACCTCACTATTGGTCCAGTCCCAAGGGTGACCTTAATAGTGAGGTTCCACTGTCCACACCACTTAATTTGGTTTTTAAATTATTGATCTTTTTTCCATGTCAGATTTACCTTTTCTACTTCAGCTAGGGATGGGTCGAACTGCACGGTGTGGGACTTGAATGTTTTCGATCGAAAATGGGTATCCATAGGTGGATACGTGCCCCTACGTGCCCCCTTTGGAATTTTGTAGCGCTATGCCTGCACTACAGTGGCATGCCCCCTAGACCTAGGTTTTTCGTGAGCTTCCGAAATCGTGAACGTCACTGCGAATAATGCCAACAGCTCCCCCATATCACTGTTTCCGTTTGCACCACTAATAGCTGCCAAGAGAGGAAACAGCTGATTAGTCGCTGTATCATTGGCGAAAACAGATAGAATTCACTGGTTAGTACAAACATCTCAACCCGAAGAATTTCTTTAAAACATTCCATATGACGAAAATGGACTTTCCTTGATTTTAAAGTGCAGCTGTTTACAGGGTTCTCTGTGCAAATAAAACACCAATCTTGATATATAGGGGTGTCTACATGGAGAACATTTTTCAACTGACCTTCAACAATATCCAGAATGAGCCCTGGATTCTTGAAGGAATGGAAATAGATCATGTCTCCAATAGACCCGTCAGTGAGTGCAGGACTGAACACAGGAATATTGTTCTGAAATCAGAGCCATGGTACTCCTATACTGAGAGGTCACCAAACCCCAAATTATCTCAACAGAACAAACACATTTGATGTCATAATTTAACTAACACACCCTAGTATATGTATGTATCTATGCATGTAGTTATATGCTTTTATTACTAGATGCTCTGGGGCTTAAATTTCAAAAGTTCATCTAATTCTCGAAAGAAAATAATGTTTCTTTTTTTCCAAACTTTGCCATGAGTTACTGGTAAGGGTGTTACAGGTTAATGGACATTAATGGATTCTCATTACAGTGTTTGCACTGCAAATACTGCCAGACAGCAATAACTAATAAGAGCTGACTATGGTTGTGATTCACACCTTGTAACACCAGTAGTAGACCGAATCTGGGTTGTTGATCTCTTTCCCAAGGCGAGCAATCATCTTCGACGGCGTCCATATAACGCCCTGCAACCAACACTTGAAATGCGAATGCTGATGCCATGCTAGGAATGAAGAAAACAAAAACAATGGCTGAATAAATAGTAACAGAGTTAAAGTGTCAACCACGCTAACGTTTTATATTATCAGTACTTTTTTATTAAAACAATATATATTGATAAACACTAGCTCATTTTTGAGTTTAAACATTGAACCACAACATGTATAAAAGAAATATAGACATAAACGTTGACTGTTTTGTGCAAGTATTTAAGCCATTAAACGAAAATCCCAAGCATATGACATCGGCTTAACCTGACATCCCACTCATAAAAAAAGACGCTGTCACCGCTACCCATAATGCACCTGTTCTTTCTGCTCAAGCAACATCTGATCAAGAATCGGCATCATCCAATCTTCAAACGCACAGTAGTTGTCATTTGGCACGAGGAGGTTACCAATGCGGTTAATTCCTCTCTTCCGGAGGTCACGACCTTTCAGCTCAAACTCCCCGATATACGTTGGCGCCATGCACTTGATGAAGTCTTCTTCGACACCCCCAGCTGTAGTGACGAGGCAGTCAATCTATGCGGGTGAACAAACTGAACATTACACGTTACAAAGTAAACACTCTCAGTTGTCATAGCAAACTTTTTCCAGCAAAATGTTTGGTGTACGGAAATACAGCTCAACTTCGTTTTATGGTATACTCGGTAGTACAATCACCTTGCAATTATGGTCACCCTAATATGGTAGCCCCAAAAATTTCCTTAAACAGTAAAGTACAGGAGATCAGTGCTGCGAACACTGCAAAAAAGATATTAAGTCAGAATGTGGTAAAATGGAGCTTATTACCGTTTTGGATTCCACAGATCGTGAGCTTTAAAATGATACACTTACCATATGGTGTTGAGTTAGAGATCCTACGCAACCACGCACTCCACTTGATATCATTGTAATATATTGAGTACATTACTACATTTATTAAGAGCTGAGTCGGACACTCATGTCTGAACATGTTTTTATTATTCAACAGACAAAACATCAGCAGCAACTTATAGTACTAAAACACGTTATAACAGTTCCACAGTATCCATCTGATTCCATAGGTGGCAGCACGTTACAGTCTGTAACACTCCTTCCTCTTTAGCCTAAAAGTTACCCGGAAATTTCACAAAGTCCAAGCGTCCAATCAACTTACATAATTACATGTATGTGTGTCCTTAGAGATCCAGAATGTGCCAAAACCAGTCTTGCTGGGCTGCACTCCGGCAGGTTGATCTGCTTCTTTCTGAGTATTTGGAGGAAACGACAGCTGTTGACCAACACGACAAGACATCTCTCGGTTTCTTAGCCTCCATGATTGCCTTCAGCTTCTCTGATGTCGAGTGAATGCCTTCTGCAACCACTCGATGACCCAGACACTCAACGGATTTCTGAGCAAACGAACATTTTGCCAGATTTACCCGGATTCCACACTTTTCCAAGTGGGTGAGCACTTGATCCAGAAGTTCCGATGTTCCTGTTCCGATTTAGCCGTTATCAAGATGTCATCTAGGAAGCACATGACTTGATCCATACCTGCAGGATCTGATCCATGATCGATTGGAAGATACTAGGAGCACTGCTTACCCCATATGGCATACGCAGGCAGCAATACAACCCCCTGTGTGTGTTCACTGTCACGTAAGGTTGCGATTCGGCATCCAGTTCCAATTGCTGGTAGGCTTGTGTCAGACCTTATCCCCGGCCAAGGATGCAAACAGATCTACGACATTTGGGAGTGGATAATGTTCTAATTCCAAGTTTTCATTGATCGTGACTTTGAAGTCTCCGCAGATTCTCACCGTTTGGTTTGTCTTTGGCACCATCATGATCAGTGCCGACCAATCATTATGATCTACCTTCTTGATGATATTCTCTGCTTCCAGCCTGGTTAGCTTAGCTTCCACTTTATCTCGAAGCGCATATGGTACTGGTCTAGCCATGTGGAACCTAGGCTGTGCATGATCTTTCATGTAGATGTGCGCCTTGTACCCTCTGATGGTACCCATTCCTTCTTGGAATAATTCCGAGTGTCCAACACTTCCTTTACGGAATCTCCCTCACTTCCGGTGACCACTGCAAAGATCTCGTTCCAGTTGAGTTTCAAGACTGTTAACCAGTGTCTTCCCAGTAGTGGAGTTCTGTCTCCCTTGACAACCAATGCGGACAATCGTGCTCTCTGACCCTCATACGCCACATTTAATGTTGTACGTTCTCAATTTGACATCACTTTTTTGTACTGTGACATCCGTCCAGTGCTCTTTGTAAAGCGATTCAGAAATTAACGACTTGGCTGATCCTGTGCCCACTTGCATGTGTACAGCTTTACCATTCAGTTCCACTGTCAGGTAAATGGCCCCGCCTCGCCCTTTATATGAGTGTACTGTGTACACCTCGATTTCCGGTTCATCTAGAACTGCGCTGACAAATATCACTGGCTGTGTTTGTGGACCTGTTGTGTTCCTTCGCCCGTTCCGACATTTCAGTGCCAAATGTCCTACTTTTTGGCAATGGTGGCATACACATTTCTTGTAGGGACAAGTGTGTGCCTCGTGTTCATTTCCACAATGATACCACTCACTTTTCTTGAATTGTTCCTTCCTGGGGATTCTTCTCCAAAGACCACCATAACGAGGCAAAGAAGTGACTTTATGTACTGGGACACTGCTATTTTTGTGGTAGTAGGGTTGCGAAATGTCAACTCAGATTAACACGCCAGCTCCACTGCAACGGTCTGTAACACTCATGTTAGATGTTAACCCAGGGGAATACGTTCCATGTTGTGTTGAGCCAGATATCGTATACAGTTGTGCACTCCACTTTATATCATGTTAGATTTAAACTGGGGCACTTACCATGTTGTGTTGAGCCAGATATCGTATACAGTTGCGCACTCCACTTGATATCATGTTAGATCTAAACCGGGGCACTTACCATGTTGTGTTGAGCCAGATATCGTATACAGTTGCGCACTCCATTTAATATCATGTTAGATCTAAACTGGGGCACTTACCATGTTGTGTTGAGCCAGATATCGTATACAGTTACGCACTCCATTTGATATCATGTTAGATCTAAACCAGGGCACTTACCATGTTGTGTTGAACCAGATATCGTATGCAGTCACGCACTCCACTTGATATCATGTTAGATGTAAACCCAAGGAAGATGGTACAGTTTGTCTTTGGTCGCCCGCATGGACTCAGGTTAATCTCGTCGTCAGTGGTTCTTGGCAGCGGCTCCTGCTTCTTCTGTATCTGTCAACAACAAACTGACACATCAATATCAATGCACTCTAAATTTCTCTCTTCTTCTTTCATTATATGACCAACATCATTTTGTTGATCATTCTTTGACAGGATTTTCTGAGAATTCAGTGAGTCCATCACACAGGGTTGGCACATTTCCAGGAAAAAACGGTTTTAGACAGGACAATAGGAAAATCTGGTATTTATCGGTAAATCTGGTATTTACCGGTACTATCCGGGAATAAGTCCATAACTGAGATTACCATTGGCTAGTTCCTGTAATTAAACCTAGTCCATTTAGAAAGATAGTTAATATCCATCTAACGCAAACAGGTTGACTAGTTACTAGTTCATGTGTACCCTTGTATTTGTTTAAAGCATGATGTCAATGAGATGAAAGAGTTATTCATCAGTTAGCAAATAAATATCATAGTCACTTTCACAACAGACAGTGCCAAGTACTACTAAAGAAGTATGCTGACTGAAGTCAGACAGCCTGATCAGTATTGTCAGGTGCCACTTTGCAATCTGTTTAAGGAACAAAGGAAATATTGAGCTCTGGACAGGTTCTACTGCACCCTCTCAGCAAACATTAGTTGTAGCATTGCCAGCCACACCATGCCATGACATTTTGACTAAGGGACAATCACAGGCTAACTGGCTAAGGCCCTACAAACAGCTGTTGCCATTGGGTCCATAAGCCCAAAATCAGCTGCAACTTAATGTTTGAACTTGTAGTCTGCAGGGATCCTCTCCTGGGAAACCATGTACCCCAGTGTCAGCAGACCAGTCTAGATGTACACATTCTGTCAGGCATTTTGTTCTTGAAGCACTGTCAGTTAGCAACATGAGTGACATCCATGTCTGGGGCTATTTGGTGGAATATATATATATATACATACAAGATATATTAATTCATTCTGGTGATGGTACAGTACTTTTAGTGCAATGGAGCTTCAAATATAATCCTTTTAAGAGTTTTTCTCAGCTATCCCGGTTTTTACTAATATTTTTTTCTTCCCAGGGCGGGTTTTACCGGTATTTACCAGGGTAGGAAAAACGTGCCAACCCTGCGGCATCACAGGTTTTTTCCATTTCCCTGCATGTAATCTTTTACTTCCCCTGGCACAGACACCAGACAGAAGGGACCAACGGCTTATAGTGTCTCTTCCGAAAGACACAGCCAATGTGAGGTAAATGAACTTGCCCAAGTTTTGACCAGAATTCGAAACCCGGTTCCTTCGACTGTCAGTCCAGCATTTTAACTGCTCGACCACCACTCCGTACTTCATCCCATCATAATAAATCTAACAGTATTATAACATGTACTGCAGTCTGAAACTTGTGTCCCTCCTGATTGCAGAAAGTATCAGTGTTCATTGCAACAACACCAGGTGCTGCTGTGTTTTGGGTGACGGTGTCATTTCTTTGTTGCATAATGACGTAACTGGAGTGGTACTAGATGCTACTATATTAACAAATGCAATATACATGTATTATTTAGAGATTTGTGAAAATTATGTATCACAAAATGTTTTCTGAAAGTGTGTTTTCAATCAGCAGGATGTATCTGTAAGTTTACTTAATGTTACTAAAGAATGTCAGAGTTAACTGAGAAGAAACTAATTCTCTGGGCTGTGGCAAATGCTAATTAACCCTTTAGACCTCAAGTTGGCTAACCCTGCCCACAGACTGATACTTTAAGTCAGCCACATCCATCCAAAAGTAACCATTTAATGCAGTATTGTGCAGTGGTGCCATCTAATGGATAGTTTTGAAATTACATTTGAAAGTACATCTCACATTTTTATGTTTTGGGTCAAATAAGTTGGGAAACGTGGACTTTTCAAAAAACAGCTGAAGTCTAAACTTTAAATAGGCTTGAAGCTCGGCAAAACCTAGTCGACTTGTAGGGCCATTCGCATTCATTATTTTGAATAAACTTGGATTCATGTGGAACCGTAAGATAACTGCTTGTTCCTCGGTGATGACTAGTGTTTGTATTACATCGGAATATCGCACAATAAGTCATTCTGACGCTCGTTTCAACCCAAAAGCTATCCTTGTAAACATGCTGTGAATGCATAGAAAGGGTCGGCCTGATGCGAGTATACGTCATGTGACGTCACATTCTGGCATCCCGAAAAGTGTGCCAAAAATAAAATATGTATATTCGAATATGTCCGGCTGCACAGCATAAAACGTGGAATTTCTAAATCATTGATTTTTATATATTTTTTGGGGCTTGGTGGACATGAAAATAAATAACAGGATGTAATATAATATGAATTCAAGCAATAGGTGTTTTCCCTTTAACAAACATTTTGTTAAACATTCTTTGTGTTATTTTTGCTGTTTGTTATCCCATTTTACATGATTGAATACGTTTTATGTATACTGTAACATGTATGTGTTTATTGTGTTATATTAAAAATGATTAGGGAATTACAAAATATACTAAATTACAGGAATGTCGGCAAATGGCGCTGCTACGCCCATGTCCGACTGGCGAGAATATGTTGACGAATCATTGCTATTTATGCCAACTTTCAAATTGCATTCACGATCTACGGATACCCATGAGAAATCGTATTTATTATATAATATCTATTTACACTACTTTGGAAATAATGTACATACAGCTGTATATACGTTATATATCAAATTAAAACAAAGATAATAACATATAATAAAGTAGTGTCAATGATGGAATGCATGGAGGGTCAAGATCGACAACAATAACTTTAATAAGAACGTATGTTGGTTGCTCCTTTTGGTATGTGGCCAAATAATTTTGAAATGTACACTAATATATTTTAAAAAGAATATCCAAATTTACCAAAAAAACAGTGTTTGTGTTAAATATGCAATTACAGATAGTTTTAATTTGATATTATTTTATGAATAAAACATTTATACTTATAGAAAGCTATAGTTCTCACAGAACTTAACTCTATCAATAAAGTACATTCTTCATGTAATTACTTTATTATGTTGTAATGGTTGTTCTGGTTTCAGGTCCAGAAAATTTTTAGTTTTGACAATTTTCCCTGACTCAAGGTCATCAGGGAAACGAAACCCATTCAAAAAAAGTCAGATAAAAACCAAACAACACGACATACCTGGTAGCTCAATGAAACTTGTTATAATGTCCATATATAAAATTTATCTACCAGATGTTCATATTTTTATTTGTGCGAGTTATATTTTTCGATTTTGTGTTTATCTTCTGCCAAGTGTTAAACTGCCAAAACAACACATTTCTTCATTTTGAAAACATGGTACACTGTATCTCGAAAACTATCATTCAAATCCATCTCATATTTTGCATACTAATTGTATATATGTTGTTGTCCCTGGACAGGTGTAATATTATGTGATTCAAGATATTAATTAAAAAGTTGTATTAGGACATAAATGGCATTTTTATAACAAAATGCTTGCTCGATCCTACTCTAAAGGAATAAACACTTTCTGTGCACTAACCATTTTGTTGATTTCATCCACTGCCAAGCCAAAGTTGGTGGCTTGAAATCCGGACGTCTTAAAAGTTGAGAGCAGCTCGTGATAGTTGACCCCCTTGTTGAAGTCATAACCTTGAACTTGGACCTTTTCGACTGGCAGCTCACCGCTGGCAACCAGGACAGCCTTCGCTGCTAGAGCAGGCACCTGTGATGCCATTGGTCAGTTTTTATTTATGTGCTCTCTGCAATGTACAGACAGGCAAACAATTTACCAAGGCTGGATCCAAGTATGCAATATCAAATCAATTACTTTTCAACTGGCATTTCGATTACAATTACACTCCTAAAATTGTCAAATCAATTATAATTATACCACTAAATTTTCAACAGCAGTTAGTCTGCAATTAGATGCATCAATCAATGGGTCCAAACTCCCAAAGTTTCGGGTCAAAGGCAAACGTCACAAAGACTCAAAGTTGCCTAACAAAAACGGGAATATTGCCAAGCTTGTAAGGATCACTTACAGGTTAATGGGCTGATTTAGGCCATTGGCCTTTATTGGTGCCCATATCCCAGGCTGTTCCAGTGCTTGTCGAATCTGGCCTTAAACTGTGTGACAGTCTTGGCATCTACCACATGTTGTGGGAGCATATTCCACAGCTCTAACTGAGAAGTATTTCTGTCTGGCCAGCAAATCTTGTTCTTTGTTTGAAAAGCTTTCTCGTGTGTCCTCGTGTTGCTGTACTGTCACTCTCCTGGAAACTTTATAGATTCCGGTAAATATTTTATACGTTTCAATAAGGTCGCCTCTCTGATGCTGGCATTACAATGAATGTAGTTTCAGTTGTTGTAATTGTTGTTCATACAGGAGCTTTGCTATGCTGGTAACCAGCTTGGTTGCTCTTCGCTGTACCTTTTCGAGGATGTCAATGCCCTTTGCCAGGTATGGGCGGACATATGCCCGGTAGGGTGTCACAAATGATTTTTTGTGGTCATGTGCTTAAAAGTTCTCTATACCATGCCAAGAGCTTGCATGACTTTCTTTGCTGTTTTCCGGCATTGCACTTTAGGTTGGTGGTCAACCACACCCTAACGTCCTTTTTGGCTCCAGTCTTGTGTGTCATAGACATAGTCTACGTTTTGTGTGACAGTTTCCCCACTTGCATTTCTCAAGGTTGAATTGTAACAACCATTCTTTACTCCAATCTTCCAGGGTGTCAATGTCAGATTGCAGTTGGTCTTGGTCTTCCTGGTTCGTTACGGATCGCTGTGTATAGGACTAGTCTATAGACTATACTACTATAGCTTCGTGTCATCGGCAAACATCTTGATGCTGCAGTGGACCAGGTCTGGGATGTCATTCGCGTAGAGGATAAAAAGACCTATAGGCTATGTCAGATCCGTGGGGAACTCCACTGTCAGTGTCAGTTATGACGATGTCGATGACGAGTACCCATTCTGTCTGACTTAGTCTTAGACTTAGTCTTAGATCCATTGAGTACTAGTATTGCCTCACCGTCTCATTACACACTAATGGGGCATATATGAATACAACACTAACCGTAACACCATGAATATGATTTAATCATAATTATCATCATGCAATGACAAAACAGGAACCCGCTAGCGTCCGCTATCCATGCAATACGACATCATGGACAAAGTTACAGCCGGTGAGCGATAATCTAGGAGATTATGACTGTTTCAGTGTTTGCGCTACTCACCACAATACCAGTCAATTTCTTCTATAAATCCAGCAAATTAATGAATGCGTATATACGAACCTTCTGAATTAAGGCTTTGTTACTTTATTTCTCAGTTCAACGAAAAGTGCATTTTTTAACCAAGCACATGTACAATTTACCATTATCTACGCCCCCTACCAGAGTTGTAGCGAACTACACAAAAATGATGTGGCTATACACCCGGTTGCTTATTTCTTAAGAAATGAGAGGGGAAAGGAGATATAGTTGTGAAATACATTGCAACCTTAGTACATGGTATAATTTGAGGGAAAAGTAAACGTGTCCGAATAACGTTGGTAATGCTTTCATTCTGTATGACTCGACAACAATATAAGATATGTGTAGGCTGCGGGCGAAAAAATAAACAAGTATATAACCTTATGGTAAACATGGTATGTGTGGGATATAAAAAATAGGACCATGAGACTCCTCTAAGACAGTGGTAGTCGCTATCGAGGAGCCATATTTTGTGCTAGAAATTTAGCTGAATCAATACAACACCGTAAACAAATTCTTCCACAGAAAAAGTAACATAATAAAAATATCTGATTATGTACACCCGTATATGTACGTACGTAGAAAAGGTATGACAGTGTGTGTGTGTGTGGTGTGGTTTGTAGTGTATGTATATATATGTGTGTGTGTGTGTGTGTGTGTGTGTGTGTGTGTGTGTGTGTGTGTGTGTGTGTGTGTGTGTGTGTGTGTGTGTGTGTGTGTGTGTGTGTGTGTGTGTGTGTGTGTGTGTGTGTGTGTGTGTGTGTGTGTGTGTGTGTGTGTGTGTGTGTGTGTGTGTGTGTGTGTGTGTGTGTGTGTGTGAACATGCCCACATATTTACATAGTTTGCGGTTTAGGCACCGTTTATTTTAAAATATAACAAAACAATCCATAAAATTATGTATTATTCGACATGATTTCTGCGAAACATTTTCTGTAGAATATCACTGCACTACAGTTCGATAGGATATGTAGTTATTATATTGTTTTGATAAAATATCTCAATATTGTTTTGATAAAATAGCTGAATATATAGTCAGATATTCTTTTAATATAAATCTTTAAATTCACACAAACAATTATATTTTTGTTTGTTAAGTGTTATGGCGATGGTGGAATCGAATGCCAGAATCAATTACAAAACGATATGTAATATAGTGCAGTGTCTTTACGCTGTTGAGCAATGAGTCCAGACAATGTTGTGCTATTACTATAATATGTATATAAGCTCGCTAAACGGGTTCTTTATAATAAATAAGTTACATAATAATATAAATCGTTTGTTTTCTAAACGTTTATTTATTTGAAATCCCACCAGAACTGCTACATGACCAATGTATCCAGTACACAGCTCGACGTCAACTGAACTACTCGTTCCGTTTTAAATTCGATTTACGCACGCGAACGCGCGCGCTTTATATTAATTATCGTCACGGTACGCTTCCGCGCTATAACGTTTTAAATAAGTGTCAGTTGCAGCGCCTACACTCACCCCTCGTTTGGTTGCCATCTGGTTAACAGTGTGTAACAAAACGAAAACACGCAAATATAATATAATCTAACAGTTCAATTACGACACGCCGATCGCGGTTCATGGTACAGGTTTTTGTGCTGACCGGCCGTGCTACGTGTAGGTCGACATGACCGAGTTTCTTGTATTTCCTCATTTGACTCGCCTGCGTATTCGTTGTGTGAAGTGGGCTGTTTAGCACCAACATCCGAACTGCCAAGCCGCGGCGCAGGTGTCGCCATCTCATAGCGACACAGCAATCGTTCATCATCTGATGAGTCGTCATCAACATCTCGGCGTGCTGTGGGCACACACGGTAGGCGTCGCTTTGTCAGTACAGGTGCATCGTTGCCAGGTACATACGGTTTCAGAGACGAACGATGCAGTGTGTGTTGCACGTCTGACCCGTCTACCGGTGTAATCACATACACATCGTTTGTTCCTTGTCGAGAGATCACTCTGTAGACCGTGTCGTCCCAAGCGTCCTGAATCTTGTTGCGTCCCAGGATGCCACGCTTTCGACGATACACGCGTTCACCATCAGCCAATGGCATATCGTTAGCTGTAGGTCGAAACAATTCTTACGTTGATCGGCTTCTCTCTCCAGTTGTGTGCGAGCACGAGAGTTAGCTTCACGCAGGCGTCGCTGATGTTCAATGACCCAATCAGTTTGAATATCATCCTGATCACCAGTGCCAAGTAGGAGGTCCACTGGCTGACGCCCTTGCCGGCCAAACATCAGGTAATAGGGTGCATAACCGGTGCTCGAGTGAGGTGTCAAGTTGTATGCCTGTACAATTTCACAGATGTGATCTACCCGCCGACGCTTCTTTTCTGAACTCAACGTTCTCAACAGATCGTGTAACGTCCGGTTAAAACGCTCGCATTGTCCATTCCCAGCCGGGTGATATGGCGTAGTATGGGAGCGTTTGATGTCATAAGTTTTCGCCAACTCCCGTATAATGGCTGACTCAAAGTTACGCCCATTGTCACTGTGCAATCGCTGCGGCACACCGTACCGTTGGAACCATTCACTGACGAGCACTTTCGCCACTGTGTCTGCCTTCTGGTTGCGAGTAGGGACTGCAATGGTAAATTTGCTGAAAACATCTGTGATGACCAATACATTTTCCCGGCCGTCAGAAGATGGCTCCAACACGGTGAAGTCCATTGCCATCACCTCTAATGGCTGCGTTGCCATGAGACGTCCGAGAGGAGTGTGCAACTTATGCGGCTGTATCTTCGCAAGTGCACAACGGTCACACTTCTGTGTCCAAGTCAGGACATCGTTGTGCATATTTGCCCAGAAACATCGGCCTCGAATCAGATGTTCCGTCCGTTCTGTTCCTTGATGGCCAGCGCGATCATGCAATTCCCTCAATACTTGGTCGCGGAGACAAATGGGCAGAAGTAACTGTTGAAATTCTCCGAGCCTTGTATCAACAATGCGTCGATACAAAACGCCATTCTTCTCGACAATGCGTCCCCATTGCCGCATCAACTGAATGGCACTCATTGATTCAGTCTCTCTCTCTTGTCTCGTGAGTTTTCTTCCCAATTGGCGGAAATATCTCAACCGCCCGATAGCAGAGTCGTTTGCTTGCATGTTAGCCATGTCACCGTTCGAAATGCCTGGCAGTGTTGTAACAGCAACGTCTGCCAGTTCTTCTGTGTTAGCGATGTGTTCCATCGCTGTGACTCGTACCTCTACAGGTACCACTGAAGTTGCAGTCGCATTGGCTAATATAGCTTCAGCGTTCGATGCCATTGAATTAACCACCTCGGGTAATCTTGATAACCCATCTGCGTTCGCATTGCAATGTCCAGGTCGGTACTTAATGTCGAAGTCAAACGATGCAAGTGCGGCTGCCCACCTCTGTTCTACAGCCGATAACTTGGCTTTCTTGTGAAAATATGTCAACGGGTTATTGTCCGTGTAAACCGTGAATCTGCCACCCTGAAGATAATCACGGAATTTCTCGGTAATGACACATTTTAAAGCGAGTGTTTCCAGCTTCATCGATGAATAATTTGCGTCATTTCGTTCCGCTCCCCTTAGTCCGCGACTGGCATATGCGATCACTCGACGACGGCCATCTTGTTTTTGGGTCAGGACCGCGCCCAAACCTCTATCACTCGCATCAGTCTCAACTATGAAGGGCAGTCGGTAGTCTGCAAACCCGAGGACTGGTGCTGACGTAAGTGCTAGCTTCAAGGCGTCGAACGCGTGCTGACAATCCTCCGTCCAAACATCTACGATGCTGCGCACTAAACTCATCCGTCGTTTCCCTTTGCGTCTTTGCATGCTGCCGTCACTACTCGGTGTAGCGGTGTCGCTAGTTGTGTAAACCGTGGTACAAAACGACGATAGTACGATGCAAACCCTATGAAAGATCGAAGTTGTCGTAGGGTCTGAGGTATAGGCCACTCTCGTACCGCGACGATTTTCTCAGGATCGGTTGCCACACCTTCCTCACTTACCACATGACCGAGGTACTTGACACTTTTCTTGAAGAAACTGTGTTTACTGATCTTTAGTTTAAGGCCATACATCCCCAAACGACTTAGCACAGTATCAAGTCTAGCCAAATGTTCATCTAGTGTAGCCGAGTATACGACAATGTCATCCAGATAGACAAGCAATATGTTGAACATATCAGCCTGAAACACCGTCTGCATTAGTCTCTGAAAAGTCGCTGGCGCGTTACGTAGTCCGAAAGGCATGCGCGTATATTCATACAACCCGACTGGGGTCGTGGACGCCGTCTTTCGCTGATCCTCCGGATCCATCTGTACCTGGTTATACGCCGACTGTAAATCTAATGTTGAAAACCACTTCGATCCAGTCATCGCGTCCATGGATTCTACGATGCGAGGGAGTGCGTACGCATCCTTTACCGTCTTTGCGTTCAACGCACGATAGTCCACGCACATACGTAGTGCACCGGATTTCTTCCGCACTAAAACGATGGGACTGGCATGATCGCTATGACTCGGCACTATGACACCCGTTCGCAGTAGCTTCTCCAGATGCTCTTTAACTTCGTCCAGCTGGGTGGGAGGAAGATTGTGTCACCGGTTGAGTGTCAGTCGTCCAAATGCGGTGTTTAATCGCATCCGTGCAACCGAGATCATCTTCTGATGACGCAAATACATCAACATGCTTCTGAAACATCGCTCTCGCTTTGTCTCTGGCCGCGGAGCTATCCTCTAGACCGGATAAGTCCAAACTGGCAAGTATGTCAACAGAAGGTTCTTCACGAGTCGTCCGTGAATGTTCAACCCCTCCGTCCACCATGTTGATTTTTATTTCATTCAAGCTCACCTCCACTTTCGCGGAAATGCATACAGTGGCCGAACACAAAAGACCAATTCTCATACCTGGGTTCAAATTCACGCCGGTTGAAGAATTGTTGACTACCTTGAAAACGAAAGAATCGGATTCGACTAATGTATTCAACGTGAAAAGCTTTCCTGCAAATGCAGTAGATAGAGGTTCCACTATGGCAGTTCCCGACCCACAATGTCCTATTGCAGGAATGTCCATCGTCGAGTGCGCGGGAACGAAGATTGGACGACAGCCAGCCACTCTCGCTACACGTGTCCTGGCTCGGAGTGAATCATCGACAACAGCCATGGAACGAAATGCCTCACTCATAGCAGGCACATGTGATAGTACATTGGTTCCGAGCAGACCACACACATCAGCATTCTTGTGTTCACTATCCTTTACAACTAGCACGCCTCGCTTCGGCACCACAACACCACATACTTCAATATATAATTCCAAGTAACCAACATATGGCACAGACAACCCATTTGCCGCTCGGACGGTCAACCAATTATTTGGGTTGTGAAGATCATTGCCGGTGACCAGGTGTTTTCGGTAAAACGCCTCTGTGATCGTGGTGACCTGGCTTCCCGTGTCTACCAGAAAACGAATGTTCACGCCACCAACCGTGGCTTCGACGAACGGCGCGTTTCCCACCAATTGTTTCCATGCTGAAGAGTTTGTTTTTCCTACCCTCTCCTCTGCTCGACTCTCAGCGGAGGAGACAGTTAATTTAAATGGTTCCTGACTTCGTTCTGTGCCGCTGCATAGGCCCGACACTGGTGCTGCGCGTGACCCCTGCACCCACAGAAATTGCACATCCGGTTAGTCTCGGTCTGAAAACCCAGGAGATCGCCTCCGACATTCGCGGGCATAATGGCCTGGCTGGCCACACTGGTAACAATTACCTTTAACGTTGCGACGTCTACGATCGTCAGTTGTAGTTGGCGCTCCCAGCGTTCGTATCAGCTGTTGTTGCTGTTCAACGATGACTTTCAGCATTGCCATGACCCCGTCTTCCACAGCGGCCTCCTGCGACGCTGCGCGTACCTGACGTTTTCCTGCATCCGTTTCAGCAGTCCATCGAACAGCCATGTCCCTGATCTCGATAAATGATGCGCTCGGTTGTGCCTCCGTCTTTTTTTTCAGTTCCCATCGCAGCATCGACTCCCGTACATTCTCCACCAGCTGATCACTGAGCATGGTGTCCCGGTTAGGCACATATCGTGGACTGACACTGTCCAGCCGAACAATACATGATGCCAATTCATGAGAGTATTCTATGATACTTTCACCGTCCCGCTGTTTTCGTTCATAAAATGAACGCAGTAATTGAGTGACACTGGCGCGCTCACCAAACGTATCCCGTGGGATCTTGAAAATGGTCTGTGCGTCACATCGTTCATCTACCGTATGGCACGCCATTTCTTTTTTCGCCGGACCCTCTAGATGACACCACACGTAATCGGCTGCATCTCGTCCGATCAGATTCTGTGTGCGTAAAGCAGCTTCCGCATCCTTGTACCAATGAGTCGCGTATTCATCACCCTTCCCGTCGAAACTACGTAGACGACGCTCTCTCTGCACAACAATCGTCACTGGAGGTGTTACCGTGGTGTGCGCATTCAGCTCACTTAATTGTCGACGCAATTCTTCCAGTTCTTCTGCCATGCAGCTACAATGGTCAGACTGATCCTTATCCCTAACTTCGCATACATTCAGAATAAAATAAAATAAATATTTGGAATTTCAGTAACTCACCCCACTTTTGGTACCAAAATGTAAGCTCGCTAAATGGGTTCTTTATAATAAATAAGTTACATAATAATATAAATCGTTTGTTTTATAAACGTTTATTTATTTGAAATCCCACCAGAACCGCTGACCAATGTATCCAGTCCACAGCTCGACGTCAACTGAACTACTCGTTCCGTTTTTAATTCGATTTACGCACGCTCACGTTCTCACGCGAACGCGCGCGCTTTATCGTCACGGTACGCTTCTGCGCTATAACGTTTTAAATAAGTGTCAGTTGCAGCGCCTACATGTAGTATAGTGCAGTGTCTTTACACTGTTGAGCAATGAGTCCAGACAATGTTGTGTTATTACTATATATAGTACAGTGCAGTGTCTTTCTCCTGTTGAGCAATGAGTCCAGACAATGTTGTGCTATTACTATATATAGTATAGTGCAGTGTCTTCAGACCGTTGAGCAATGAGTCCACACAATGTTGTGCTATTATGTCTATGTCAAAGAGATTACCCACCTGCAAAATATTGATATGAAAAATGTGTATTATTTGTTATAGTGGATAATCTGTCATATAAATATTAATTATTTCCTATAATTTTCATAACTTATTTATTAAACTGTTTTAGCTTATTACATTATTTAATCTAGTTATATTTCTAACTGATTTACTTTTAAAAGCTGTATTTTTTATGCCTATTTATATGTACCAAATGTATATGGGTTTTACCTGAAATAAATGTATTCGTATTTAACACATTGCGTTTAGGCCAGTGCCACAATGCATCCTCCCAGGTGCCGAAGGTCACTGTCTCTTTCTGTGTTCGTTCGATTTCTTGGAAGGGAGAGAGGAAAAACGGGGAGAGCGGTGCCGTTTGATTTTTGTGAAGCATCAACGGGGGTGAGAGTACAGTTTTGGAGCATCAACGATGGGCGGGGGGGATTACCATTGGGGGTCTCAGGGTGGTGCAGCTGGAGATATTTTGGAAGCCTGCAATGGCAGGTCGAAACCCCCCCCAAATCAACCACGCTACGGGCCTATATTCTAATACAAAATAGAAAGTACACCAAAATAAAAGAGGACACAAGATAATGTACTGGTAATTCTACAGGCGCCGCACCACCCGCGACCAAAAAGTTAGCATTTGGAAAGCTGACCAACACATAGATCCATGGACTGGGCCTAAAAGATTACTATTGCAACTTATTGATCTTTACACTAACAAGTATATTTAATTATGTTTAATCAGGTCTTTGCTCTAATACTACTTACACGGGATTCCCGAATACTTGAGTGCGTAAGTCTCTAATCCATATCGTCACAAAACTGTGAACGAATTATATTTTAATAATTGATTTATTCAAACATTCAACCTGCACTTGCATAGACTATTTACGGTGTGAACAGACACACGCACATTATATATTAAAATATAGTGATGACACATAACATGCTGGCACACAGGCACGCACATACGCCCACACAGCATACCGATCCATCACCGATATATTTTGTGTGAAAATGATTAAAAATATTATTATGGTTATTTATACGTGTGCTAACAGTTAAAATATTAAAGCCAAACCTCATTATCCACACAACCCGGGGTCAACATTTTAAACAGACCGGCTATTTCATATATATATTTTGTGTGAAAATTATTAAAAATATTATTATGGTTATTTATACGTGTGCTAACAGTTAAAATATTAAAGCCAAACCTCATTATCCACACAACCCGGGGTCAACATTTTAAACAGACCGGCTATTTCATATATATATATACACACACACACATATATATATATATATGTATATATATATATATATATATACATGTATATATATATATATTTACCAATGGTTGGTATCCTTATCCATCTGACATGCAGGACTTGTTGCTGAATAAAGCTAAATGTATAGTAAACTCTTGTTAACGGTTGTTAAATCTTGGCCGGTGTTCTAAAATTGTGTTCAGTGTGTTTGTTTAAAATCTTAAGTTCTCATCTAAACAAACAAGGGTGGCACCAACACGTGAGCACTGTTCGGGTGGCTCACGGCTGGTGACTGAGCGAGTACAGTCGTCGTCCCAGTGTCTCTAGCCGGTCTCGATACTCCAGCCTCTCATAGTTGTTAGCGGGGACGCCCTGGAAGCCGTACAAGGCCCCGAACCACGCTGCGGCGATGGTGCCCGTGCTGTCGCTGTCGCCGCCGTGGAAGACGGCGTGATCACACAGCTTATGCCACGACGACCCGGCGGCAAGGACGGCGTCGTAGGCGATCATCGGGGCGTCGTGGCCGCTGCTGCCGGCATTGCCTCTGTAGCTAAGCGACTTGTAGAACTCATCGCGGGCGCGAACGCCGTAGTCGGACGGGAACTCGGGATTGGAGCAACCGTCGGTGATGCCTCGATATGTCAGGTAGTTGGCCCACGCGTCGCTGAAGTAATACCACATTTTGATGTTCTCCTCCACGCACCTTCCCGTGTCGACGATGTACTGCAAGGCCTGTGGGAGGACCTCCATGAGCGCGGCGCCCCACGACCGCGGCGCCTTGCCCTGCACGGCGTACGAGGTAAAAAGCGCGGCGGTAAGTGAGCCGAGGAAGCCGGTCGGGTGATGGTGCGTCATGCGACCAGCCTCGATGCTGACGGCCACCAGATCGTCGAGTTGCTTCTGGGCCTTGTATCGCAGTCCGATACACATGGACCTCATAGCGGCGCCACAACCCCCGCCACGCTGATTGAATGGTATATGGTAGCCGCCTGGTCGTAACGGACGGAGGACCGATACGGACGCCTGGCATGTAAAGCCCGGAGCGCGGAAGTGCATGTCTCGCATGCTCTTGATGTAGTCGGCGGCGAGCTGAGGACAACAGCAACACGTTTACGCAGTTTGCACCGACTCACATGGATAGTCACATTACACATCATGAATCACAACCAGGTTACATGAAGCAGCTAACTGTGGACTTAAGTTATTACCATTAAGGTATTTTGCTCGTAAATGCGTTCACAGTGGAGCCATCTGGAGATTTGGTCGCCATTCAATTTGCCGTTTCGATCTCTCTCTGACAGGCAGAACAGCATATTATATTGGACACACGTAAGTAAATATCTCGAAATAACCAACTTTGTTTTTTACTATATCACGAATTGGTCAATCATGTCTATGTTATAAGAAAGTGATTGAATAAACATAGAAAGAGCAAGCGGACCTCGGCACCTGGGATGAGATACTGGCAGGTAGCCGCCAAAGTTAGCGTATTACTTAATATATGGGTGACAGTAAGACAGCATCAGTAAGAGGACTGTCGTTTTCTACTGCAACCACACGTATAAACAATGTACTACATATTAAGTTAACTGTGGCACGAGAAACTGCGAATTCATTTACAACACGTTAGTCGGTGCTGTAGGTATACCTAGCGGTAAGATAATGTAGGAGACCCAAACACAACAAAATATTACTGAGAAACAAAACTAGTTATAGTTTTATATCAGTAGCCCTCACACAAACCTGAAGGTAGAGTTGCTCACGATCACTGTTTGGGCCGCCTGATGACGCCACCAGTGCTTCAGCTGTAGCCAAATGCATGACGGTATCGTCGCTGACGATCCACTTCGGAAGTGCCACGTCAATGTTGTCGATTCCCCCGAGGTCAGCAAGCTCCTGGTGGATCTGCTCCCCCGATGAACAGAATTCCCAGTCTCCTCTTTTGTATCCGAGAGCGTCTCCGACCCCACTGAGTACCATGCTGGCAACGAAACGTGACTGGAGATCAGTCATGGCTGCCTACAATAATAATATTATTATTACATGTTGAATTGTATTGATCGTTCAGCTACTCTTACACCAAAAGTTACCACATTTTGGCAAGTAGGTTGAATGCGCATGCGTCAGGTGTAGTCCATTCAGATTTCCCGCTCCGCTATTACCGATAATATCCACGATTATAAAACTTTTTTATTAGTCCGGGTGTTGGCCAGTAAAGTGTGCATTAGGGTCTGCTCGGTGTTTTTTTTGCATTGTTGTGATGTTCAAACATTCAAAGTCAATAATTCGTAGGATGCCACCCTGGTACCTTGAGCATTTTTTTATAAACTCATTAATATGCAAATTAGTCATCACCATTAAAATATATACTACTTTTCAGAATATCTCGAATTGTAAACATCCAAACAATCAAAATGATGTGTCCAAACGCATGTTTTCCAAATGGATGTGTGAATGCTGTGGTTCCTTCGTGGTATGAAATTTGGGTTTTCCGTGCTATTGACAACTGGTAATGACGTGGGCAGGTATTTTCTCTGAGTATGGTGGATGCCGCTGCCATTAAGATGAATAACGTTATTGCCTGTCCCAAAGCCTATCCAAATGTATGCAGCTGGATATAAACTTGACAAGCTCATAACTCCCACCGATCGCAAACACACTGCGAATCATGCATGGCTTTGATCCATTTTCCACAAAGCATTTTGTACAAGGATCAACAGTTGCGTACCAGGTTCTTCATGGTCTTACTGGATATAGCATGTCATAGTTGCACGTGGTGACGACAGCCGGGGTGTCTGAAGTGTCAAAACACTTCCTTTCAACCTAGAGAGTGGAGCCTTGCAACCTTAATGGAGATAAATGCAAATCTATGTTGGTATCATCGCGACGGAAGTATTCCCAGTTTATTGACACCTTGTTATCCCGTGTTACTTTCCTCAGAATCCCGTTACCACGCTTCTCTCTTGTCGATTATTTGATTGTGCTGGCGAGGTACGTGTCCCGATCGACGCTAATATTGTTGGAGTGAATTAAGTGCTTCATGATGTGTGGAACAACAAAACTGTCTGCATACTCATTAAACGTGGCGATGTTGGTTGTTGCATCTTTTGACAGTGACCTTCAACCGTCACTTTCAACGTTCACTCCTCAGTTAGACCACCACTTTACAACTCTATGCCATGCCTAATTTTGACGGGGATAATTGTAATCGCAGAACGTCTGCGGAATAGCGCAGTTTCGAACATTCACCATTTGGTGGTATCCTTGCTTGATCTTCACTCCACACTTACTGCACCACTTGATAGCTCCGCGTGGTGTCCAGTATTTACGGGGAAAGAGTAGGCTTTCCAAAGGTATATGACGTGACCATGCATTGAAAGGTAACGTATATAAGCCACCATTGGTTTTGTATAACGGAATGGCGTAATTTATTACTTGACAGTGATACTGATTGATCGTCGGTCCACACAAACTCCGTCAACTGACACCTCCAAGTCACATCACATTTTGATGGGAAGAAATTGTTCTTTCACGGTGCATACAAAATGAAAATGAAGTAGATACAGAGTTATTGTAACTATATGACGTTTGCGGTATTGCAGAAATTCGAATATTCACAATTTCACGGTGACCTTGTTTGACCTTAGCTCCACACTTACTAAACCGGGTAACAGTTCCATGTCGTATCTCATTTTGACGGGGAGACAATAAGCTTTCCAAAAATATATTACACCTGGAAATAAAATATTCGAGTAGACCGTTTCATGAAGATTGTATATATTAGTTAATGTGTTATTAAAAATACTGTAGAATTTTATCCCGATACTCACAAAGTACATATACATAAGAGTGCAATTTGACTTAAAACAGTAGCAATTAATGACATCATACTGATTGAATTGGAGTGAAGTAATAGCTGTAACATGTGTAGTAAAACGTCTTAATAATATTCCTTATAATTTTGGCTTAGTTATTTTATATGTTATTTTATACCTAAGTTATTTTATTTTAATCCTAGATCATATCGTTACATTGCATTGATAATTATGTATATTGCTGTTTTTAAGTTTTTAGGTTCTACCAGAGCAGTAGGGATTCCCATTACATAATATAGTTACAGCCCACATGGAGGCATTCTGTTTGACACTGGGAAAATGGCAGGCTAGACCAATATACAGATTTACAGCTGGCCACTCCACTCAGAGCCACCCCAGTGATCAGGGCAAAGTCCACTATCCATTTACATCAGTAGGGTGGCTCCCATTATAGCTGCATATAATTGTCTTAATGGGAGCCTCCCTGACCTTACAATGAATATTATACTGTAGTTTATGATGGTAAAAAAATACTGTCTGTCTGTTATAAATAGAGATCAGTGGGGCTACAGGAGGGAGCAGCAGAGAAACAGCTGGACAATTTTGCATTTTGGGGGGCCCTGAGGTGCTCTTAGAATGATTCAATCAAATACAGATTCCTTGTATATAACGACAGTACCCAAAGTACATCTTTGCAAAATTTGAAAAAAGTTACTGAACAGTTTTTGAAAATATAGAGCTTTGGAGACTGGTAGGTGGTAATCTAACCTCTCAGCACTAGTGTTCACTGCCAACAACTGGATTCATCCTCCATCCTCTAAAGTTACTAGAGCCACCATTAATTCATAGTCAAGTTGATTAGCTCAATGGGGCAAGTAAGACAATACACAACACTGTGAGTGACAGTGTCCAGAGTGAGGCGTAAGCCATGTCCTTCAATTATTGAATAGATCAATTAAATCTGCCCCTCAGTCCCAATTTACTATTAGTCATAATTATAAGGGACTTGACATGGCAGCTGGTGAAATTTACAACAACCTTAGTGATGATGATGTAGACATTTTCTTGAAAATGTATGTTCTACTATATGCTGATGACACTAGAATGATTCAATCAAATACAGATTTCTTGTGTATAGCGGGACGATGTCAACTCTTCTAATGGTTTGTTTTGGTTGTTTCAGGTGTCAACTATATTGTGAATCTGTAATTATTAGTCTATATTGATACAATTGATTTACATAGTACCATGTCTACACAAGGCATGACAAGTGTAAACAGAACAGTAGAATACATTTGATATCAATAAAGTGTAGGATATTTCACTCTACAGTTGTCCAGAATATTAATGTTCTATGTTTGTCACATACAGGTGACAATACATCTTTAACCAATATACACCACAGTCACACCATTTTTATAATAATTAAATGAACATCAAAATAAACACAACTTGCAATTATAGAAAAATCAATAGTTTTGAAGATACAGTTTAATAGCTGCAGGCATCTGAGTCTAACAGGGGTCAAGTGTGTCTGCTCTGCCTGTGACCAATTAAAGATTAGTCAAGGTCTCAATGGAACAATAGCACTAGGCTGCAGAGTGGAGGGATGATGCTGGCTGTTTCTGGCACATTACACAAATCTACTGTTGGGGGTGGTCTCAAGGGCCCTTCTCAAAACCACATCACTAGATAATGTAAACCTTTTGCACTTTGGGGGCCCCTTAGGTGCCCTTAGAATGAATCAATCAAATACATATTTCTTGTGTATAGTGGAAGCACCCTAAGATACATCTATGCATGATTAGAAAAACAAGTTGCTGAACAGTTTTTGAAAAAATAGGCAAAATGTGACAAATTACCAACTTTTTGGGCCCTTGGGGGCCCTACGGGGTCCTTAGAATGATTCAATCAAATACAGATTTCTCGTGCATAATAATAATAATAATAAGATAACTTCTGTTGCACCTAAATCCTTGGAAACCAAGCTCAGAGGCGCATCAAAACAAAAGGGTTGGTCAATCTCAAAATCCATAAGTAGTTTTCCAGTTGTCAACAGATGGGTCAATGCGCTAGGGAGCTACGGTGGATAAGCAAGGTTGTAAAGATACGTTTTTAAATGACGACGGAATTTTGTAATATTTTCAACTGATCTAACACTAAGAGGAAGCATATTCCAAAGAATTGGTGCAGCAACAGAAAAAGCCCTAGTTCCAATGTTAGTGTTGACTCTAGAAACAAAAAGTAGGTCAGAACTAGATGATCGAAGCTGGATAGATTTTCTTACAGGAGTAAGCAATAAATGCAAATAAGATGGTTGCTTATTGGACAGTGCCTGGTATGTAATGGTACAGATCTGAAATATTATACGATATCGTACAGGAAGCCAATGCAAAGACTTCAAAAGTGGCACAGAGCAAGAAAAATTAGATCTTGTAACTACTCTTGCTAGACAATTTTGGACACGCTGAAGTTTTGTGATATCCTTGCTAGCGATATTATAAAGGAGGGAATTGCAATAGTCAAGTCTGCTGCTAACAAGCGCTGTTGCAATAGTCTTAGCAACAGAAAATGACATATACCGGCGAATACGGCGAAGATCACGAATATGATAAAAACAGCAGCGACATGTTTGAGATATATGTCGTCGGAAATTTAAGTTACTATCAAAGATCACTCTTAGATTCCACACCGAGGTTGCTGGTGTGATATACTGATTCAAAATACGCGTAGGGAAAAAACCATCCAGTTTACAACGCTGCATTGGAGTACCAATAATGATCAATTCAGTTTTATTTGCATTTAATTTCAACTTGCTGTCAGTCATCCAATGGAAGATATCTTGAAGGCAATCACTAAGTTGGTTAAGGGAGCGATTTGTATCCGGGGTAGCCAACGAAATGTAGATCTGAGTATCATCAGCATAAAGATGATGATCTAAGTTATGTCTTTGTATAACAGAGCTTAGTGGCGTGGTGTAAAGAGTAAAAAACAAAGGCCCAAGAACAGAACCCTGGGGAACACCAAATAAAGCCGGCAGTGCAGCTGAAAAGCAGTTCCCAATCTTTATAGTTTGGTATCTATCAGTTAGATACGAAGAAAACCAGCTTAGAGCTGTGCCAGATATGCCGTACCACTTTAATAGGCGTTCAATGAGAATGCTGTGATCAATCGTGTCAAACGCGGCAGAGAGATCTAGTAAGGTAAGTGCAGTCACTTTACCATTATTAATGTTCAAGTTAATGTCATTATGAACCTTTAAGAGGGCATTCTCTGTTGAATGAAACTGCCTATATGCTGATTGTGACACATTAGTTAAGACATTTATGCTAGTGTGAGACCTTAGACGACTTGCTACAACCTTTTCTAGTATTTTGGAAATGAAGTTGACGCACACACTGACATTACTTGTATTATGACGTGGGAAAGCAGAACGAATAATACTGATTTTATTATTGAAGTGACTAGAGAACGAATCACATAGAGACTTAACTGACACATGATCAGGTAGTGATGGAGTAGGCCGTCTGTGTAGAATGTTATTGATGCAGTTCCATAACTGACGCGGATTATCAGACTTATTTATGACCATATCTGTAAAATAATCTGATTTAGCTTTAGCCATTTGTCTGTTACAGAGGTGACATTGCTTAGAATAGCGCGATCTATCTAATGGCGAGCGTGATTTGCGCCATACACGCTCTAAATAACGACGACGCCTTTTACATAGTATAATTTTGGAAGTCATCTATGGAGCCGGTGGCCTTTCTGACACCCATTTGAATTTTATAGATGCATGTTTGTCAAGTAGTGCATTGAGTACTTAACAGTACTGTTTATATAAGTCAGATAGATGTTGTTTTGGATCTGTGATAAGGTCAGATATAAGGATATCAGCCATTAAAGCTGTAATGTCAATCCTATGAATGGCTCTGTAAGACACATTGTGTTTGGATTGTAAAGGGGCTATATAACCATTAATACTGGCAATGACAGTATGGTGGTCTGATAAACCATCTGAAACAATAGGTGCTTGGATATTATTACAAGTTGAATGGGTTATCAAGAGGTCAAGCCAATGGCCATGTATATGTGTCGAAAGGGTAACATGTTGTTTCAAATCAAATGATGCCAGAATATCATCAAACGTAGTTGTAGTTGAAGAAGGTATATCCAAATGTAGATTAAAATCACCAAGAATGTAAAATTCTGAATGAATAACTGCCAGATTTTCCAACATATCCTGAAAGTCTTCAAAGAAATTGGCCGGATGTTCTGGAGGGCGATAGATACAAACAAAGTGTGCGGAGAAAGAAGAATCTGAAATTTCAGCACAGATGGACTCAAAACTAGAGTATTCAAGGTTAGAATGTAATTTAACTTTGAACTGCTGTGATATAAAAAAGCCAACACCACCTCCACGGCCGACTAAACGTGGTCGATGGTGAAAGGTGTAACCAGAAGGGGAAACGTCAGCAATGCATGCATGTGTATCATGTGGTCTGAGCCAGGTCTCAGTTACAGCTAGAATGTTTATTTTCTTTGAAATTAATAAATCACAAAGTGAGGCTGTCTTATCTCGTACAGATCGAACGTTTGTAGTGGCCACCCGAATGATTCGTCTAACAGATGGCCCAGGATTGAGACTTACATCTCCTGCTAGTGTTCAAATAGGGGTATTGGTTGAATTGTATTTGTCTAGACGCAAAAGGCTTTATTGTGCCTTCATCGATTATAAGAAAGTATTTGATTTTGTAGACTGGTCCTCCCTGTGGTCTAAGATAATTTCATGTGGTATTAATGGTATTGTGTTGAAAGTTGTATACAACATGTACAAAAATGCTAAACCATGTATAAATCAGGGCCAGGCTGTGTCAGCCTTCTTCTCATGTGATGTATAGGTATGGCAAGGAGAAAACTTGTGTCCTTTGTTATTTGCTATTTACCTGAATAATTTTGAACACTATTAGTCACAATTATAACGGACTCGACATGGCAGCTGGTGAAATTTACAACAACCTTAGTGATGATGATGTAGAAAATGTATGTCCTACTATATGCTGATAACACTAGAATGATTCAATCAAATACAGATTTCTTGCTTGTGTATAGCGGAACTATGTCAACCATCTAATGGTTGACATTTGAGGTGTCAACTATATTGTGAATCTGTAGTTATTAGTTTATATTGATTTAAAGTGTTAGGCAACTGTTCAGTCTAACAGGGGTCAAGTGTGTCTACTCTGTCTGGGCACTGTGACCAATTAAAGATTAGTCAAGGTCTCAATGGAACAGTAGCACTAGGCTGCAGAGTTTAGTCATGCTGCTGGCTTTCCGGCACATTAAGTGGTTAGGACACTGTTAGACTTCCTGCTTGGTTACAGCTTTACGAAAAAAAGTGCAGTATATTTTTGAGAAATGACTTTACAATATTCACTTGCTCTGACATAAGTGCATTTGAGTAGTCAGATTTCTAGATGTGATTGTAGAAGCTGTTGACAGTAAAATGGTGTCTTTTTAGCTGATTTTACTAAGCGGAAGGGTATCTGGCAGCAATTTGGCTAGTTGACACTTTAGCCGGATTACTGCCTGCATCCATTTGTAAATATTGACGGGTGTCATACATACAGGCATTTTGCAAGAGCTAGAAATATTAGATTTTGACTAAACTCGACCAGCATGTCAATGAGATGATAATAACAGCAGGTGAGAAGTTTAAGAAACTTTATAGGTCACGTTTTCTTATAATCACACAAAACATTAACATGGTCGCCAATGGGAAAACTGACAGTGTGCTGACCCCTTAAACAAAATCTACTGTTGGGGGTGGTCTCAAGGACCCTTCTCAAAACCATATCACTAGATAATGTAAAACTTGTGCACTTTGGGGGCCCCTTAGGTGCCCTTAGAATGATTCAATCAAATACAGATTTCTTGTATATAGTAGCAGCACCCTAAAATACATCTATACAAAATTAGAAAAAAAGTTGTTGAACATTTTTTGAAAAAATAGGCAAAATGTTACATTTTTACCAGTTTTGGGATCCTTGGAGGCCCTAGGGAGCCCTTAATATGATTCAATCAAATACAGATTTCTCGTGCATAGTGCCAATGCCCTAAGATCATATGTCTGTGCAAAATTAGAGAAAAAGTTGCTGAACGGTTTCTGAGATACGGCATCTAACGGCGGACACAGAGTGATGGCAATAGTCCCTTGGACCTTCGGCCAAAGGACTACAAATTGCATACTTCTAGTTCTCATAAAATGTCTGTATGTGTGACACCTGTCAATATTTACAAATGCCGGCAAGAATTACTCCGCAAACAGGTCACACAGGCAAATATCCTTATGCTTATTCAAATTATCTATAAATCCACCACCATAAATCAACACCTTCTACAATCACACATGAAAATCTCCCTACTCAAATGCCTTATGTCACAGCATGTGAATTTTTTTTTAAATCATTTCTAAAAAATACACTGCATTTTTCTTCATGTGCAATGCAACAGGAAGTCTAACTAGAACATGACCCCGATAGCCAGTTTTATTGAGGCAACTGACCCCATTAATGGCCATCTTGACTAGGACCATTCATTAGTGGATGGGGCTGGTAATTACACTGCCTACACTGTCAGAGAGTCAGAGTAGATGGATCAGTCTCCATAATAAAGTCATAAAACGTTTCCCTAGTATACTCTTGTAATCAATGATTTAAAGGACACTAGTAGATGTTAGTACTTCTTCAGAGTCAATTAAATTCAACAGATGTGGCTCTCTGTAAGGATCAACGACAGCTACACATGAATGTATGTCTCCATGCCATGCCCCCGCCTGACTATGCACCAGCATGCAACAGAACACTAAAAATATGTGTTAGCTCATATAATAATAATAATAATAATAAAGTGGTCAGAAATGCCCATGTCCGTAACGGTAACATTTCGAACAAGGTGTTCGTCCGTGCTGCGGGTCATGAGTACATCCAACGTGTGTCCTTTCCTGTGGGTTGGCCCGCGAACATGCAACACCATATCCACATCATACATGTTTATTATTTATATCCTATAGACAGCACAGCAGAGTCAGAGAGTTGTGTTACTGTTCTTAGTTCACACAATAGCAATATAAATTACTTTTGCGATCCACGGTAGAAACCAACGAGAAGGTAACAGTAATCTTCTACCATATGTGTTGTGAATATGCAATATTGTGTATGTCGAGATGTTATGTATATAATGCCATATTCTGTCACACTTTTTGGGGCAGATAATCTTTAAAATATGAAATATAGGTATACTTTGTAAACATTAGTTAGAAATGAAATAACACTGAAGGAATTTGCTCACTCATACGGAGTTATTTTATGAGGAAACGTCAAACTTTACAGATTACCCACAAACATTTGGCTTAGCTTGATATTAGGTGTAATCTAAATGAATTAATAACTTGGCCAAAAGTAATAATTATTAACGAAATAAACATTTGAAATGTCTAGTGGTGTAACACAGTATTTAGGAATGTTTCTAAAAGCTATGTGAATATATTAATAATACTCTATAAACTTTGCAAAAATGTTAAAGAATATGGCTTGTTGGTCTGTTAAGTGTGCAACAATTGTGTTTGGAAATCATATCATTAGTGACATAACAAAGTAACATCATCACTGTCTAGTCCCTTCACTCCAACCTTCATCACCATCTAATTGTATCTGGAAAGAAATCAAAACATCAGTGACATAACAAAGCAACACCACCACCAGCTATAGTCCCTTCACCCTAACCACCATCACCACCTAATTGTATCTGGAAAGAAACCAAAACATTAGTGACATAACAAAGCAACACCACCACCAGCTATAGTCCCTTCTGGAATAGTAATGCTGTGCATATATATATATATATATAAATAAATGGCATCATACCTATACTTAGTTTACATTATATATAGAAGTATAGTAACACCTTTGCAGGTTCCGTGTACCAACTCCAACTGCTCAAATCACACTATTACTAGTATAGTCACTCACTCACTCACCCACCCACCCACCCACCCACCCACCCACCCACCCACCCACCCACCCACCCACCCACCCACCCACTCACTCACCCACCCACCCACTCATTCATTCACTCACTCTATTCCTAGTGGTGGTGCATAGCAAAACACTGTAGCACTGTAGAACGCTTCCCTTTAAGTTTAAGCCTTTATTAACACTATAATATATAACAAGTACAGTTCATAAAATACGAATGGAATGAGATCTCAGCATCTTTGTCCTTTTTTCCAGATGTTCGATTTGAACATCCGAATGCATAACATGGCATTTTCTCTGGTTATCCGTACAGTACGACCAGAAACACGGCCAAGTTGTATGAGTGCAGCAGTAGGACTGGTCATTATTGGTCTGACTGGTCTCACTCAAGATGGCCACATCTAACTTCTGCTCCCCTCAACCAGCCCAGTGATAAGAGGTGGGCATTAGCCATCCAGTTATAAATACAGATCAGTGGTTCTACGTAGGGGGTCAAGTTCCAGTTAGAAGTCGAAGAAAAGTGTAGTGTATTTTTTAGAAATGATTTTTTTTTAAATTCACATGCTATGACATAAGTGCATTTGAATAGGAAGATTTCCGTGTGTGATTGTAGAAGGTGTTGACTGTAAAATGGTGGATTTCTATGTAAGGTAGCAGTTTGGACACCTACACATGTTCATAGTTATGTTGTAACATGCTAATTAAGAGATGGAATACATCTTAATTTTCATTCTAATGTCGCCACCAGCCACAATGTGGCAGCACCATATGCTAAGTAGATGACGGGTATTGTTACATTCTTTATTTTGTGAAACTACATTTTCATGATTTAATTGCTAAGGTGTTGATTATAATTATATTTAGGTAATTAATTACTATGAGTAACCAGTTGCTTGAATGGTATGAGATAAACCCCAGAGACACTGGTCACATGTGTATTCACCAAGCATTGGTACAGCAGCTGTGGGCTAGGCTGGCTCAGGTTTCACACAACAAGGAGGAGACATTTATTTTTGGTGAGTGTCAACTTGTTCAATAATACTTTTAAGGTATTATTTCCCTTTTCTAATTATACCACATCATGAAGTGAAAGATTGTCCATCATTAGACCTAAACTTGCATGGATGTTTTAAAGCAATTATTTAGTTATAAGGGTTTTCACTATATGGAAAATTGCTTTGAGTGGACACCCCAGGATGCTGTGGTTGACCCCCACTGGCTGGTTGTAAACAGTAGTGGTCTTAATGAGTTTTAGAATACTTGCATCCTGCTGGTGATACAACTTGCAGAATATACAGTTTTAATCATGTTTAATCAGGTACTGTGTTTTGTATTATGATGCTTAATATATGTGCTATTAGGTTAATATACGGCCATATTATGCATTTAGCAACAAAGTGTGTTCTATGAAGCTATGCAGTCAGTATCAGAAACTGCCCAGTGGCCACTAATGTCCTCATGATTAATCACCCTATGGGGTTGGCTGGGTAGGATGTGGAGCATATTCCCTAGAGACTAACACTTGAAAACATGTTGGGAGCCACCCTGGATAGTGTAGCTAGATGGTAAACACTGGCCAAGTGTTTGGTTCAGTCATTTAACAAGTCATAGAATAGGTATACTCTGTAGTAAATTGGAACAGAATATCGTAACACAAAGTAGTATAGGAATATGGAATTGAAATACTTGTTTAAATAATTATATGTGTTCTGCTATAAATGACATGTTGCACCATGCCATTGCAGGAGGGAGCCAGGCCTGGAATGAATGATGTGAGATTCATTAATGAGCCTCCAGAGCAGTGTTGGGGTGAGCATGGTCATTACAGTCATGGTAGATTATGTAATTATTGCATCTGTTAGATGCTTATACTTGTGTTGTTGATTTACATACATTTGCATTCCTAGTATAACTTGTACGACAATTATAGATCTTTAGGTTACTTTACATTATACTGGATTCATTATATTGCGCGTGCGTGCTGTGTGACATGTGTCCACGCATCATAATCATTAATATATCTACGTACGTATATTTGTATTGTTAGTACTGTATTGACAAACTGTTTACTTTGTTTAGGTTTCTTTTTGTGTCCGGAAGTAAGACCACAAATAAAGAACTTGATCGAAAAGATTGGAGCCGACTTGTTGTACAAATTGGCCCCGTCACATCTAGATGATTTGAATAAGCGGAAGGATATTTGGCAGCAATTTGCCTGTGTGACCTGTTTGCGGAGTAATGCTTGCCAGCATTTGTAAATATTGACGGGTGTCACACATACATGCATTTTACGAGAGCTAGAAGTATGCAATTTTTTTAAAAATCTAACCAGCATGTCAATGAGATGATGATGACAGCAGATGAGAAGTTTAAGACTTTTGTAGGTCACGTTTTCTTATAATCAGACAAATCGCCTATGGGAAAACCAACTCTGTATTGACCCCGTAGCCGTAGCCGCTAGGTTTACCTAGCAATAAGGAAGTGTCCGTAGAGAACTGGCTATCTTTGTACGTCGGCCACTTGGTGCCATTAACGTCTCGGGAACGCCTTCAACCAGAAATATGACACATATAAGAAATGTATGCTGTTTTAGACTGACGTTTGGAAATAGGCAAAGCCTATGGCTATGGCCACCGTGCCATGGCCATGGCTGATGGCATATATATGCCGCATAGCGGCATTTGGGCTTTGTGACGAATGACCTACTCAGGCTACTGTATTGGCAACGACAATGCCAAAATACGCTACCAAATGCGACGTGCCGTGTGTGTGGTAGATAATGTATACATACAGCTTGACATTTATCCGGGAATTCCATACCTTGTACTGTCTTCTTCTTAGAGCTTGTCATGACTTCCGCAACAGGTAAATGAAGCTGAAACTACGTGTGCAGCGTGAGGTGGCGCCACCGTTTGTCATGCGCAAGAGCGCCTGAATCCGACTGATGCGTTTTATCTAACAGCGGTTCTTTTTTTGGCTGCGACCGAAAGTTTTGTTCCATAAAAAACAATGTTGTTTTTGGCCATTTATTTACTTAATACTCGTCCATACATGTTGTTTCACTACCACTTGTGCCAGTGAATCATTGATGTGAACCCCTAGACTTGGAACTATTAGTTAATCTAGTGGCCAGTTAGATTCGGTGCTTTGCGACCCATGCCTTCAAACAATTAACTAGTGAAATACGATATCAAACATCTACAAATTACTCACAAAAATACTAACGAAAGGCCAGAGAAGACAATCGACGAAAACCAACCACGAAAGCAAACAGGATTCAGAAGCAGGAATACTAAACGACTGACCACATTCACGTTGTATACCAACTGAAGGAGAAGTACCCAGAATATAATATTCTGCTCAGCATCGCGTTCGTCGACTACGGTAAGGCTTTCGACTCGGTGCAAACTAAAGCACTACTGAACTCGCTTCAAGAACAGGTGATAGAAGCCATGTACATCGAACTCCTGAAAGACATCTACGCCAGCAGCTCGATGACCGTCCAAATACACAAAGAAAGCAACACGATCAACATCAAGAGAAGAGTACGAAGGGTGACACCATATCGCCCAAGTTGTTTACGGCAACATTCAGAAGACTGACCTGGGAAACCAGAGGCTTGAGGATAGACAGAGAATGTCTCAGTCATTTTCGCCGACGACGTACTCCTATTATATACTACGACACCGCAAGAACTAAACAAAATGCTGCAGGAGCTAGCTGATAAAAGGGAAAAACAAGGTCTGAAGTTGAACATTTCGGAGACAAAATTGATGTTAGAAAACGATACACAAATATATCAACACCACACAGACAGAGAACGTTGGAAGCTTCATCTACATGGGACAGCGATACAACACCATCAGAGACAAAAACCAAGACAATGAAATTCTAAGAAAAATCACACCCGGTTGGACAGCATTCGCCAAACACCGCGACATCTTCAAGGTTAACTTTTGAACCTGCTTGGAGAGACATATCTACGACTCATACGTTCTTCCAGCGATATCATATGGCGCACAAACATGGACACTCACCAACCAGCAAAGAACAAGCTAGCAGCCGCACAAACAAGGAGAGCCGAACTAGACGAGTACTGGAAGGGCACCATTTGGGAGAGGGTAGCGCAAGACAGGCAGTTCTGGAAACGACATGCTGTGGCCGTTGCCCAACCATTGGACACTACGGCTGCACAATGATGGTTATGATGACGATATAATTATTGACTTTTCGAATAAAACGAGGACACTCCTTGCAAGTCTAAAGCAAATATTGCGAATGGAGGTGGGAAGTTCGTACTATTTCGAAAATGTTTGAAGGATATTACACTAATCACAGGCGGATCCAGGGAGCTTAGGGCCCAGACCCTTGGAAATGTGCCCACGTTCAGTTTACAGCTAGGTTACGCCAGCGATTTTTTTTTACACCATTTGATTAGGCCGCCAGTGGAGGTTTCTGAGCCCTCCTAGAGTACTCTCTGTGGATCCGCTCCTGCTAATTTACGTCATAGGCCTAACCCTCTACTGGTGATGGCAATGAGGCAAATAGTCTGTACATACCTACATTTGTCCGTGAAAGTATACTTTGAAGATTTTGATGAGGAGTGACTCGAAAAAAACATATATTTTCGTTCAGTGTGCGCAATATGCATTTTCGGCGGCATCAAACAAAATATGACTTGCGTATTTCAGATGGAAGCAAAAGGATCAATTGATGACGCATCCTGTTAATTCCAAATGCTGTGTATTTATTATCAATGAATATTTAAGGAAACACTGATGTAAATTATTCGTATCGCATGCGTTTAGTGCAGACAAGAGGCATAATAAAGGAACGTTCGGACAGTCGCTAAACACTGATCTATCAGTATTCTTTTTTAAATGTTATAATAATTTTGGAGCATTGTGTGTGTGTATGCGTGTGTGTGTATGCGCGTGTGTGTGTGTGTGTGTGTGTGTGTGTGTGTGTGTGTGTGTGTGTGTGTGTGTGTGTGTGTGTGTGTGTGTGTGTGTGTGTGTGTGTGTGTGTGTGTGTGTGTGTGTGATTCCATTTCCGGAATTTTAATCAGAATTGTTTTGAGTGGAATCTGAATTGTATACTGGAATAATTTTTGTATTCCATAGCTTAGCTAATTGTTTTATTTTGTGTATTATATATATATATATATATATAAAGAAAGAAAAACAGGAAATCATTACTACTACAATGACTCCCAAGTGAGTTGTAACTAAAAATATCAAACTTTCATTTTAGGCACATTTTGAAAATGTTGTTTTTTGCATTACAAAGCGTTAATTACTGGCACTCTACTGGATCTTTGCGTATATCTTAAACAAAGTCAGGTTATTGGTACATTCGGGTATATACACTGGGAAATCACCACAACAAAAGCCACAACATTGATGTGCTAATTTTATGACATTAGCAATAATTGCTAATGACATAAACTAGATAGCAAGCTACAGCTTCGTTGTGCACGATCATGTTCTAGTCAACTTTGTAGAAGATTTCCATAACAATGCATAAACATTCCTAGATAAATTGTGTGTATGTTCGTGAATAAATATATAACAATAATATTTAGTGAAATCAGATTTTTTAAATGTGTTGGATTCAGAATCGGCAAAGTGTGGGTGCAATTGGAATCAGAATCGGAAAAATGAGATGAGTTGGAATTAGAATTGCGAATATATGAGTGGAATCGGAATCAAAAAAGTTAGTTAGAATCAGAATCTCTACCAGAATCGTTGATGTGGAATCAACCCCAGTTCTGATAGATGTTTTATCGACACCTTTATAATAATAATACATTTATTCGTACTAAAATTGTACAATTCAACTAAATCAATGTATATAAGTTACTGTGTACATAAAACAGTAAGCAATGAGCGCAGCTCGTCAATGGCTAAAAAGGAAGAGCTACCCACATTATTTATATTATGTAATACATCTTTTGCAAATGAGACCCTACATACTAGTTCATCATCCAGCCCCTCCTGGTAGTGGTCTTGAATCATACCATAAAACTGATTAGACTTCATTCGAAAGAATGTCATGGCATCAAGTTTGAATTTGGACATGATATAGTTAAAACTTTTAGACATATATGACCCACTACCTTGAAAGGCTAGATGAGAGAGCATTTTCAAACTGGAGTTACTGCATTTCAAGCAACTCTGCATAAATCGTACCATTCGATTCATAATTTGAATTTGAATCGGTAAACAGTCTGCTAAAAGTGGCACCATATTACAATGCGTGCAAACTGGTAGATTAAACAGTTTTCTGATACCTTTGCGCCACGTAGTATAAAACATATCAAGATGTTTGTTTTGCAAGTTCCACAGACATACACCATAGAAAGATATACAATACGACATATATAATTGACGTTTTATGTTTATATTACAAAACCCAAAATTAGCAGATAATGCATTTACACGCCATATAAAATCATGACACATATCTTTTACCATAGCCTGGTGAGCGTCAGGACCAATAACGTGGCCTAAATGCAACCCTTTTTTACTATGTTTCACTTTTAAACCATCAAAGTAAAATGGGCAGTCGGTACCACTGCCATATTTAATAAGTTGACATTTTGCCGGGTTGAATTGTAAATCATATTCATATGCAAATTTTAGACATATATCACACATTTTGTTCAATGCATATATCGATGGAGCTACCAAAGATATATCATCAGCATAGCCAACAGCACCATAGTACTTATGACCAATCATACAGCCGAAACCAGACATGCAGAGTCTTGTTAACATTTCATCAATGTAGATAGAAAATAAAATGGGGGACAACACCCCACCCTGCTTCACACCATTGGCAGTGGAGAAATGCAATGACATGGAATTGTTCCATGATACATTTAAATGTTGATTAGTGTACATATAAAGTAAACATCTGATTAAAAGGGGATTCATTCCTCTATCCATCAGTAAGTTAAAAAGTTTAACATAATTTACTTTATCGAATGCTTTAGTCGCATCTAGTAATAACACGTAAACATCCGATTTATTCGGCTGGAAATAGTTCACAGTCTCCATTAACGCAAATGTACATTTAGCTGTAGAGCTTTGAGGTTTGAAACCAAACTGTAGATCACTTGTTTTAAGAGCATCAGAACTTTTTATCATTATAACCCAATCAAATATTTTCGACAGAGGGCTACTAAGAGCAATGGCTCGATAGTTGTCAGAATTATTTGCTGATTTCCTCTTGTTTTTTTACCAGAGGTTGAATTGTTGATATATTAAAACCATCCGGGGTATATCCGTGATATACCATTGCTGTGAATAGCAAAGAAAGAAAAACATGTAATTTGGTAGGTGCATGAATAAAGTGGTCGGTATATATAACGCCGTATCCATCACATTTGTTAATCTTAACATGATTAATGCCATTCAAAACATCATGCACCGTAATAGTATGTTCACCTTCGTTACAATGTGCATCTACTTTACTATGTATGTTTTGTAGCAATGACGTCATGTCTGCATCATTATAGGCTACTGAATTATATAAGTCCTCATACTTAGTAGCAAAGTGTTTAGAAATATTTTCGTCTCCTGTCACTTCATCAACCATGTTGGGTAGCATATTATTGTTCTTTGTAACTTTACCTACTTCTTTCCAGAAGTCCCTACTTTTATTTCCAAGTAACGCTGTCGCCATACTTTCTTTTTTAACATTATTTTGATTACGTTTAACAAAACGAACTGCTCTGTGATATTGAGAGCGTGATCTACGCATGACGTCAGCAATAACAGCAATGCGAGGAGAGCCACAATCTTTCCATAGATTATGCCAAAACAGTGACGCTTCTCTGTATGGTTTAACGTGTTCATTCCACCCCGCTATTACCTTCGAATTTCCCTCTTTTGAAGTATGTGGAATTGAGTTTTGACAAGCTCTTATACAACAATCCATTATTGAATCATGAAATATCTGAATATCATGACAATGCGTTAACCTGCTAGGACAATGTTTATCGCGGCATTCTAGAGAATGCCATGGTATAGATATTTCGTCAATCATTCTTTCTAAAACCTTGCTGTACTGACTTAAGTTACAGTCTGACGCTTCTTGCCATTTAGGTCTAGATATGTACCTTCTAGAAGAAGGTGAACAATAATTAACATCTAAACTCAAGGTAAGAACCAGTGGCGAATGGAATGATAAATTTGCACCATCGTGCATAGTATAATATTCTAACATATGGTCAAAGAGTCCATTGTTTAACCAAAAATGATCAATGACATGAGTACCATTGTCCACAGGACTAGTAAATGTATAACAAACATTATGTCCTTCAAAATCAATACATGGCTTGATTGTTTCACGTTCACATATGTAATTTAAATGTTTCGTAAAGTTAGAAGACACACGATTGAAAGACGTGTTCATATCACCTCCAATAATGAAATTGGAACAGTTCATTATACTACATGTACTCATAATTTCAGTCAAAATATTGCAGTACAGATCATCATTACATCTGGTATCACATGGCATGTACACATTAAAAAGTAATAATGACATGCTTTGCCTAGTTATATTAACTGCACATATTCTATTAGAGTTCATGATGATTGGGGAGACAATACAATTCAAGGAATTTTTCCACAGAATGGAACATCCACCATACCCTCTGCCATTTAAAAACATAGTATTATCTATTCCAGAAACATCATGAGATAAAATGCTAACATTGTTATCACATGGTATGTTTTTAATCCTGTGAAACTGAGATTCCATTAACCAATGTTCCTGGAGTAAAACAAAATCATGTGCTTTGATGAGCTCTGAGACATATTCAGGCTTACCTGGACCAAAGCCAGTACAATTATAACTTGAAATAGTAAGGTTACTAGCCATATTAAAAATCGTAGATTATGTCGGAAGATAATGAAATCAGAACGTGTTACGCGCGTACTTAGAGCGGAATATACGAATGCTGATGCCTTCTGGCCACACACCGCTGTCAAACAGCTTATCACATTCTGTGAAAGGTACTGTTAATTTGAACGAACTGTTTTTAGCCTCATTATGTGACACACACTTAACATTCAAAACAGTGAAGCCCTTGCTTTCCACATAGGACTTTAAATCATCCGGCTTAACTTCTTTAGAGACCCGTGATACAAATATGTCTCTAACCGATTGACCATTTCTGGCTGCCATGAGTGTTTCTGAAGCGGTAGCCGTTCCAGTAACTGTTTTTTTTAGCCATGCGTCTCTCATTCTTACGCCGAAGGTAGCTAGGAATCTCGAATGAGTCACCTGCGCTCGAGTTGACATCAATGCAACCTTGCGTGTCAACATCGTTAACAACCAGTGCGGCACTGTCAACAACAGTAGTCGAACCAACGGTCCTTGACTCGCTCGCAACTCGTGGTGCTTGCCGACTTGTTCGTTTTACAGTACCAGAAGCCACCTTTTTCTTCCTATGTTTTCCAGACTGATCGGTGCTGGCCGGTGTTAGTTTCACGGTTAGTGTCTTCTGCTGCTTGTCCGTAGAAGTCTTCAGTGTCTCAGCGTAAGACCGACTGGGGGTGGAAGCGGCTTTCTTTGCGAGTGTTGATATATCACCCTCCAATCGCAGACTTTTTCAGTGTTTGTGCTGACACTGTCACTAAGTTGTCGCAACTGGCTCTCTAACACTGCCAGCCTCTCCACTAGAGACGGCTCCAACAGCTCACCTGGCGAATATTTGGGCAATTGCACGATATCCTGTGCGTTTAGCACAACACATGGTAGACAATTCAGAGCGTATATTTTCATCAGCGCTGTCACGATGTCGTCCGTGTTCGCATCTTCGGAGCTTCTTGATGTAGTGTCCACCCTATGGATCATTTTGTCGAGAACATCCACGGGCTTATATGCATCCCACAGTGCATGTTTCGCAGCTAAAATTTCACATTTTGTGAAGTGCGATAAAACAACCGTTTTTATTTGCTCACGTGGTCGCTGGTGGATATGGCCGACTATGTAGGCCAGAACGTAATCATTGATCGTAGTAGCACTGTTGGCAGTAACTGTCATGACTAGTGGGTCATGTGACCCGACTTTACTTGCATCGACAGAATCGGTGTCAGCGCTTCGTTCGGTCAGCGTGCTTGACCTGGTGGGTTTACCCATTACGTCAGAATGCACTTAAACCCAGTTGAAAGTGTCAGTTGAGTATAGCGTCCACTACAGGGCAATGTCACGCTTCCGCGGTCCGCTGGCATTCAACGCACTTAAACCCACTTGAAAGTGTCAGTTGCAGATAGCGTTCAGGACCGTGTCACGCTTCAGCGGTCAGCTGGCATTCAACGAGGTTGCACAACAAGACCCATGCATCACGGGCGATAATTTGTCCAACAGCATTAAAACATCTCATAAAGTTTATTAACGACAGATAAGACTCGATAAAAACGTGTTTGCATATGCAGTGTTCATGTACTTGCTGTTTACTGTCAACATTTACACACCGTGTTTTGGTCGTTTCTGGATTTTGCAGGTTATTTCACAGAGCCACAACAATGCAACAAATCAAAACGCCACCTAGCGGATATGTCTATGCTGTCTATGCATCATTAAGATGCATAGACAGCATAGGGAGAATGGCGTGGATGAACGATACAGGGTGTGAATATCAAAATATCGTAACAGATCAAGGGCATAGTCAAATACCAGTGCGCCTGTCTTCAAGATTGACAGATGACTGACCAAGACGGGTAATTACGACTTATAATATGAGTGGAATTTAGAGGGAACTAGCTGGCCACTATTTTAACTAATAGTTCAAAGTTTAAGGGCTCACATCAATGATTCACTGGCACAAGTGGTAGTGAAACAAAATGAATGGATGAGTATTAAGTAAATAAATGGCCTAAAACAACATTGGTTTTTTATTGAACAAAACTAAACAGACCAATAAAGGCTGTGATTGACATGAACGGCTTCCATGCAAGCCGTTAGTACACTTAAAGGCACACTTTTAATTAATTCAAGACTGCCAAAAAATTATTTCGGGCTAAGGGCCTGTGAAGAGGGTGGTCAAGACAGCCTCACAATGGATCAGGAGAGAAGATGGAGAGAGGTACCCGAGCCTTGTACGTGGTGTAGTGATGACGTCTGTGCACGTACCATGAGGTTGGCATTGCATATGTGGTGTTTCATAAGGCCGCCACCGAGGATAATCATTCCTGTGTTCTGGGCGTACACAGCCTGACTGTTGAGGCGCCGGATGTCTGAACAGAACAACAGTTGGACCTTGCTTTAAGGTCACCTCGCAATTAAGGTCACCCTAGTCCCAATGGTTCCGTATACAGTAAGTTAATAACGTACAGGAAATAAATCCCACTAATCCGGTCACCTCTTTATTCAGGTCACTTTGGTCCAGTCCCAAGAGTGACCTTAATAGTGAGGTTCCACTGTGCACACCACTTTATTTGGTTTTAAAATTATATATTTTTTTCGTATTTCAGTCAAGGTGTGGGGTCTGCATGTCAGTTCCCATAACAAAACAATCCTACAATTATATATTATTCTAGCATCTGAATATAGTCAGATACTCTTTTAATATAAATCCTTAAATTCATATAAACATTTATATTTTTGTTTGCTAAGCCTAAATGTTATGGTGATGGTGGAATCGTATATAAGAATCAATTACAAAACGATATGTAGTATAGTGTGAGCAATGAATCCAGACAATGTTGTGCTATTACTCTATGTAGTACAGTGTAGTGTCTTCAGACTGTTGAGCAATGAATCCAGACAATGTTGTGCTATTACTATATGTAGTATAGTACAGTGTCTTCAGACTGTTGAGCAATGAATCCAGACAATGTTGTGCTATTACTATATGTAGTATAGTGTAGTGTCTTTACACTGTTGAGCAATTAATCCAAACAATGTTGTGCTATTACTATATGTAGTTTAGTGTAGTGTCTTCAGACTGTTGAACCATGAATCTAGACAATGATGTGCTATTACTATATGTAGTATAGTGTAGTGTCTTCAGACTGTTGAGCAATGAATCCAGAACATGTTGTGCTATTACTATATGTAGTATAGTGTAGTGTCTTCAGACTGTTGAGCAATGAATCCAGACAATGTTGTGCTATTACTATATGTAGTATAGTGTAGTGTCTTCTGACTGTTGACCAATGAATCCAGACAATGTTGTGCTATTACTACATGTAGTATAGTAGAGTGTCTTCAGACTGTTGAGCAATGAATCCAGACAATGTTGTGCTATTACTATATGTAGTATAATGTAGTGTCTTTACACTGTTGAGCAATTAATCCAAACAATGTTGTGCTATTACTATGTGTAGTATAGTATAGTGTTTTCAGACTGTTGAGCAATGAATCCAGACAATGTTGTGCTATTACTATATGTAGTATAGTGTAGTGTCGTTACACTGTTGAGCAATTAATCCAAACAATGTTGTGCTATTACTATATGTAGTATAGTGTAGTGTCTCCAGACTGTTTAGCAATGAATCAAGACAAGGTTGTGCTATTACTATATGTAGTATAGTGTAATGTCTTCAGACTGTTGAGCAATGAATCAAGACAATGTTGTGCTATTACTATATGTAGTATAATGTAGTGTCTTCAGACTGTTGAGCAATGAATCCAGACAATGTTGTGCTATTACTATATGTAGTATAGTGTAGCGTCTTCAGACTGTTGACCAATAAATCAAGACAATGTTGTGCTATTACTACATGTAGTATAGTACAGTGTCTTCAGACTGTTGAGCAATGAATCCAGACAATGTTGTGCTATTACTATATGTAGTATAGTGTAGTGTCTTTACACTGTTGAGCAATTAATCCAAACAATGTTGTGCTATTACTATATGTAGTATAGTGTAGTGTCTTCAGTCTGTTGAGCAATGAATCCAGACAATGATGTGCTATTACTATATGTAGTATAGTGTAGTGTCCTCATACTGTTGAACCATAAATCCAGACAATGATGTGCTATTACTATGTGTAGTATAGTGTAGTGTATTCAGACTGTTGAGCAATGAATCCAGACAATGATGTGCTATTACTATATGTAGTATAGTATAGTGTCTTCAGACTGTTGAACCATGAATCCAGACAATGATGTGCTATTACTATATGTAGTATAGTGTAGTGTCGTTACACTGTTGAGCAATTAATCCAAACAATGTTGTGCTATTACTATATGTAGTATAGTGTAGTGTCTTCAGACTGTTTAGCAATGAATCAAGACAAGGTTGTGCTATTACTATATGTAGTATAGTGTAATGTCTTCAGACTGTTAAGCAATGAATCCAGACAATGTTGTGCTATTACTATATGTAGTATAGTGTAGCGTCTTCAGACTGTTGACCAATAAATCAAGACAATGTTGTGCTATTACTACATGTAGTATAGTACAGTATCTTCAGACTGTTGAGCAATGAATCCAGACAATGTTGTGCTATTACTATATGTAGTATAGTGTAGTGTCTTTACACTGTTGAGCAATTAATCCAAACAATGTTGTGCTATTACTATATGTAGTATAGTGTAGTGTCTTCAGTCTGTTGAGCAATGAATCCAGACAATGATGTGCTATTACTATATGTAGTATATTGTAGTGTCCTCATACTGTTGAACCATGAATCCAGACAATGATGTGCTATTACTATGTGTAGTATAGTGTAGTGTATTCAGACTGTTGAGCAATGAATCCAGACAATGATGTGCTATTACTATATGTAGTATAGTATAGTGTCTTCAGACTGTTGAACCATAAATTCAGACAATGATGTGCTATTACTATATGTAGTATAGTGTAGTGTCTTCAGACTGTTGAGCAATGAATCAAGACAATGTTGTGCTATTACTATATGTAGTATAGTGTAGTGTCTTCAGACTGTTGAGCAATGAATCCAGACAATGTTGTGCTATTACTACATGTAGTATAGTACAGTGTCTTCAGACTGTTGAGCAATTAATCCAAACAATGTTGTGCTATTACTATATGTAGTTTAGTGTAGTGTCTTCAGACTGTTGAACCATGAATCTAGACAATGATGTGCTATTACTATATGTAGTATAATGTAGTGTCTTCAGACTGTTGAGCAATGAATCCAGAAAATGTTGTGCTATTACTATATGTAGTATAGTGTAGTGTCTTCAGACTGTTGAGCAATGAATCCAGACAATGTTGTGCTATTACTACATGTAGTATAGTACAGTGTCTTCAGACTGTTGAGCAATGAATCCAGACAATGTTGTGCTATTACTATATGTAGTATAGTGTAGTGTCTTTACACTGTTAAGCAATTAATCCAAACAATGTTGTGCTATTACTATATGTAGTATAGTGTAGTGTCTTCAGACTGTTGAACCATGAATCCAGACAATGAAGTGCTATTACTATATGTAGTATAGTGTAGTGTCTTCAGACTGTTGACCAATGAATCCAGACAATGTTGTGTTATTACTATATTTCTATAGTGTAGTGTCTTCAGACTGTTGAGCAATGAATCCAGACAATGTTGTGCTATTACTATATGTAGTATAGTGTAGTGTCTTCAGACTGTTGACCAATGAATCCAGACAATGTTGTGCTATTACTATATGTAGTATAGTGTAGTGTCTTCAGACTGTTGACCAATGAATCAAGACAATGTTGTGCTATTACTACATGTAGTATAGTACAATGTCTTCAGACTGTTGAACCAGGAATCCAGACAATGATGTGCTATTACTATATGTATTCAGACTGTTGAGCAATGAATCCAGACAATGATGTGCTATTACTATATGTAGTATAGTGTAGTCTTCAGACTGTTGAACCATGAATCCAGACAATGATGTGCTATTACTATATGTAGTATAGTGTAGTGTCTTCAGACTGTTGAGCAATGAATCCAGACAATGTTGTGCTATTACTACATGTAGTATAGTACAGTGTCTTCAGACTGTTGAGCAATGAATCCAGACAATGTTGTGCTATTACTATATGTAGTATAGTGTAGTGTCTTTACACTGTTAAGCAATTAATCCAAACAATGTTGTGCTATTACTATATGTAGTATAGTGTAGTGTCTTCAGACTGTTGAACCATCAATCCGGACAATGATGTGCTATTACTATATGTAGTATAGTGTAGTGTCTTCAGACTGTTGACCAATGAATCCAGACAATGTTGTGTTATTACTATATGTCTATAGTGTAGTGTCTTCAGACTGTTGAGCAATGAATCCAGACAATGTTGTGCTATTACTATATGTAGTATAGTGTAGTGTCTTCAGACTCTTGACCAATGAATCCAGACAATGTTGTGCTATTACTATATGTAGTATAGTGTAGTGTCTTCAGACTGTTGACCAATGAATCAAGACAATGTTGTGCTATTACTACATGTAGTATAGTACAATGTCTTCAGACTGTTGAACCAGGAGTCCAGACAATGATGTGCTATTACTATATGTATTCAGACTGTTGAGCAATGAATCCAGACAATGATGTGCTATTACTATATGTAGTATAGTGTAGAGTCTTCAGACTGTTGAACCATGAATCCAGACAATGATGTGCTATTATTATATGTAGTATAGTGTAGTGTCTTCAGACTGTTGAGCAATGAATCAAGACAATGTTGTGCTATTACTATATGTAGTATAGTGTAGTGTCTTCAGACTGTTGAGCAATGAATCCAGACAATGATGTGCTATTACTATATGCAGTATAGTGTAGTGTCCTCAGACTGTTGAACCATGAATCCAGACAATGTTGTGCTATTACTATATGTAGTATAGTGTAGTGTCTTCAGACTGTTGAGCAATGAATCCAGACAATGTTGTGCTATTACTATATGTAGTATAGTGTAGTGTCTTCAGACTGTTGAACCATGAATCTAGACAATGATGTGCTATTACTATATGTAGTATAATGTAGTGTCTTCAGACTGTTGAGCAATGAATCCAGAAAATGTTGTGCTATTACTATATGTAGTATAGTGTAGTGTCTTCAGACTGTTGAGCAATGAATCCAGACAATGTTGTGCTATTACTACATGTAGTATAGTACAGTGTCTTCAGACTGTTGAGCAATGAATCCAGACAATGTTGTGCTATTACTATATGTAGTATAGTGTAGTGTCTTTACACTGTTAAGCAATTAATCCAAACAATGTTGTGCTATTACTATATGTAGTATAGTGTAGTGTCTTCAGACTGTTGAACCATGAATCCAGACAATGAAGTGCTATTACTATATGTAGTATAGTGTAGTGTCTTCAGACTGTTGACCAATGAATCCAGACAATGTTGTGTTATTACTATATTTCTATAGTGTAGTGTCTTCAGACTGTTGAGCAATGAATCCAGACAATGTTGTGCTATTACTATATGTAGTATAGTGTAGTGTCTTCAGACTGTTGACCAATGAATCCAGACAATGTTGTGCTATTACTATATGTAGTATAGTGTAGTGTCTTCAGACTGTTGACCAATGAATCAAGACAATGTTGTGCTATTACTACATGTAGTATAGTACAATGTCTTCAGACTGTTGAACCAGGAATCCAGACAATGATGTGCTATTACTATATGTATTCAGACTGTTGAGCAATGAATCCAGACAATGATGTGCTATTACTATATGTAGTATAGTGTAGAGTCTTCAGACTGTTGAACCATGAATCCAGACAATGATGTGCTATTACTATATGTAGTATAGTGTAGTGTCTTCAGACTGTTGAGCAATGAATCCAGACAATGTTGTGCTATTACTACATGTAGTATAGTACAGTGTCTTCAGACTGTTGAGCAATGAATCCAGACAATGTTGTGCTATTACTATATGTAGTATAGTGTAGTGTCTTTACACTGTTAAGCAATTAATCCAAACAATGTTGTGCTATTACTATATGTAGTATAGTGTAGTGTCTTCAGACTGTTGAACCATCAATCCGGACAATGATGTGCTATTACTATATGTAGTATAGTGTAGTGTCTTCAGACTGTTGACCAATGAATCCAGACAATGTTGTGTTATTACTATATGTCTATAGTGTAGTGTCTTCAGACTGTTGAGCAATGAATCCAGACAATGTTGTGCTATTACTATATGTAGTATAGTGTAGTGTCTTCAGACTCTTGACCAATGAATCCAGACAATGTTGTGCTATTACTATATGTAGTATAGTGTAGTGTCTTCAGACTGTTGACCAATGAATCAAGACAATGTTGTGCTATTACTACATGTAGTATAGTACAATGTCTTCAGACTGTTGAACCAGGAGTCCAGACAATGATGTGCTATTACTATATGTATTCAGACTGTTGAGCAATGAATCCAGACAATGATGTGCTATTACTATATGTAGTATAGTGTAGAGTCTTCAGACTGTTGAACCATGAATCCAGACAATGATGTGCTATTACTATATGTAGTATAGTGTAGTGTCTTCAGACTGTTGAGCAATGAATCAAGACAATGTTGTGCTATTACTATATGTAGTATAGTGTAGTGTCTTCAGACTGTTGAGCAATGAATCCAGACAATGATGTGCTATTACTATATGCAGTATAGTGTAGTGTCCTCAGACTGTTGAACCATGAATCCAGACAATGTTGTGCTATTACTATATGTAGTATAGTGTAGTGTCTTCAGACTGTTGAGCAATGAATCCAGACAATGTTGTGCTATTACTATATGTAGTATAGTGTAGTGTCTTCAGACTGTTGAGCAATGAATCAAGACAATGTTTTGCTATTACTACATGTAGTATAGTACAGTGTCTTCACACTGTTGAGCAATGAATCCAGAAAATGATGTGCTATTACTATATGTAGTATAGTGTAGTGTCTTCAGACTGTTGAGCAATGAATCCAGACAATGATGTGCTATTACTCTATGTAGTATAGTGTAGTGTCCTCAGATTGTTGAACCATGAATCCAGACAATCATGTGCTATTACTATATGTAGTATAGTGTAGTGTCTTCAGACTGTTGAGCAATGAATCCAGACAATGTTGTGCTATTACTATATGTAGTATAGTGTAGTGTCGTTACACTGTTGAGCAATTAATCCAAACAATGTTGTGCTATTACTATATGTAGTATAGTGTAGTGTCTTCAGACTGTTGAGCAATGAATCCAGACAATGATGTGCTATTACTATATGTAGTATAGTGTAGTGTCCTCAGACTGTTGAACCATGAATCCAGACAATGATGTGCTATTACTATATGTAGTTAGTGTCTTCAGACTGTTGAACCATGAATCCAGACAATGATGTGCTATTACTATATGTAGTATAGGATAGTGTCTTCAGACTGTTGAGCAATGAATCAAGACAATGTTGTGCTATTACTATATGTAGTATAGTGTAGTGTCTTCAGACTGTTGAGCAATGAATCCAGACAATGTTGTGCTATTACTAATGTACTGGTAATTCTACTGGCGCCGCACCACCCGCGACGAAAAAGTTAGCATTTGGAAAACTGACCAACACAGATCCATGGGCTGGGCCTAAAAGACTACTATTGCAACTTATTGATGTTTACACTAACAAGTATATTTAATTATGTTTAATCAGGTCTTTGCTCTAATACTACTTACACCGGATTCCCGAATACTTGAGTGCGTAAGTCTCTAATCCATATCGTCACAAAACTGTGAACGAATTATATTTTATTAATTGATTTATTCAAACATTCATCCTGCACTTGTAATGACTATATACAATGCGAACACACATACGCACATTATATATTACAATATGACACAAAACATGCTGGCACACAGGCAGGCACGCACGCACACACACATTATATATTAAAATATAAGGATGACACAAAACGCTGGCACCCAGGCACGTACACACACGCACACACACACGCGGCATACCGCTCAATCACCAATATATTTTGTGTGTGTGAAAATTATTACAAATATTATTATTATTCTGGTTATACAAGGTGTGCTAACAATTAAAACCAAACGTTATTATCTACACAACCCGGGGTCAACGTTTTAAACAGACCGGCTATTATATATATATATATATATATATATATATATATTTGGTTTGGTTGGTATCCTTGTCCATCTGACAGGCTAAACTTCTTGCTAAAGAAAGCTAAATGTTTAGTAAACTCTTGTTAACGGTTGTTAAATCGTGGTCGGTTCTAAAATTGTGTTCAGTGTATTTCAATCTTAAGTTCTCGTCTAAACAAACAAGGGTGGCATCAACACATGAGCACTGTTCGGGTGGCTCACGGCTGGTGACTGAGTGCGTACAGTCGTCGTCCCAGTGTCTCTAGCCGGTCTCGATACTCCAGCTTCTCATAGTTGTTCGCGGGGACGCCCTGGAAGCCGTACAAGGCCCCGAACCACGCGGCGGCGATGGCGCCCGTGCTGTCGCTGTCGCCGCCGTGGAAGACGGCGTGATCACACAGCTTGTGCCACGACGAGCCGGCAGCAAGGATGGCGTCGTAGGCAACCATCGGGGCGTCGTGGCCGCTGTTGCCAGGTCTGCCGCAGTAGCTGAGCGACATGTAGAACTCATCGCGGGCGCGAACGCCGTAGTCGGGCGGGAACACGGGCTCGGAGTAACCGTCGGTGATGCCTCGATTTGTCAGGTAGTTGGCCCACGCGTCGCTGAAGTAATACCACATGGTGACGTTCTCCTCCACGTACCTTCCCGTGTCGACGATGTACTGCAAGGCCCGTGGGAGGACCTCCATGAGCGCGGCGCCCCACGACCGCGGTGCCTTGCCCTGCACGGCGTATGAGGTGAAGAGCGCGGCGGTAAGTGAGCCGAGGAAGCCGGTCGGGTGATGGTGCGTCATGCGACCAGCCTCGATGCTGACGGCCACCAGTGCGTCGAGTTGCTCCGGGGCTGGGTATCGCAGTCCGATACACATGGACCTCATAGCGGCGCCACACCCCCCGCCACACTGACTGAATGCTAGCCGGTAGCCGCCCGGTTGTGTCGGACTGAGGACCGATAGGGCCGTCATGCATGTTCCACCCGGAGCGCGGAAGTCCATGTCTCGCATGCTCCTGATGTAGTCGGCGGCGAGCTAAGCACAACAGCAACATGTCTACGTAGTTTGCACGGACTCAAATGGATAGTCACACTACACAGCATGAATCACAACCAGGTTACACGAAGCAGCTAACTGTGGACTTAAGTTATCACCATTAAGGTATTTTGCTCGTAAATGCGTTCACAGTGGAGCCATCTGGAGATTTGGTCGCCATTCAATTTGCCGTTTCGATCTCTCTCTGACAGGCAGAACAGCATATTATATTGGACACACGTAAGTAAATATCTCGAAATATCCAACTTTGTTTTTTACTATATCACGAATTGGTCAATCATGTCTATATTACAAGAAAGTGATTGAATAAACATAGAAAGAGCAAGCGGACCTCGGCACCTGGGATGAGATACTGGCAGGTAGCCGTCAAAGTTAGCGTATTACTTAATATATGGGTGACAGTAAGACAGCATCAGTAAAAGGACTGTCATTTTCCACTGCAACCAGACGTAGAATCTACGTTGTGGCACGAAAAACTGCGAATTCATTTACAACACGTTAGCCAGTGTTGTAAGCATACCTAGCGGTAAGATGATGTAGGAGATCCAAACACAACAAAATATTACTGAGAAACATAACTAGTTACAATAAGAATCATTATTAAAACAATGCATAAATCGAATGCAGTAAAACAAAAATATGCCCCACAAGTTTTATATCAGTAGCTCTCACACAAACCTGGTGGTACAGTTGCTCACAATCACTGTTTGGGCCGCCCGACGATGCCACCAGTGCTTCAGCTGTAGCCAAATGCATGACGGTATCGTCGCTGACGATCCACTCCGGAAGTGCCACGACAATGCTGTCGATTCCCCCGAGGTCAGCAAGCTCCTGGTGGATCTGCTCTCCCGATGTACAGAATTCCCAGTCTCCTCTTTTGTATCCGAGCGCGTCTCCGGCCCCACTGAGAACCATGCCGGCGACGAAGCGTGTCTGGAGATCAGTCATGGCTGCCTACAACTACATGTAGAATATTATAGATCGTTCAGCTACTCTTACACAAAAGCTGCCACATTTTGGCAAGGAGTTTGAAGGCGCATGCGTCAGGTGCTGTCCATTTCGATTTCCCGCTCCGCTATTACCGATAATATCCATGATTTTAAAACTGTTTTAATAGTCCGTGTGTTGGCCAGTGAAGCGTCCATTGTGGTCTGCACGCTGGTTTTTTTTTGCATTTTTGTGATTTTCGAACATTCAAAGTCAATAATCCGACGGATGCCACTCTCGCATCCTTGAATAATTTTGCATAAACTGATTAATATGCAAATTAGTCATCGCCATTAAAATATATACTTCTTTTCTGAATAACTCGAATTGTAAATATCCAAACAATTAAAATGATGTGTCCAAACGCATGTTTTCAGGGTATTTAGATATGACTGTCAGTGAACAAATAATAGTATGCATATTTATCGCATGAATATGCAAATTAGCTCTGACCAATATAACTTCATGATATTCGTTTATATATTCTGAATAGGCGAGCGATAGGCACTACTTAACGGACCGACTTAAATGCCCCCCCCCCCCATACAAACACCAAAATAGTATATAATTTGAAAACTCTAGATATCCCCACTTCAACGAGGCCTATTGTAGAACTAGCGTGACTCCAAGGTCAAAAGAAGGTTACCTTCAAATGATAATATTTCGAAATTGTCCGCTTCCGCGAACGTATTATAGTTACAATGGATGCATATCTACTTTTATTAATAATAAAATAGCCATGCCATATATTTTTTGAAAGCTTATTGATTCCCGGTCAAAACGGGATTTGATATGAGCTGTTACACTGTATAGTAAATGTGGAGCTAAAGGCAAACAAGGTCACCATGAAATGATGAATATCCGAACTTTTGCAATACCGCGAACGTTATTAGGTTACAATAACTCTGTATTGACTTCATTTCTATGGACATGTTACATACAACTCGAAAGAACAATTTCTTCCCGTCAAAACGAGATATGACTGGGAGGTGTCAGTTGATGGAGTTTGTGTGGAGCGGCGACCAAACAGTACCACCGTCAAGCGACAAATGTTCAAAATTGCGCCATCCCGCAAACGTTATACAATACCAACGCTGGCTTATAGCCTATCTACGTTACCTACTTACCCATGGCCATGTGATATGCATTTTGAAAGCCTACTGTCTCCCCGTAAATACATGATACCACGTGGAGCTATCAAGAAGTGCAGCAAATATGAAGTGAAGGTCAAGCAAGGACATCACCAAATGAGGAGTGTTCAAAACTGCGCCATTCGGCAAACGTTGTACAGTTACAATGTTTGCATAATTATCTATTTGTCTACCTACACTGGGCCATGTTATACACCTATGCGTATTTATTCCCCGTCAAAGTGATTGGCATGCAATTGTAAAGTGGTGGTCTAACTGGGGAGTGAAGGTTCAACAAAGTCACCATCAAAAGATACATTTTCGAAATTGTGCCATTCCACAGATTGTAGGTGATGCATTGTTGCATCACCCATGGGATGAGAAAATAGATGTTGGTGGATGCCACCATCAATTTTAAATTTGAATGTCATTTTGAGGGTCACAAACTCAATCTTGTGTCAAAATATGTTTATTAATTAACTGATATGTTGTTGTTGTTGTGCACATGACAGCCTCTTCACGTCCTATGTCCACCCCAGCCATGCATAGTGGGCGTCTGTTGATGAACCAGTTGACTGGTCAACTAACTAAAAGCTTGTTACGCTATGCGCTCAGAATACTGCTAAAGAGCATCCGGAGTTATTGGAATATGTTACTGATATTATTCCTTTGACAGAATATATTTCTAATTGCCTCGATAACGGACACCACGCACGCTGCAAGTCTATTTACAGAGGGTAATTGTGATGTGTTCCAGGAGATGAAGTGTGGCGAATCCAGATCCAAATGGATGTGTGAATGCTGTGGTTCCTTCGTGGTATGAAATTTGGGTTTCCCGCGCTATTAACAACTGGTAATGACGTGGACATGTCTTTTCCAAGAGCATGATGGATGCCGTTGCCTTTAATATGAATAACGTTAATGCCTGTCCCAAAGCCTATCCAAATGTATGCAGCCAATGAATGGATATAAACTTAGCAGGCTCATAACTTATAACGATCGGAAACACATTGCGAATCATGCATGGCTTTGATCCCTTTTCAACAAAGCATTTTGCACAAGGATCAACAGTTGCGTGCCACATTCTCCATGGTCATACTGGATATAGCTTGTCATAGTTGCACCTAGTGATGACAGCTGAGGTGTCTGAAGTGTCAAACAGTTCCTTTCAACCGAAGTAGTGGAGCTTTGCAACCTTAATGGAGAGAAATGCACGTAGCTCCTGTATGTTGGCATCATCGCGATGGAAGTATTTCCAGCTTATTGGCTCCTTGTTGTCCCGTGTTACTTTCCTCAGAACTCCGTTACCACGCTTCTCTCTTGTGGATTAGTTGATCCTGTTGGTGAGGTACGTGTCTCGGTCGACGCCAATATTGTTGGAATGAACTAAATTCTTTCTGATGTGCGAAACAACAAAAATGCTGGCATACTCATCAAACGTTGATGCATCTTTGGACAGTGACCTTCAAACCTTCACTTTCAACCTTCACTCCTCAATTAGACTACCACTTTACAACCTTATGCTAAGCCTCATTTTGACGGGGATACAGTACACATAGGTGTATAACATGGCGTAGTGTAGGCAAACAAAGTAGATGTGCAAACATTGTAATGTTTGCGCAACGTCTGCGGAATAGTGCAGCTTAGAATATTCACCATTCCGTGGTGTCCTTGTTTGATCTTCACTCCACACTCACTGCACCACTTGATAGCTCCCCGAGCTATCCCGTATTTATGGGGAGATAGTAGGTTTTCCAAAGGTATATGACGTGGCCATGAGTAGATAGGTAACGTATACAAGCCTGCATAACGTTTACGGGATGGCGTAATTTCGAACATTTATTACTTGACGGTGATACTGTTTGATCGTCACTCCACACAAACTCCATCAGCTGACACCTCCAAGTCATATCACATTTTGACGGGACGAAATTTTTCTTTCACGATATATATAACATATCCATAGAAATGAAGCAGATACACAGTTATTGTAACTATATGACGTTTGCGGTATTGCAGAAATTCGAATATTCATAATATCACGGTGACCTTGTTTGACCTTAGCTCCACAGTTACTATAACGGGTAATAGCTCCATGTCGTATGTCATTTTGACGCGGAGACAATAAGCTTTACACCACGTCAATCCCCATGCCACCATATGGATTGCTGGAGATGCCAACCTGACTGACATATACTGGGAAATGACACGATCATTGGACACAGCCACCCCATACCAGTAAACCAGTGCTTTCTCAATACTCAACATGACATAGGCTCAGAGCCAATACTGAAATCACCAACCAGGGGTGATAACATACTTGATGTCTTCATCACAAACCGACCCAGCCTTATCCTCAAAAGAAAGACCATCAAAGGCATTAGCGACCATGGCATCATGCTTGTTGAGACCCGCTGCCGAGCCATGATTACGCGACAACCTCATATACTTATGGAAGAATGCGGACATAGATGCAATGAGTGCTGAGATCAACAACATTGGCAATTCCCTCACCCACGACTACACAGTCCGAACTAACGTCAACATCTTATGGAACTCTTTCAGAGACTCATGGATTCCCATGTCCCATTCAAGATGCGCCAGAGATGCACATACAGGCCCCTAATACGTAACAAAGAAATTGTGTTCAGCAAACATTTCGTTTCGATGTTTCAAATTAGAAAATACTCGTAATACATGCATAAGATATTTCTAAATAATTATCCCAGTTACTTCATTACAAGTTAAATACTTAGTTAGGTCCATGCACTTATTAGTCGTTGTCTGAGAAGCAAGGTTATTTTACAATCACAACATGAGCTTGAGCACGCACAATGGTGTGTACATTCTACAGCAATGGCGATGATGAAGAAGATAACAGTATGGAAAAGGACATGACACTCAACATTAAGAAAGAAGTAGAGGCATTACCTTTTGTGAAATGTTGCAATTCTTGATATCTTGTGTTTTTTGAACGTTGAACCGTCATCCCCGTGAGAACTACGGGTATCGCAAACCATTATTAAAAGGGTTACATATTGAGGTTGTGTTCCACCTTCTACGATGTAAAAGCTCAGTCCTCACATACATGAAATCCCGAAATGAATGCAACGACAAAGTTACTGGTACCTTTTTCATCTACCACGAAACGAGAAAAATAAATCACCCCATGTACACGGATGTATGACAGCGTGAATAAACATGTGCTGCCACCTTTCGGATATCGGATAACTACATCGGCTAATGTGTGACCGGAAGTTAAAATAAAGAGGTCTACGTAGGTTTACCTAGCAATAAGGAAGTGTCCGTAGAGAACTGGCTACCTTTGTACGTCGGCCACTTGGTGATATTAACGTCTCCGAGAAGCCTGCAATCAGAAATATGACACATATAAGGAACGTATGCTGTTTAGACTGACGTTTAGAAATAGGCATAGTCAAGTCAAGTCAAAAGCGTTTATTCAAACAAATCAAACAATTCAAGTGTAAAAGTGAATGAGATATACAAAACGTATGCCATGGTTGACAAGTTTGAAAGGAGAAGCATAGAAGTAGCATTACTTGTAAAGGCATGCTTCTTCTTTGTTGACAATTTCTAGCAGCCTTTGTTTTACATGATGTTAAATTACTTAGTTATAGACAACATGGCAATCATTACAACTCTTTTGGGTGCTTGCTACGAAAACTGAAAGAAAACAGATATGTGGTGGATATAGCTTGACCTATGACCAGGCTATATCCACCATGTCATGGCCATAGCCATACCGGCATTTGCCATTTGGCCCGTTGTACGATTGACCTACTGAAGCTATTGTACTGGCAACGACAGCAATAATGCCACAATACGCTACCAAATGCGACGTGCTGCGTGTGGTTTATAATGTATACATACAGCTTGACAGTAGTTCGGGAATTTCATAGATTGTACTGTCTTCTTCTTAGAGCTTCAGCCTGTCTTGACTTTAGCAACAGGAAAATGAAACTGAAATTACGTGTGCAGCGTGAGGTGGCGCCGTGTCACGCGCAAGACCGCCTGAATCAGTGACGCGTTTCATGTAACAGCGGTTCATTTTTGGCTGCGACCCAAAGTTCGGTGACGGAATTACTTTGCAACCCATGCCTTCAAACAATTACCTATAGTGATATACGATATCAAACATCTACAAATTACTCACAAAAATACTAACGAATAGGCCAGAGAAGACATTCGACGAAAACCAACCACGAAAGCAAACAGGATTAAGAAGCAACTACTCAACGACTGACTACATTCACGTTGTAAACCAACTAAAAGAGACGTACCGAGAATATAATATCCTGCAAAGCATCGTGTTCATCGACTACGACAAGGCTTTCGACTCTGTGAAAACTCAAGCACTACTGAACTCGCTTTAAGAACAAGGGATAGAAGCCGTGTACATAGAACTCCTGAAAGACATATACGGCCAGCAGCGCGATGACAATCCAAATACACAAAGTAAGCACCACGATCAACATCAAGAGAGGAGTACGAAGGGTGACACCATATCGCCCAAGCAGTTTACGGCAACACTTGAAAGCATATTCCGAAGACTATCATGGGAAACCAGATGCTTTAGGATAGTCAGAGAATATCTCGGTCATCTTCACTTCGCCGACGACATACTCATATGTGCTACGACACCGCAAAAACTACAAAAAAATGCTGCATGAGTTAGCTGATGAAAGTGAAAAACAAGGTCTGAAGATGAACTTTTCGGAGACAAAAGCTCCGTCTACCTGGGACAGCGAGACAAAAACCAAGACAACGAGATTCAAAGAAGAATCACTGCCGACTGGACAGCATTCGCCAAACACCGAGACTTCTTCAAGAGTAATTTTTGAACCTGCTTGGAGAGACAAGACTACAACTCATGCTTTCTTCCAGCGATGACACACGGCGCAGAAACATGAATACTCACCAACCAGCAAAGAACAAGGTAGCAGCCGCACAAACAAAGATGGAAAGAATATTAAGTATGTCATCACATATCGGGAGAGAAAAACAAACATCTCATGGGTAAGAGAGAAGACACACGTTATAGACGTGGTAGAACAAATCAGAAGACAAAAGCCGACCTGGGCAGGGCACATCAGTAAACTACGAGATAACCGATGGACATCGCATATCACTACCTGAAGACCTAACGAAGGGAAACGATCTAGAGGAAGACCGGAGAGACGAACTAGACGAGTACTGGAACGGCACCATTTGGCAGAGGGTAGCGCAAGACAGGCAGATCTGGAAACGACATGCTGTGACCTTCGCCCAACCACTGGACACTACGGCTACACAATGATGATTATGATGATGATATAATAAAATAAACAGGCATAATATAAATCACTGAAAACATAACTTATTCGTACTTGCTAAACAACTACTACCATGCAGGAATATAGTACTAGGTATCAACAAAACAGCGCCGCTTATTAACTTTTCGAATAAAATGAGGACACTCCTTGCAAGTCTAAAGCAAATGTTGCGAATGGAGGTGGGAAGTTCGTACTATTTCGAAAATGTTTGAAGGATATTACACTAATCACAGGCGGATCTAGGGGGCTGGGGGCACGTGCCTAGACCCTTGGAAATGTGCCCACGTTCAGTTTACATGTTACGCGGTAGCGACAATTTTCTACACAATTTGGTTAGGCCGACAAACATCAAACAAAATATGAGTTGCTTATTACATATGCAAGCAATATGATCAATTGATGACGCATCGTGTGAATTCCAAAAGCTCTATGTTTATTATTATCTAGTATTTATGGAAAAGATGATGTAAATTATTCGTATCGCATGCGTTTAGTGCAGACAAGAGGGATAAAATCCGGACAGTCACTTAACACTGTACACTGATCTATCATAATTTTTTTGTAATGTGTTTCTCCTCTCGGGCGCCCAGGTGTGTGTGTGTGTGTGTGTGTGTGTGTGTGTGTGGTGTGTGTTTAGCTATCATATTTTACACATCTTATTGTGGCGAGATATACATGTGTCGTGTCTGTTTTTGTGAAAAGCCTTTGAGATTGATAAAGGCACTCATTATGTCTACTTTGCCACTGACTAGTGTTGCATATATAACATGAAAATGATAATATATACACTGAGTAGCACATTTTAATAAATATATCATATAATGCAAATGCATTTGGTACAAACTTGGTTATGTTCTACGTAATAATAACTGGACAATTAACTCAGCGTCTCGTCGAATAACGCGGTCCGAGGCTTACGACGAGGTCCGAAACTACAAGGTCCTATGATTGGTGCTAGCTTTTAGTGGCAAGGCACCGGAAATATTTTCGTTTTAATAACAACATCCGCTTCTGCGCAGATGCTTGATAATAAAGGCTAAAGCCATACAAAATTTCCCTGTAATCGTTTGGACAGTGTTTAGCTATTTGTCTCGTCTATAAATGCCTCACTCAGATGCTTGTTAGGTAATGCCGTTTTGATGTTTGTTGCTGATGCGCAGTCTCGTTTGGCCGACGCAGCGCGATGAATTCGCCAACAACCTGGGCGCCGAAGCCGCGAGTCGGCAGTCACCAGCAGGACCTTCGGGATGACGAAGTCAGTGTGGTGGGCGATACGAATACACCTGGCGACATGGATGCGCACGAACGCAAAATAGTGAACGAATTCTGTCACTACTTGGAAAAATCAAAACAACTCTTCAACGGGCTTCGGTAAGTTGTCCGCGCAGGATTCTGGCTTACGCGTCAGATTCCGAGCGGCGATGTTTTTGTTTGAGCTATCCCCATGACAACCATGCACCCCGACTTCTGACCCCCAACTGACAACTGTTCGCGAGGGGTCAGGGCAGATTAAGTTTTGTCGCGCTACATTTAACTGTGGAATGCTATAATTTCAGTTTAGAAGTATTGTTACAAGTGTCACAATTTTGTATTGTTGTTTCCAATTTTATATTGTATTTTCCAATTTGTTATTGTAGTTTCCAATGTTATATTATTGTTTTTTTTGTTTACAGACAGATAATATATGATAGACATCATTTAATTTGGGAGACCTTACATTAATCCTATACTTTACGTATAAACCGGAGCTAGGGAGTGTAGCAATAAATGGTAGGTTGGCTTTAAAGGGAATAAAAACATCTATTGCTCGAATTCATATTTATTCTATTTCCACGTCCACCAAGCCCAAAAAATTCAATGAATTAGAAATTCCACATTTTATGATGTGCATCTGGACATTTTCGAATATGCATATTTTTGGCGCGCTTTTCGGGATGCCGAGATGTGATGTCACTTATGACTCAAACTCACATCAGGCCGACCCTTTCCATGCATTCAGAGCATGTTTACAAGTATAGCTTTTGGGTTGAAACGACCGTCAGAACGAGTTATTGTGCAATATTCCGACGTAATACAAACACTAGTCATCATAGAAGAACAATCAGTTATCTTACGGTTCCACATGAATCAAATTTTATTCAAAACAACGAATGCGAATTAATTTATGTAGCTGGATACAATATATGTTTGCTATGTAAGTCTATTGGTGTAGATTATCTCCCGTTGGTTGCATTCAATATAATTATTCTGAAAACGAGCCCAAGCTTGGCAAAACCTAGTCGACTTGTAGGCCCATTCGCATTCGTTGTTTTGAATAAAATTTGATTCATGTGGAACCGTAAGATAAATGTTTGTTCCTCAATGATGACTAGTGTTTGTATTACGTCGGAATATTGCACAATAACTCATTCTGACGCTCGTTTCGACCCAAAAGCTATCCTTGTAAACATGCTCTGAATGCATGGAAAGGGTTGGCCTGATGCGAGTGTGTGTCATAAGTGACGTCACGATACAACGTGATCGCCTAGCTCATTAAAAAAAAAAATTCCACAGGAATCGCTTCACAGATGGGCTTAAAATCGAATTCATGCTACAAATGTATTTTTCTGTATTTGTTTAATGTTGTCAAATGTTACATACAATGTTAAACTTTGTGTACACATAAAAAAGGATTTTAGCTAATGCCTTATTTTTATTTCTTTTAAGACAGTTAGAATATAGGTGCCTCACATCCATTTGGGATATTGTAAATGGTTTAGGTGGATCTTGGCCCTGAAAATGGTAGGAGGTTGACCTCCAACAACAGGTGGGAGATGCAATGTTTAAACCTAATGCTGTGAAACAGGAGGTGGGAGGTTGACTCTCAAAGCAGGTGGGAAGTTCAGGCCCTAAAAGTGGTGGGAGGTATAAGTTTGAGATTCTGCTAATACCCCTCACTGGTGGGGGGTGAACCTACACAATGTTCATCTGCACAGATGGGGAAATTGGAGGTTAATTGAACCCTCTGCCACACCCCACCATAAGTGGGAGGTTGATCCCAAGGATGGGGGAAAATGGGAGGTTGAGACCCCTGCCACACCTCACCATAAGTGGGAGGTTTACCTCAAGGGCAGATCTGATTTCATGTTATGTCCTGGTAAAGAGTAAGTAGACCTAAGTTGGGTAAGGGTTTGTTAACTTAATGGCAGGACATCAGACCTGGGGCAATTCCAGAATTAGAATTGAAGGCTGATTCCAGTTCGAGAATTTTAATCAGAATTGTTTTGGGTGGAATCAGAATCAACTGACGTGAAAGCAGAGGATTCAGAATTGTTTTGAGTGGAATCTGAATGGCATACTGGAATTATTTTTTTTCATTCCACAGCCTAGCTAATTGTTTTATTTTGGTCATGCAAAATACAGAAGAAATGCATATACAATGTATATATATATATATATATATATATATATAAAGAAAAACAGGAAATCATTCCTACTACAATGCCTACCAAGTGAGTTGTAACTCCAAAAATATAAAACTTGCTTTTAGGCACATTTTGATAATGTTTTTTTTTTGGCATTATAAAACTTTAATCACTGGCACTCTACTGGATCTTTGGGTATATCTTAGGGTTAGGCAAAGTCAGGTTATTGATACATTCGGGTATGTACACTGGGAAATGTTGAATAAAGCCACAACATTGATGTGCTAATTTTATGACATTAGCAATAATTTGCAATAATTGCTAATGCCATAAACTAGATAGCAGGGTACAGCTTCATTATGCAGGATCATGTGCAACTAGTTAATGTTGTAGAAGATTTCCATAAAAAAACTTTAAAATGCCTAGATAAATTGTGTGTATGTTCGTGAATAAATATATAACGATAACATTTAGTGAAATCAGAATCGTAAAAAATTAGATGTATTGGAATTAAAGTTGTGATCATATGAGTGAAATCGGAATCTGCCCTTTGGGCACACCATACTATGTGCCTTTTTGAAATTTATGTGCCCCAAATCCGTTGATTAAAACTGTATTATTTTGCATATATGATAGTACGGTCGTTTAAATAACCTGGTAAATGTGAGCATTAAATGTTTTTTATATCAGGCATGTAATATTATTGCTATTAATTTGTTTGAATTATATCCAGGACTGTCTGCGCGACATATTTCTCATTGACAGTGCCTCAGTGGCAACAGCACTGCATTTGCTGGTGTTCAGCTCGTTTTTGTCGACTGCGGTCTCGGGTGGGCCCTCAGGTGCAGCAGTTAGCCTTTTTTGGCTTGGTTTGTTTGGGCCTTTGTTGAATGTGTCTTTTCTTTGACGGCATATCCATGAGATTCGATCAATGAATGATAATTTAGGAAGTCTATGGGGCACTCTAGCGGACAACAGGTGTACTACACATCCTAGCAGCAAAATGATAAAATTGCAGTAACACAATTCTCTGCCGCACGTTTGCGGTCAAGCAAGATAGGACCTTTCTTTTCTCAGGTAAACATGCTATTTTTGTATGCAGCATTCGGACACATGAGGCAGAAAAGAACGCAGTATTTCAGCGTACGATGCGTCATTGATGAAAGCCACACTTTAGGGGAATCCCTGCATATATATATATATGTATACCGTATATATAATATTATAATTAACTTCGTGATTCTCCCATTGATGAAAACATTATTTTTTCACAGAGATAGTAAGAAATAGCACACTCATAGTTACAAATTAAAAAGAAAGGTGTTGGTTGCAATCTCATTATACTGGAAATGACAAGACTACTTAGCAACTGATCTATATATATGTAATTTCTAGCTCTTGGCTATAGCTGGTGTAAGTAATGAGCTGTAAACAGCTAATGCAGTGGGATTCTCCTCCTGGCTGCCTGTAGTCTGCCCTGGCTGGGGCTGTCTGAGCAAGGTCTTCTCTAGGGTGCCCTTGCATGCTTGTGGCCCCGCAGGGAGGCGGTTCACTGCAATCTCTCTGCCAAACTACCACCAGGTCCACTGTAGTTAAGGGGATGATGGTAGATAGGATGGTGTGGGTGTATGTGCTTGCACGTGTATGTATGTGTGTACACATGTGTATGTATGAGTGAGTGAGTGAATGTATGTATGTGCATGTTTTGTATATATATGTATGTGTATATAAGTGTGTGTAAATAAGTAAGTTGAGAGTATGCATATGTATATAGACGTGTGCGTGCATGTGTGTATGTATGAGTGAGTGAATATATGTATGTGCATGTATTGTACATGTGTATGTATATAAGAGTATGTGAATGAGTAAGTTGAGAGCATGTATATGTGTATACATGTATATGCGTGTGTGTGTATGTATGCGGTGATTGAGTGTGTGCATGTATATGCGTGTGTGTGTACATGTGTACATACGTGCATGCATGTGTATGTGTGTGCATGTGTATGGCGTGTTTGTGTATGTGTTTGTGAGTGAGTGTGTGCATGTGTATGCATACGGGCGTGAATTGAGTGTGAATGTGTGTGCGTGCGTGCGTTCATGCACACGTGCGTGTGTGTGCATTAAAATCTTAAGAATGCAATATCACAACAACTGATAGCAGTGGCAAAAATCGTATTTGTGCATTTCATTTCTAAAATTTTCCTCGGTGTAGGCCAGAACAGATATTTCAGAGTTGTTCCTTTTAAAGGGATGTTCCTTATGTCTGAATAGCGAGTGTCCATTACGGTAGATAACATTTCTAACTATAATCGACCTAGCATATGTATCTTAACGTTTACCTCTTAGACAACATGAGCGCCAATCTTTGAGACACCCCTAGAGTAGGACGTAATACCTATATCTTTAAAAAATATCCCATATATGTCAAGACACCTAGATATTGAGTAAATCAGTTCGTTCCTTGACGGTTCTGAACTTAAAACGTAATATAAATGTAAAACGTAATGTGTGCATAATAGATAAAATGTAACATAACAATTGCAGGAACAACGCACGCCCGACAAAAACTTTGGGAAAACGGCTCCTGAATCATAGACTTGCCATCATGGAGTAGACGCTGACACAATAATGTTTATGTCTACCATTATGCAAATAGCATTTAGCAATACGAATATTATTTGACGATTCTATACTATCACAACTATGGCTTTCACATTCTCTCCGACCTTTGTCACTTTTAACAAACAACGAGCATCTGCGAGCATGTTACGGTGTCTATGTAGTGGTGTTGTGTGTTTTCTAACATTTGCTAAATATTACTTTCACGACTGTCTTCTACTAAGACAACTGCCCGACAGGGTGACGGGCATTTTTGCTAGTTAAAGGTAATTATTTTATTAGTATTTATGTGCACATGCAAAGCCCCCACAAATAGCTATAAATATGTAAACAGCATTGTATAGAAAAATTGCTCATAATCTGTTATCCAAAATTGTTTTCTCGGAATTCAGGCAATTTTCTACATCAACAGTTAGGCAACGGTTTACTAAGATAAATTTGTCATCAAATTGATGAGTTAATGGTGCAGGTAATTGCTGCAGATATTACAATAACGAAGGTAATGACGATTTATGATGGAGTGAGCTCTTCACTACAGATGACAGGCTGTTTCCATCACAGAGTAAGTGACTGGCTTCTGTCTTCATCCATACTGAACACAAGAGGTCATCAGAGGTCAAAATTCATATTTAATGGCCTGTGCACACATGATTATTCTGCACAGATTAAATATAGATAAGTTCATTAACCATTACATGGAAAGTGGAAAATTCAATGTGGAATGTTCAGTAAGCATCATATATATGTACATAGGAATTTGGATTTAAATTCAAATTGTAATGAAGCATTTTATGCTGTAATCCTTTCAGTGATGACAATATTTTATTGTGATGCTCAGATCCAGTCACAGTTTGGTGCAACTGTTTGATTAATTTAAAGTGTTGTGGGTTGCAAATCTTGGACAGAACCCATCAGTGATATATTTTATTTAATATACCTATAGAGCCAGATCGAAGATTGTTCGTAGTGCTTCAAAACATAAAATATTAAGAACATGGTGTAGCGGGGTGCATTTATCTGTGACAGCTCCAGCAAGGCAGGTTGGAATAATGATGTCAATGGATCAATATTTGTTTGATTGTTTTCAAATTTTGATATGGTTTCCGTATCTAGTTTTTCATATAGTTAGTGTTATGAAAATGTATAAAGTATATAGTGTATAAAAAGTGTTATTATAATAATAAAGTATGTTGGAACAGTGTACAGCATTTATAAGCTGCAGCCCAGTGTACATATTCATTGTTGGGAGTACAGCGTATTGTGTGAATAATTGACAGATTTTATGAATTTGTGACTTAAAAACTGTAAACAGGATATGACATTGACTGAACTATAGTTGTTAGTGAACTGAACATTAGCACAATATGACTTACCTGGATGGTGGTGATAAACAGCATAGCAAGGAATCTCATTTGAGGTGTCAATTGTGGCAGGGGTCAAGGGTCAAGGCTATGTTCCATTGCGAATTGATGCTGTTATCAATATTCATCCCTGGGGATGATTAATCAAAGTTTTATCAGATATACTGTATGATGCAATAAGTTAATTGATTTAATGACAGTGTATAATTATATTACCTTTAGAGTAATCACATTTGTGGCATGCTGTCATTGTTGTTCTAATTGTAATGGTAATGACAAATATTCCAGACCCGGATTGGGGTCAGGTACTTTTGGGTCGTGATTAAAATCAGAGCTGGAGTCGATTATGATTGTAATCGTAATTGATTGTAATCTATTACACTCACAGTTGTAATCGTAATAATAATCAACTTTTTCTGAGGCAGTGTATATATATATATATATATATATTGATTCCAGTATATATATATATCAGTGATAGAAATAAGCCAGAATATTTACTTGTCCGCCGGATAAGTCAGTTTTGAAATCTACTTGTCCGCCAACATTTTAACTTGTCTGAGTGGTCGTGAAGGGGAATTGAAGCTTCGGAAAAAAACCGTAAAAAGTCTGTCTTATTTTTATGACAACAACACAATGTTCCTGCTGTTTCGTTGCATGTACATATGAATGACTTGTGATCAAAGACACAATTTGATTTAATCTTCAAATTTTGAAATTGCAAAATTATATTTGCAACTATTTTCCGGTCCATTATTCATCACGAATATTTAAAGTAGACACGTTACATGATGTATACCAATATTTTAGTGATGCTGATATGAACGCTTTTATTAATAACAAATAATTATTACGATGCTAGGAATGAGACAATTATTTTCCTTGCTATTTGTTTTATATTGTTGCAAAAACAGTTTATGTTTAATATGGTATATATAATTATATACATAACATATAACACTGCTGTAAAATGTTGGCATCAGTTTGTCAGTGAAGACGCCACTGAACCAGGAACACGACCAATGCAAAGCCAGGAAATGTTGTCACAAAATCATAATAAACAATAATATAATCTGAGAATATTTTGTTAAACCTCTATGAACTTCAATATTAACAAAGTTCTGTATTTTACAAACGAAGATAATATTTAATTGATCATCAGCAAACAAACGCATATTTTTCCTAAATGTTATATTACCATTTCAATGATGATAACATAGTTTTAACGGTGCCTGAATTACATTTACCAGGCGGAAAATAATTTATAGATTTAGTTACGTCGTAACGTTGATGCCGCGCGCAGACCGCCGAAGTTGGCGGAGGCTGACATGTCAACGGCGGTTGGCGCCCCGTCCCCGGCCGCGCGTCTTGCATAATTCAGTTTCGAAAACTCGCAGTTAATGGTTAAAATAAATGTTACATAGATACAACAACACTTCTGAAATTTTATTAATATTCAGTTTATCAACCAGCACCGTAGATTTACCGGAGAGCCAGTTACAAGTTTTGAAAATTGTCACCGATCTGGATCGGCTAACGACGTAACGTTCGATGACTTGGAAGACTGCCGAGTCCGCGTGGAATAATGGTTAAAACTATATAATTATTCAAATAACAGGTAGCGATACAAAGTCTACTATTTCCAAAGTTCATCAAATACGATCCGTCAGTGGGAGCGTGCGATTGCTAGCGAACTTCACTAATGTTTGAATTTCCTCAAATAAAAAGTTTGCAATATTTATATACACTATTTAATGTAATTTTTCTCTTGTCCACCGGATAACCATGTAGAGTCATTTTACTTGTCCAGGCCAAAAATCACTTGTCCCGGACAAACGGACAATTGCTATTTCGAACGCTGTATATATATATATATATATATACTGGAATCAAAAGTATTATGACATGTTTAATCGCTGTTTAAAAAAATATATTAGGTGTAATCATGTGTAATCAAGTCTGATTACACGATTACATGACATGATTACAATTACGAATAATATATATATATATACATATGTATATATATATATATATATATATATATATATACATGCTTGCAACCAATCATGAATAGAAACCATTTGTAAGTCAATAATCACAGAAACTCTGGTGCACTGGTCAGTAATCCCAGCACATGGGCCAAGGCTAATTGCAATTTACTTTTATTGGCTTCTCACTGCAAGTGTTTGCACAGAATCATACAAATCCTAAAGGATTAAATCTTTTGGTTGCATTCAGTCATGCCTGCAGCCTACCCTTTTAAATACAGTTGTGAAGTGTCTACAGTTGGTCAACTGCACAGTTTGTCAGAAGAGTTGATATGCCTGGCCAAAAAATGTAATGCTAATCCTAATTGTAATTGGAGAACTGTAATCATAATCAATTTTTATCCAAGTGTAATCATAATAGACTTTTCCCAAGGCAGTGTAATCGTAATTGTAATCATGAGTGTGTAATCGACCCCAGCTTTGATTAAAATACAAGCATTTTATAATTTCAAATGTAAATATTAGTGTGCTCTATTTTGAAATGTCAAACACACTTGATTGATCAGATTGATCATATTAACATTTTAAATACACAAGGTTCAATTCAGATATGATATATCAGCCGTATAGTCTACAGAATGTTGAGAATCTACACATTATTACATCAAATGATGAAGAAATGGAATAGATTAGGTAGGTATGCATTTAGTATATGAAGTATGAACATGTTTAAAATGCATCATAAGATTTCAAACTTTCAACGTGTAATTTTATAAATGAATCGTACATCCTCTAATCACTCCTTATATCATAATATTTGTTGTTACTGCTACTTTAATTACTACTGTACTAGTATTTTAGTTTTATTATATACCTTAATATTTTAGTGTCTAGTTATTTATAATTTTTTTTAATTATTTTGTATTTTAATGTAGCTATCAACATTGTTCGATTATATATATATGGTTTCTATTCATGATTGGTTGCAAGCATGTATATATATATATATATATACATATATATATATATATATATGTATTTTAGGTTTATTTAGCACAGTTTTGTTTTATGAAGTCTTGGCAAGTTTTGTATTAGTCACATTTTAGTTACTATTTTAATAATTATTTCAGTTATTGTAAGTCTTAACAAATTAGACAAATTGTTAAACAATGTTTTTCTGTGGAAATGTATGGTCTAAATATAATAAATAATTTTATTGTTATTACCAATATTTTATATCTTAAAATATGCAGGTTCAAGTACCGGTAGGTCAAATACTTGAAATACAAATGACTGTAGTTGGAGTATGTTTCATCAAATATACCATATAATAATTTCTTTAGTGCCAATATCTTAAGAAAATCCGAGCTCAGTGGCACAGAAATCCAAAGGATTAAGCGTTCTCACTGTCATGTACAGAGCAAAAGTCATCAACAGATGGATGGAATTGCTAAGAAGCTAAGGAGGATATGCAGTATTATATGCAGTATTATATTGTTTGTGAAGATAGACACAGCTGTTTAAACGTGTTGTTTTGTTGCCCTATTGCGAAAGAATGTTTATAGTTTCAGAAAACGTATTTTTAATATTCACAATTATGTGATAAAATGTATATATAATTGTACAGATATTGTTAATGAGCCCACTTGGAATAGCTGGGCTAAATCACTTTATATTGTAAAATGGTGAATTTATATCATGTTTTACATATTCATTTAGTTATTTATTATAATTTTTATAACGCGTTTATTTATTATTAACTTTTTACCCTGTTACTTTATTTTATTGTATGTATATTTCTAACTTATTTACCTCTAAACGCTTTGCATTTTATACCTATTTATATATACCGACTGTCTATGGGTTTTACTTGAAAATTATCGTATTCATATTTGTGTTGCAGAGACTTGCCCCAGTACGGTCACAAACAGTGGCAGTCTTACTTCGGTCGCACTTTTGATGTCTACACAAAGCTCTGGAAGTTCCAGCAACAAAACAGGTAAGACAGAACTTTCTAATGAAATAGAATGTCCCTCTCCCCGTCTCCCCGTCTCCCCGTCTCCCCCTCTCCCCCTCTCCCCCTCTCCCCCTCTCCGCCTCTCCCCCTCTCCCCCTCTCCCCCTCTCCCCCTCTCCCCGTCCCCCTCCCCCTCTCCCCCTCTCTCCCTCTCTCCCCCTCCACCTCTCTTTCTTATTCACTCTTCCCTTACTCTGGCAGTTACTTGTACAATTACTTGGTCTTTTATAAAATGTAATAGAGTTACAGAATATGCATAACTGCTCACTTGCCAGCACGCTGTCACTAAGTCATTTATGTGTGTCACTAAGTCATCTGTGTGTGTCACTAAGTGTCTGTGTGTGTCACTAAGTCATTTGTGCGAGCCATTAAGCAATCAACATAATGCAGTTAAATTACGGCTGATTGTGGATGATGTGAATCAGAGGTAGTGTGGCTGGGGACAGACAGTATCAGGTCCACCACAATCACCACACATTGCACTGTCCATCATGTCTACTGACCAGGCCCCATGGTTACTGATGTATCCCTAATCCCCACATCTGACTGGGAAATGGGGAGGGGAGATTGCCTGAGGAGGCCAATGTCAGGCAGCATCTCGGGAGATGTCATTATTTCATTTCTGGGTTCATCGTAATTTTACAAATAAAATGCTAGTGATTTTAAAATTTCCATTTTTTGCACCCGTGAAAACACTTATGAACATGGAAAATTTGCAGACTACACGATTTTTTGTTTACAGTAAGCATGTGTGTTATGGAAGGATCCCCAGTATACTAATGGATCATCTCAGAATGTTGTTGTCCGATATCAGACAGAATTACTTTTGTTTGGGGAAGGGCAGTTTCGTTTGGTGTCAGGCATCGATATTTTACATTTCGGACCGATGGTTTTTTATATATTATTATCATATCAATGTTTACAAACTTTCATCAGAGGCCAGATAAAAGTAATTTTGTCTGATATCGGACATAGACATTCTGAGATGATCCTAAGATAGATTATTTGGGAGACAAATGGTTGGCAGCATCACCCTGTAGACCATTAGAAGTTTCTAGAGATTCCCCATATTACACTAATTATATACAACATGTTGAACATTATGCATGTGTGTTGCTAAATTAAATTGTGCAGATTTGTACATTGATTTTTACCAAAAAAATTGTTGGATTTGATGAAAACACTAACTATTGCTGGGTTAATAACAAGAAAAAAATTGATGTGCATAAAAAACAAATCGCAATATGTATTGTGCTAACTGTATGGTTTCAATGAAGAAATCAATGGTGTAGTGCATCCATTATAGAAGGGTTCCCCCTCACCATACTGTACACTGTTGTCTGTCCGTGCATGCTATATCTAGATAGATTTCGCTTGATATGTACAATGATAAATGCTGTCGATTTATTTCCTTAGAGTATCAGAAGGATTGGAACACGTAGGTGTGGTAATGCAACAGTAGTCTGTCAAATGTATAAATTGGTGTATGACTGCCCTTTGCACATACAAGAAACCGAAGGCAGTTCATTAGGATGATGAATTATTTCATCATCGCGAAGAGACGAATAGAGTTAAATGATGCCAGTGAAATGCCATACCACCTTACTTTGTTGCATCGGCATTGATCAAGTTTGAATGAAATTAACTGCAGAAGGTGTTTGTTTGCGTGTTGGCAGCGCATCTGTAATCCATTTACCATACTTGATTCAATAAAATCGAAATGAAATGCGGTACCAGAACTGTGAAAAACAGTTTGCCTTCATTATCTGTTTCTTGTATCCGTAGAATGATGATTATCTCAATAATTTTGTTGTAACAAATTTGTGACTTTTTGGGGCTATCCATATATGGGCTATCCATATATTAAAACTTATTTTGGACCTACATAAATAATGCCCAAATATGAGGATGAAGTATACCTAATGCCCGTTTTACATTTTTGCTGTTATTACTGGCTAGTCTCAATTTGTCAACTTCCTGTCCTAGCAATGTTATTTTGCCTGTCGCTCTTGACATAGGCAGTGTATCGTTGCAACTACGTTGGTGCTAGACAGTAATTAGATACTACTGGTGACGGTTTACCTTCGGACGATCTGTCATGCCACTAATTTAGTGTTGGATGTGGTGTGTGGTGCACAGTGGCCGAGTGGTTAGACTGTCATTCAGACGAACCGTGGTTCAAATCCTGGTGCCGGCCGGTCAGTGGTTTGGTACTGGTTTGGCCATTCTGTTGACACTTGGGGAATTTCGTTCACCCTATGTTGGCTGTGTTTTTTGGAAGAAACACTATAAGCTGTTGGTCTCTTCTATCTGGTGTCTGTGCCGGGGATGTAAAAGATTCCATGGAGGCAAATGGAAAAACCTATCGTGGACTCACTGAGAAGAGGTCTCATTCTCAGAAAACTCTACGACAGAATCATCAACAAAATGATGTTGGTCATGTAATGAAGGAAGAAGAAGTAGTTATTGTACAGACTTCTACATGTTCGTGACTTGCTCATTACTGCTATAAACTCAGACGCTTCTTGGCCAGTGCTGTTTCAGTTCTCTCTGTAGTATACCTGAGTGTCTGGGTCTAGTTTTGGGACATACAATCAATGAAAGACAGGCAACATATAGAACACAGGCGGATATGGAATTCCCATTTGTTTGCAACAAGAGAACGGAGGTGAAGCTTTGGCACAGAGAGCCTGAGTAGACAGAGAAAAGTTCTTATCTGGTGTGCTGCGTCGGTGGTAATGTGTTCTGACTGGGACAGAGGGAATGATGTATGTTTGCCTGTGCGTACGCGTGGCTGAAGTAAATGAATGGAGGTGGCAGAATAATAAAACAGCAGATAGATCGTTTATGAGTGTGTGTGTGTGTGTGTGTGTGTGTGTGTGTGTGTGTGTGTGTGTGTGTGTGTGTGTGTGTGTGTGTGTGTGTGTGTGTGTGTGTGTGTGTGTGTGTGTGTATGTATGTGTGTATACGCATGTGTATGCGTGTGTACACGTATGTGTATAAAATATATGACCCATCTTAAAGAAATGAGTTGCACGTCGGAAATTTTTTTATATTGAGTTATTAGTAGTGTTGGAAAGAGCAGAATCTCTGCTTTCACATGGTGTATCATGTAAGAAGATATCATAATTCTAACTGAAGTTATGGCTTAACAAACACATGTGGGGTAGAAACCTTGAAACCCAGAAAACGGCCGTCAAAGTTGATGCAAAATATTCGTTATGTTTCATGAAATGTACCTTAGTTACCGTTGACAGATCTAGCTAAAATTTGGTGCTCGTCAGGCTCGCTTCCATCCGTTAAGTCTTCCAAAAAATACTCATCGATCAAACTGTCAATCTGTGCGCGATCACTTCCATCCGAATTTAACAGCTTCGCCACGTTAAACGCCGTTCTTCACGTCTTCTTAATCATTATCTGGGTCAGCAGTGACGCAGTGAAATACATTGTGCGCATGCGTGTGTTTACAGATTATGTAAATGACCCATCACTGAACCAATGAGAACAGTTGCCTGGGTCACGCAGTTGCTGTTGCTACCACGTGATCCAAATTGTTTACACAGCTGACGTAAACAGGGGGCGTCTTCCAAGCTCTCTGGAGGTCACAGAATGTAGTTGTTAGCATATGTATGCCCATATATAGGAAGATGACGCATCAAGCTTCGTGGTGATATCCCACATGTTAGAAGCGTCCCAAAATTAGCAGTTGTGAACGCGCGCAATTACTGGCATTTTCGGCGTTATTTTAAGGAAATCGAGCGGAACATTTCACAGAGCTCTACAAAAATCGCTTTAAAATACACAAAACAGAGTTAAATAGAGGGTAGCTGGAGTAGCAATCGATAAAATGAATGCCAAAGAATAATTTTCAGGGGAAATCTAAAAATCGATGGATTCGCGATTTATTCACATAAACAGCATTTACGGAAAATCAGATTTGCTGACGTCCGACTTATTTCATTAAGATGGGTCACATATATATATACATGTATATATCAAATCAAATTTTATTTTGCAACAACAAACAACAGCATAAGCAAATACACAAACAATTGTTTTAAACAAGTAATACTGTGTTGCAACAGGTCACATGGCATGTTACATACAAAAATGAAACTTTTCACAATATATACAGTTTATATTTACTACACCTGGATATGACAGATAATATATTTAAACCCTTGTAGCATGGTAGAATTATAGACAGTGAAAGCGGCTGTCAACCAACTTAACAACTTAAACTTGTTTTGCAGGCAACTTCTGGATACAAAGTATGGGCTGAAGCGATGGCAGATCGGAGAAATTGCATCAAAGATTGGCCAGCTGTATTACCACTACTAGTAAGTGCTTTACCAAAAGTACTACAGAAAATTTTTATTTAAGTAATTTGTGTGTTTCATTCAGTGTATCATCATTCCTTACATATTATGTTTTCCCTAATTTTCATATATATATATATTTATATATATATATATATATATATATATAGTTTTATATTCACCGGGTTGTGGGACGTTCTGTAAGCCCGCTACTCACGTTGTGGGACGTTGGCCAACATTGTGGGACGTTTTCAACGTCCCACAACCCATGTTGCATTGTGCGACGCCCATTTGACTCTAAATAGATGTATGCTAATTTCTACGTAATACAATCCCACAGCACTGTGGGATTGTTTGGTTCGCATTAGCTAATGTAGATGGCGCTACCATCGATTGTAATCGTCGACTGGAAACGAGTTGGCGCCGCTCGTAGCCGCTACACCCACAGAAGGGTCGAAGGTCAAAGGTGACCCTTCGCTCGGGACTCGGGAGGCATTACGCGGGAAAATGGAAAGATGGCGACAAAAAGCCGGCGGACAGGAATGGTAAGCATACATGTCGTTTAACAGTATTTGTTTAATGATTACATATGTGAATAATTGCAGTCTTGCCCGAAGAATTTATATTAAGAAAAGTTTGCAGTCATTAGGTTAGACTAGTTGGTAAATCTGTTTGAACTATTGCAGCAGCCTCAGCAAATATATTGAACGCCAGCAACATTAACGTTTTAATTAATTGTCAGTTTTTGTCATGCAAAGCTTAACGAGATTTGCGCAACAAGTCGCTATTTTAAATAATTCACAAGCATTTAATCGATATTAGGCAAACATATGTAGTTATATAGTTTACATGCGAGAATGACGTTGTTAAAATTATTTTAAACCGCTATAAATAATATAATATATAGTGCAATCATAAACTAATAGATTGCCAAACTAATTTACGTTGCTTAAACGACATTCGTAGCTCTTGTTTTTGTGCAAAATCCAGAGGGAGGGTTGGGTCTGTGGGCCTTTTTGCCAACAATGGGATTTACATGCGACATTTCTGTTGAATGAATGTGAAACCTGACCACAGATTTGTAAACATCTTGTGACTTGTCAATGATTAATCATTTCCCTGTACTGCCGCCTGGGTTACTTGTGAGACCAAAATGTTTAGGTAAAATTCCACTGCATCTGCACGCTACCGAAGTACAAAGTCTAAGACATGAAACAACACATTATAGCAATAGTTGTCAAAATTGTGGCTTCTACATTCCGAATTTTATCAGACGCCCTGCCATACTTTACACCCACTGGCACTGCCCTTTGAAAGCTAAAATAGATGGCAACCACGCGAACAACATCATTTTATTAAGACTTTAAGTACTCTGATTAATCAGTGTTTTTATTATTAAGTACTCTGCTTTATCATGTCATTACATGGAATTTTACTATACACAAGTTTATTTATATAACTAGGACGTTGCCTTATTAACTTTTACTTTTCGAACAGTAATTTATTTAGCTCTCTAAATGCGATTTTATGTGTTTTAGATTGATGCCAACATGGTAGGCCTAAACACCTGTGAACAAGGCATTAGCCCCGAATTTGCATGGTGTCTAAATAAATAAATAATTATTATTATTAAAACAAAGAATGGTGAGTCAAGTTAAAAAAAACATGTCACTTGGGTTTGTAGTGTCCTTGTTTTTAATTGAACTTTATCATGTTTATATTTGCCATATTGGTGCAACCTGCTGCATATATTGTTGGTGTCTACTAAGCAATGGTGGCTCTCATTGACACTTTTCTTTGACAGCATTGTGAACATTAAGACAATGTATGTTTACATGCATCTCTTACTCGGTTTATGAATTTGTCATTATTTAGATAACACTGACAATGATGGCATCTCTCCAACCAAAATTAATACGAAGGAAACACGGTTAGCATGTTTTTCTGAGACTATTGAAGCGTTGTAATATACTAATCCAGATGTTCGAAGTGTTTATTTGAAGTAACTATTTATTGTATAGGCAATGCTTCTTTGAATTACCGCGCATACATAATATTATGTCAAAAAAGGAAATGGAATGGATAGGTTACTGCCTCATTCAAAATGGCCGCAGAGATGTGGCGCAGACGCAGGTGTGTGACTGTTACCGTCTTACCGATGTTCATGGGAAAAGGAAGTGTGATCTCAGTATATATCTCGTCAGAGCCCATAAGCATATTCATAGCAAATCAATTTCCTGTCACCCTTTTAACGAAGAGGTTTCTAAATGTAAATGTTATCTTATCATCCACTCTGCGGATCACATTCAAACAGGTTTTGTTTTACAAATATCACTATCCTGGGGAGGCACTTGCCACTCTTGCTCCCCTCCAGGTGCCCATCCTTGGCATAAAATCTATCAACAATCCTCCATTTGCTACATGTTTTTGCCAGTATTTTGTATAAGTAAGATCATTTTGGTATTTCATAAAACAAAAGAATGTTATTCGCTATGCTTCCTCTGCCTTTCCGTTGGACATAACAACATGATGTAATTTGGACGTACTATTTTGTATCACATTTATTTTAGGACCTCAAATCCCGTGAACCAAAGAGTCACTGCAGTTAATTACGACAGCATTCTGCAACAAAATCAAAGATTGTGTCTTCCCCGGCTGTAGATGCATAAGACGCCTGAAAGACAAGCATCTGGGAATACTAAAAGGACGCACGGAGGCACAGATTACTGCTCGACAGCAGAATATGATGAACAAATGATGTTGTTACGTGGTTCAATATTTAATAAAGGGGCAAAACAGTTATGCCAACATTCAACGTTTTTTACCACACTGAATATACTTAGGTGTTCTAATTGTGTATGGAAATATGTGTATATATATTTCCATACATATCTGATCTGTTATCTTTAGATAGTTTTGTCTTTTTAAAATGTCCACGAACGCGCAAAGTAAAATACAAAAAACGTTGATATCCTTCTGCCGAATTTGTGTTTCGCCAATGACATGGCGGTAAAATTTGTTCAAAAGAAATACAAGATGTGAACAAGTATTGTATTTCATGAACTATAATGGTGCATGCTAATTGTTTAACGCTAATGACTCCAGGATATGTATATATTTATAAGCTTATCCTTCCTGTGTTCCAGAGTAAAGCGTGGACCCTTTCTGAAACCCTACTGTATTATATTAATAGTATGTATTTTATTGATAACACAACTAGTTGTTTCTCATAGTAAACCGTTTCAAGCAGAGTAAAAGTAAAATATGTTTGCAATAAAGTTTTTATTTTTGTGTCATCATTAATTATTACAACAAAATAAATGTATTTATCATCTGTACTGTTTTATTGTGTAAAATACTGAAGTATGCCAACATAAACAATGTGGACAACGATTGTATTGCATGAACTTTATGGTGAAAGATAATTATGTGATTGCTAATAACACCAGTTCTACCTGTCTACACTGTTTGTTCTCTCTGAAACTGAATCCCAGTTTGCAGGTTAAGGCGTGGACAGGGACAACTCTATATATTACAGATATACAATGACATAAGATAAATGTGTTAACCTATTTTAATGTTTTAGGAGACATAAACTTTTTTTAGCACAACTTTGAAATGTTGATCCTTGTATCACTTTTGTGCTTTGTAATAAAAATTGGATTACGTATCCATTACATTATTTTGTGTATGTTATGAAAACCCATTAGCAAAAACAAATGTCTGTTCGACTAGTATATCTCATAAAGTAAATTGAAATGCCTGCTACAGTTGATTTTAAAGTAGCAATCAGAGTTAAACTACCTTTGTAAACTGTTTTAAGACTTTTATGTAGTATATAAACAGCATTTTATTACTTGGTCATACTTGCGACCACATATGTCACTTTACTATTTGATATGTTATTTAATAACTTATGTTTTTTTTTAAATTGCCGAGATCGGTCGGGGAATAATATATGTTTGGCACGAAAATATAATTTGTCGTCTTTTGAGCTTTATCTTTATTTATAAGCTTTATCTTAACACTACATATTATGTGAAAAACGTTATTATGGTATTGAGGAAAGTGATATATAGTTTGTTGGGACATGATGATTCACTGGAAATTTGTATTTAAAAGATTAATAATCTCAGAGACCAACTTAAAAAACACTAATTATTTATTAAAATAATACTTTTGATAGGACACTTAAATAAAAATAGAGAAGTTCGTGTTTTAGCCAAACACGTTCATGCACATTCTACCACAATTCACTTCTATCATGGATTGTGGGATGTTATGTATATATACATAATGGTGTTGTGGGACTTTGGTAGGGTTCAAGGTCAAGGCCACTACAAACGTCCCACAATGTAACATCCCACAGTGTAAATATATATTAAGTTAATTAACAACTTTTTTCTTAAAATCGAAGTATATTTATAATTACCAACCCAAGTGAAGAAAATATACATAATGTGAAACTTGTTGGACAACGGGAAAGACGACGTCCCACATACCACTGTATATGTGTAATGCCCACAAACCACTGCAAGTGTGTATATTTATATACATATATTTATATATATATATATATCTAGATACAGGTGTATATAGATATAATTATATCTATATACATATATATATACATACATAATATATATATATATATATTATGTACCCGTGCACTGTTTATCAATATGTTTGGTTCACTAAGACATTATAGTTGGAGAGTGAATTAGTGAATTATATTAGAATATATATAACCCGATCTCATGATTAAAAGCACTCAGACTTTATATCCTACGTCTTGTGACCCAACCATAACTCAGACAGTGTGCTGAGGAAGGCCACGGAATGTGGCCGAAATATACAGAGGGAAAACAAAGTTTCTTGAGAGGTATAGATATGTGAACTAATGATAACCAAGAAACTGGATCATCTATCCGTTCAACAGTCCTAAGTACAGTAGAACCTTGCTTTATGGTCATTTTGGTAATACAGCCACCTCGCAATTAAGGTCACACTTGGACAGTCCTAAATTATATTTGTAAACGTAAAGTATAGGAAATTAGTCCCCTTAATACGGTCACCTTGCTATTCCGTCCTGAGAGTGACCTTAATACTGAGGTGTGACTGTAGTCTACCAAATGTTTGCCCATCTATGCCTGCCATGGTCAAGCTTGTCACCAGTGTATCTGTCAACCTATGACCTTTTGGACAATGAGTGAATACTGGCGCTCTCATTGTCACCCAGTATATGTGAAAGTGGCAGGCGTTCATTAGTGCATTAGACAGGATAGAGATATATGATGCCCTGGTCAATGTGTCATTTATTAAAGTGCAGCATCTGGTAATTTATCTGCGTTCACCATTACACTTACCGGGTCATCTTGTGATTATATTGTGGTCATTTTGTGGTTAACTTGTGGTCATCTTGTGGTCATTTTGTTGTCAACTTTTGGTCATTTTGTGGTCAACTTGTGGTCATTTTGTGGTCATCTTTTGGTCAACTTGCGGTCATTATCTGGTCATCTTAAGCTCATTCCATTATCATATTGTGGTCTTCAAACATGCAGATATTTCTGTTTGTTTAAATAACCAAGTAATGTGTGCCTTTATCTACGACATTGTTTGCTGTTGTGTTTGAATTGTTCAGCATTTTATATTTATTTTTTATCATTTATATGTATGTGTATTTTGGCTTTTCTTCAGTTTTGTGAAATGTACCTTTAAGTTTGAACCATCACAAAGAGTCACATACCTCCAATATTCTTCCCAGTCACCAGGAGCAAACTGAATCAGCAAGTTGTGTCTGATTTTATGAAGTGCTTAGTTGGGCACTGGCCTGGTGTTGGAACTAAACGCGTCCTAGTCACTAAGCAAAGTCCAAACCAATTGAGTCACGCGCCAGTGTTATATGTGGCTGTAAAGACTTATGAAGTGTAATGAAGGTGGCAAGGAATCATAATCAAATTTTGTGGGGAGACCCAACCATACTTGGCTCACATGCCACAGAGTAGAGAATCTGATTGAGTCACTGTGTGACCAGTAACACGTACCGACAGCTATGGCTGAAATTATGTACATTGTAGACCACGTCACCATGTTGCAGAAGTGTGCAAATTGGTATAGCTAAATAAGTAAGTTAAAGATGTCTTCTCAATTCAGTTTTTTGTCCATCTCATTTCTAAAATTAAATATATTTTCACATAAGCACATTTACCTAGTAAAGGCATGTTCTTATATAGCGCAGTATCCAGTCCTTAGACAGTTCAAAGCGATTTACACGTTACTCCCTGGCAGACTATTATTTTTTTAATACTCTCCTCTTCTAAAAGAATTATTCGGCCATGCTCTAATTATTCCACTGTTTAAAACTGTTCAAATATCCACTACTGTCTGTAGCCAAGTACTCATTGATACAGCTGAGTGAAGTGGAGCAATATAGATTGAACAAACTTGTCTAAGCTTCAAAATGGCAGCCAGAGGATTTAACTCCGGAATCTCTAGTTTGAGAGCCTGATGCACCTACTACTATTCCACTGTACACCACACAACGTGCTAATTCGTTTACAATTTTAACATTTCGCATGCGCAACATTCAAATTGCAAACGGCTTTTGGTTTTTTAAAGGCAATCTGGCTAGCAGTATGCTTTCAACGTAATTATTTATTCTAGTATTAAATATACGTAAATGTTAGTAAATGAGGAATGGTCATCATATGTGTAAAAAAACATTTATTCGGAGGTGCTTGGAATGACACTTGACTACTGCAGGTGTATTAATAATAATAATACATTGTTTATAGTGCCCCTGCCAAATAATTGTTCTGGGGTGCTGAACAAAGGTTATGAATAAATTAATAACATATAAGACCATACATATTTTATACTAATGCTCTAAAATATGCAGCCAACACTACAAAATAAAATCAACTATATAGTCTTTAAAATGTTGAGATATATAAATAAATAAACATGTTTATGCAATCTATTAAAATAACAACTATAGATTAATTATAATAATAAAACATTAATTAAAATAAATGCATGAATAATTTGTTATGATCATCAAATTCATGCGACATAAAAACAATACATGCTGTCATCCCCTTTAAATAAACAATCCATTAAGACGGAGCTGATGACATTTCATTATACAATACTGGTACACTATTTCACATCACAATATAATTATATGGCTGCAGCTCATATAAATTGGCAAACCATAATTTACAGAGGGGAACTGTAAATGATGGACTCATTAACCCGACCTTTGGTTGCCATTTTATGTGTCTGGATTTTTCGTATAAACAAATCATGCACATAATAGGCATGTTAGCATTTTGATATTCCGTTTCCGTGAAATGATGTCTGGATATGGAGACTCTTGGATTATCGGGGTCTGGATTGACAGGATTTAACTTTGTGTAAATTCATGAATTATACATGTCGTCATATTGTGTAGGCCAGTTTCTTTCTGCTGTACCCATTGAGAAAGATTCAAACAGAGAGACGTTGTGATCAGAATTCTATATGTATTGACTTTCCCTAATTTCTTGCAGCCTTCGTACGAGTGAAACAAACTACTTGAATGAGTCATTTGCATTCTACTCGGCCATTCGAATGCGTGCCTACTACTCAAAGGCAAATAAGGAGGAACGGTGAGTGAGATTATTAGATTACACGTCGTTTTAGAACGCAAATTTTGCAAGATGGAAAACTGCAGAGTGTGGGTATTTAGTGCAGGTTTATGCAAACCTAGTTGTCAGCACTGTGCCTTGTTGTAAACAGATGTGTTTCAGCTTTCTCGAAGTTTGCTGTTGTGAAACTCCCTTGTTGCAGATTTAATTTGTGGTTTATAACGAGAGCTCCACCTGAAGATGTAGCCATGAATCATTGAATGTGTTCATGAATATGTTCATGGTTGCATTCATGAATGTCTGATGGAACAGCGTTTGTCCAGAATGCTCAATAATCTGGTACTCGTGAATGTGCACAAAAACAGAAGTGGTTGTATGAATACTTGTCCATAACAAGAGTTTTATTGTGTTCTATACTAGCAAAAGTATTTGTCATATAAGTTGTTTAAATACGAACTGGCCACCTAGCACAGGTAGATTGTTGTAATGAAATTTAACAATATGTAATGAAATTTAACAACATGTAATGAAATTTAACAACATGTAATGAAATTTAACAACATGTAATGACATTAAAGGGAATAAAAACATCTATTGCTTGAATTCATGTTATATTACATCCTGCTATCTATTTCCACGTCCACCAAGCCAAAAAAATCAATGAATTAGAAATTCAACATTTTATGCTGTGCATCCGGACATTTTCGAATATGCATATTTTTGGCGCGCTTTTCGGGATGCCGAGATGTGATGTCACTTATGACACACACTCGCATCAGGCCGACCCTCTCCATGCATTCAGAGCATGTTTACAAGGATAGCTTTTGGGTCGAAACGAGCGTCAGAATGAGTTATTGTGCAACATTCCGATGTAATACAAACATTAGCCATCATAGAGCAACAAGCAGTTATCTTACGGTTCCACATTAATCCAATTTTATTTATCCAAACAAATATAATGTAATGGATATATAATTTATTAATTGTAAATATATTGTACGGTAATATATTATAATTACATATGTGAAAACAGATCGAGATCTGTCTGGATAAATACAATTTAGAAACATCGTTATATATAATGACCATATTTTCATTTTTGTGGTGAATAAATAATTACTACAAAAATATATAAATATTTACAAACAGTGCATTATAGTATAAAATGATTTTGTTTATATTACTTCGTGAAAACATAAACAAAACAAGTGTAAAGAAAATCAAAAGTTTGCATGCTGTCAGGATTGAACTGGCGTCGCCCGACTGTAAAATAAATGACAAGTAACCAACGCGCCTACCCACTGAGCTAGCGGGACCAGCGGAAAATCTTTGACTGATTTAAGTTATGATAAATTGTACAACTCCTTCATATATCGATATTCTAGTGATATTATGAGATTATACACGTTGCTTTATGTAGCTGGATACAATATATGTTTGCTATGTATATTTATTGGTGTAGATTATCTCCCGTTGGTTGCATTCGATATAATTATTCTGAAAACGAGCCCAGCAAGCTCGGCGAAACCTAGTCGACTTGTAGGCCCATTCGCATTCGTTGTTTTGAATAAAATTTGATTCATGTGGAACCGTAAGATAAATGTTTGTTCCTCTATGATGACTAGTGTTTGTATTACGTCGGAATATTGCACAATAACTAATTCTGACGTTCGTTTCGACCCAAAAGCTATCCTTGTAAACATGCTCTGAATGCATGGAAAGGGTTGGCCTGATGCGAGTGTGTGTCATAAGTGACATCACGATACCATGTGATCGCCTAGCTCATAAAATTTTTATTTTCCGCGGGAATCGCTTCACAGACGGGCTTAAAATCGAATTCATGCTACAAATGTATTTTTCTGTATTTGTTTAATGTTGTCAAATGTTACATACAATGTTAAACTTTGTGTACACATGGAAAAAGGATTTTAGCTAATGCCTTATTTTTATTTCCTTTAACAACATGTTGTTTTAATGACATTTAAAACATGTTGAAGTATTATATCCATGTATGGTTTCATGTACATACATAACTAAAACTGTTGCACTGAACAAATAACTAACGCTTTTTTGAGGCAGCAGGTGTACTTCATTTGCTAAAAACAAGAAAAGTTTATACATGTTCGATAGTTAAACATGAAGTAATACATTAAATAAAAACAAGGTTAATCATTTATACCATAACAAATTATGGTATGTTTTTGGGGTAATTTATAAGTTAAGATATTTCAAGAATTCAAAGGTACTTAGAAGGTAATAGCTCTAATTGTCATCAACTGTCGAATAACACGAGCAGTTCTTTCTTGATGTGCCAGTCAACAATTCCTTGCTGTCGTAATGGTGAATGTATGGTAGGCGTGTAGGACTCCTGTTTAAGCAGTCCGTAATTGCTATGATTCTGATGTGCATGCATTTACAAACTTTACGCATGTTGGTGCTCATACTAACATGTCAACATCCGTCCGCATGCGAGACCGCTCTTCATGCAGTGCATGTGTACACGTGATTGAGTGGAGTTTTGTTAAAAATAACCCTCGCGTTGTTCAGAAATGTGTTAGAATAGTCCTAATGTAATCTCCATGATATGTAGCTGGGTCAATTGATCTGCTAGGTTCAGTGATGCTTAAACCACCCAGCAGTGCTGCTGAACAGTCGTATGTATTCATTTCCTGTCCGCCATCCAGGTCGCTGGCATTGACTGATTGATTGAATGATTTGATTCACATTGTAGAATGTAATTCACAACTGCTTCCATGTATCAAATTACTCGCCTAATACACGTGACTGTATGTATTCGTGATTCTACCAAATATGTGATTCATTACAATTTGTGGCATGCTGTTTGCATAACACGCGAATAAATAAGATGTATAGTTTAGTTAACAATTGAATGATTTATAGCGATGGGAACAGTTGCATCCAAGTAGATGAAGTGGAGAGACGCATATATGGAGCATGTTGTAACTTGGCTGTATTGATTAATACATATGCACACATTGACTGTTGCCGTATCTATCTGGATGTCATTTAACATAAAAAAGGGTAGAACAAAGATTCAAAAGTTGTTCTCGTGAGCACTGTGCTTACGTACTTTACATAGCAAGACCACTCATTGGTTAATTAACAAACATTGTGGTTCTATTTTTGAATCTGCTACGAGTAAGCAAGCTCAAAATAGCATCATGGATAATTAATAATATAATTAAAAGCTGAAAGATGGGGAAATTTATTTTTAGTCCTGTTTCCAGCTCTAACCTCGTGACTGTATTGGTTGATGTCTCTCACAGTTGAGTATGCAGTCCCTTAACCAGTATTGTGAAATTTTCCAATTTACCGGTTCTCAGTTTTTATTTATCCATTATGTTCATGAAAAACCCTGTGACACATGCATTGGTAATTGGCGTGTCGGAACTTGGTGAATTTACAGGGGGTTGAGGCTCTCCGAAAACCTCCAACTGCACCCCTCTTGAGGTCTCCCCAAAAATCTTCAACTGCCCTTCCATTGAGGCTTACAAAATACTCAAACTTCAAACTACACTCCTGCATTTGCCTTCATACTGAGTACACAGCCCGTTTTGTTACCACGGAAACACTGTTTTAAACTTGTTATTGGGAAAATGAAACTGTGTTATGGTTCAACACAAGAACATGGTATCTGAAAAATAAATATGCTGTTATCCGAAGACCAAAAGACCAATTATATAAAAAATACCTGTTCAAATAATGGGACAATGGGTCCCTGGCAGAGAGCTTTGCTGTACACATAATGCCGTAAGCCCACAACAGAACACACATTTATCCCAAGCCTGGGAACTTTGTGTTTTCCTGGCCAGTAGAAGTTACCTACAACTTATACATTTTAAGGTACAACTCGGTGGGCTGTACCAAGGGTTCAACTCAAAACATCATGGTCACAGGGCAAGTTCGCAACCATTGAGTCTTCGATTTTCTGACGGTCTGAGAATCTTTGTTTCACCCTCCAGAGTCCTTATACACCCTTCTTATAGGATGGGTGACTCACTTCCTGTAGAAGATGATAAATCCATTGCTTAACTGGCCATTAATGGATAATGGTGTATTAGGTTGCCCCAAATTATTAACACTGTACCTAATTTTTATGCCGATATATATTCTTTGAATTACTCTGCATTGGTTCAGGTATAAAATGGACATATGTTTATTTGTTTGTTCAAGGCACTTGTGAGCATGTATCTGATATGGCATGGCCATCCTAATTTAAGGCTAAATAAAGGCATTCGCTTCTGATTTGTTGAAGTTCGGGCTTGCAAACACACACACTCACACGCACACTTGCACACAGAAACACCTGGCACCTCACATTACGGTCATCTCAGTAATACAGCCACCTCACAATTAAGGTCACCCTAGAACAGTTCCAAATTATTTCCACATACTGTAAAGTATAGGATGTTAGTCCCACTGATATGGTCACCTCGCTATTCGGGCCACTTTTGTCCAGTCCTAAAGGTCACCTTAATAGTGAGGTTCCACTCTACATATATAAAATGCATAGTGTGCTGGAATCACACTCTCTGATGTAGAGTATGTTTTAGAAGAGCATCTGTCCTGGTACTAGAACAAATTGAGTGAACTTGCCCTCGTCACGGTTGCCTGAGCATGTCCCGTTGTGCGTGCAGACATCTAGCATTAAAGTGCAGATGTGTTTTAATAATTAATAGCCATCTTGTCTAGTTAATATCCCAATTGCCCATGATCAAAAATGTTATTGGTCGCTGCTAATTATAATGGAATCCCAACAAGACCTTCACAGATAATTTATGACAAACCTCTCCCTGTTTATAGGTAATATTCTATCCACCATTGTTTATAGGTAATAATTTTATGTCAAATAATAAATCACAATTATGATTGCAGATTTTGACAATATTTAGGATTTTATTAAACAAATTTGTCATTAGTTTTGAATTAGATATACAAAAATTATAATTATTACGAGTACACTATATTTAAAAAAATATAATTATATAAATTACTTTAACTAAAATATCTGCGCAAAAATCTGTGCAAGAACTGTCTAGGCAAAAGTGGATAACATGTCATAAAGGTACATTGTGATTACGTAACTAAATAGTCCTTCCATAGTAATTAAATGCATGGGTCGATTATTGTCGTTGCATGACTTCATTGTAACAAGGAATATAAAGATCGTGAAACAGTGATTTCCCAGCTGTTGTTCTCGAATGTGGCCAGTGAGTCATGAGAGATGTGCACTGGTCGCAAAGCTACATTATGTAGGCGGTACTCTGATGATATCCCGAGTACTGGTTACACATGTGGGCGGGTTTTGTTGCGCTGAATAAAGCCAGCACAAAGACGTCAATAACAACGATAGTAATGTCTTATGTTGCACCAATATGGCCATATGTATGCATCGATTCGTTCCTGTCACCCAGCGATATATAGCCATGACTCATAAAAATGTAATCGTGGCCGCGTAATATATTGAACATTTTGTAGGTTTCAGCACAGTTTAATAGTTTTAGATTTTTTTAAATATAATGTAGTTACCTAATAATGATGGAGAGATGAACTAGACGAGTACTGGAACAGCACCATCTGGCAGAGGATAGCGCAAGACAGGCAGATTTGGAAACGACATGCTGAGGCCTTCACCCAGCACGGGACACTACGGCTGCACAATGATGATGATGATGAACTAATGACGTTATATATTTAATTGCATTTCAAAGTTTTAACAAGTTTAAAGAAATGTTTAAATTTTTTTACATTTTTGTTAGTGACATTTTAATGAATCAGGCCGATTCAGTGTATTTACATGGTGGCATGCTGCTTTTGAAGGCATGGATAATAGGAATCATAACTCAAAACGAATGCATTAAAATCATGGACGTTTATGGTAAAAACTATTCACAAAACAGCTCAGCCAATTAAACCCATGGCAAGCATTTGCTTTATTCTTAGAGCAGCTATTTATATCATAATTTATATATGTACGTGTGTGTGCTGTTTTTATCTGTTAAACATAATACTAATTTATTATCGATCTTATCATTCCATTACATGTATTAGTCGATAAGTGGCAGCACCAGGATTGGGATCTTGGTAAACGTTGAGCCGTTGAATTCTAAAGTTGTTTCTGCTTTATTAAAACATATTTGGGCTGTCGGTCTGGTGTAATAGAGATATAATTTATACTGTATCGCATGACTTTACGATAAAAACGAACATGATAAGTCCTGTTATTTTGGACAATTTTGATAGGACATGGCATCTAACTCCTGTCAAGACGTCCACTTTGTTATTACCTGCTTAATATGGCCATGCCTTACACATTTTGAAGGACTTTGTTCAGCCTAACAATTGTTTAGTTTGAACAAATTCAGTGTATTTACTAAATGATGCCATAAATGACATTGCATATGGAAGCCGTTTACAGAAAATGTCATTACGCCAAATGGAGATCCTATAATGTTTGACGTGAAATGCACTGAGGCTCCCGTCAACAATGACATATTTGACGGAATGTCAGTTATGACATGTACAAAATCTGCATGTGTTTAAAAACAGACTGACAACAGTGCAGCAAATGTCATCACAACCAATCAATTACTCTAAATGTAGGCTGAGAAAGTCACACACAAGTGAGCAAAACACTGGTTAAAAAGCATATGAGCAGAAGGAATCATTTCAGACAAAACTAGTAACCAGTGACAACCACTTATTTTAGACATGCAAGCTTTTAAAGAAAACATTGCAAATTCACACGCATCTCAGTCGTCAATCACTCCCAGCAGATTTAGGCACTCTGGCTGTTTCCAATTTCCCAGCTTGTATTTTTGGGGAACTTTGATGAATGTGTAAATCATCTCTATATTATGAAACAGTTCGTTCTCTGTTTGTATGTGCACCCACATCTCCGTCAGTTTTGTAAGTATCGGGCTGAAATTGTGTATGTGATCTAGCGGGCCCATTGCGATTGTTCGTAGATTTAGACATTTTCGAAATTCGACCGGGGGGTGGAGAACTTGGGGGCTCAATATTTCAAGAGGCTGTACGCAGAATTTAATGTTTTTCTACATCATTGTAAAGATAATTATGACATCTACAAATATGTCGCTGGATGTATGAAGAAATTTTGAATAGTTTTTTTAATTTTTGATGTTTGAAAATCCTCATCGTTTAACATGCACCAGGTCTACATGTCGTTGGTCATGTCAGCATGCTTACAAGTACGTGTAGCGCCCGCCCTCTTTCGCATTTCATATATTTCCTACAGATGGAACTATGTGTCATTATAAAAAGTAAGTGTCAAAAGTTTCATTGGATAACTAGGAATACGACATATCTATATTATAGAACAGTTTGTTCTCTGTTTGTTTGTGCACCCACATCTTCATTAGTTTTGCATGTATCGGGCTGAAATTTCAACCCAGCATCCGATGTTGCTGATTACTTATTACTGGCAAAAAGGTTGTCCTAACAACTAGGCCAGTGACCAGTGACCAGTTACCATTTACACTGTATTAATGCTGGTAGGCTGGAAACATTTGGGATGAGTTTGAGGTGTCTGGTACATATGACTGCCTTTTTTCCCCGGGCAACGCCGGGTAACTCAGCTAGTAATACATTATTTAGATTTCCTTTTCTGCTCGTTGTTATAAGCCAATGCAGCCTGCCCTGGCTGTGCCAGTAAATGATGCCACAGAGTTATTGTCATTGCCACCTAGTTTTAATAATTTTCATTAAATTGTCATTTGTGCTAAATTATCATAATTGCTAGTAACTAATCATTGTTACCACTAAGTAATCATCACTGACAGTAACTTATAATTATTGCCACTGAGTTATCAGCATTGCCACTGTCTTATTTTTGCTGATACTAATTTATTATCATTGCCACTAAGGTATCATCATTGCCACTAAGTTATCTTCATTGCCAGTAATTTATCATTGTTGCAACAAGTTATCATCATTGTCAGTAAATTAACATCATTACCACTAACTTATTATTGTTGCCACTAAGTTATCATCATTGTTATTAAGTTATCTTCATTGCCACCAAGTTAACATCACAGCCACTAAGATATTATCGTTGCCACTAAGTTATCTTCATTGCCACTATGTTGTCATCATTGCCACTATGTTGTCATCATTGTCACTAAGTTATCATTGTTGCTACTGTGTGCTGTGTTTGTTTCAGGCCAGATCTGATGGTGAAGAAGCTGCGTTACTACGCCAGATACATCGTCGTCTGTCTCCTGCTCAAAAAGATGAAGTTGGTGAGAGACCTTGTTAGGGTGAGTGACCTCGTTAGGGTGAATGACCTAATTATGGCAACTGATCCCATTATGGTAACTGACCTCCTTAGGGTGAGTAACCTCATGGATGGATGAGTGACCTATTGCATAGCTTTATATTGGAAGTACTAGAGTTAGCGCCATTTGATAACGTATCTTGCTGACAGGGTACAAGTGCTGTGGGAAATCAAAACTGCTTGTGCATTTCATGAAAATGTCATGGGGTTTAAGGTATTACTGAAGATCAATATTGTGAATGAGAGCTACTAACAAGAGGAGCAGGGGCTTAGCCAGATACCTGTCTGTCTGTCTTCAAGACTGGCAGATGACTGGCCAAGACTGGTGATTATAATAGATAAGACGGGTGGAATTTAGAGGGGGCCAGCTGACCACTAGATTAACTAACAGTTCCAAGTCTAGGGGCCCACATTAATGATTACCATTGGCACAACTGGTAGTGAAGCAAATTGAATGGATCAGTATTAATTACATAAATCGCTCAAATGACACTGGTTTGTAATTGGAAAACTTAAACTGGCCAATGATGGCTGTGATTGATATGAATGGCTTCAACACAAGCCGTTCAAATTGTAAAAGGCACATCTTTGAATTAATTAAAGACTGGGAAAAATATTTCTGACTAAGACCTGAAGAGAAGTGAGTGGCCATCTGTAGGTGACACATTGTATTTCCAGCTACAAATGTCTCAGTGCCACACCTGAATCCATCACGTAATCATGGCCAATCATCAACGGAAGGACATCCTGTATTCAGCATTTCTCTCTACACTCTTCTAATTAAGACACTGCGGTTACAATGCTGTCTGCTTGAGGCTGCTCTCACAGTGCACAAGTTATCATCTTGCAGGCTTGGCCCCAGCTGCCGGACAATAGGTCTATTATAACCTCTTGTGTGGGGATGCCATGTGCACAGGCAGAAAGATGTCTTACCATCTGCTCTCCCTCTCTGTTCAATTCATGTCCTGCTTTGTTACGATGGGTGGATTGGCATGAAGACTTTTCCTGATTGCAGTTTGATCGTTTGTGGAGAAGATCTTTTTGTGGTGATTGTTTCAGTGTCGTCTTCCTCATCATTATTATTATTATTACTAACATTTCTATAGCGCCATAAATCATGGACCAGCCCATTCATAGGCGCGTACACACATTATAAAACACGTGGAATCATAAGAAATGTTTAAGGAATATATATATATAATTATATATATATATATATATACACAGTGTATATATACATACATCCTGGTAAATATAGTATTAGACTAAAATTGAAAAGACTATATATTAAGTAATTAAGATGCATGATATAGTTTCTAAAATATTAAAATAGTTACATAAATAATTATAATATATTAAAATTAATTATAATATATTATATAATAATAAATAAATAAATAAATATAACAAAATTATAAATAAAACACATGTTCATAAAAAAGTTTCCTTCAGCACAGTTCCACAGTGGAAATAAGCCAGCTTAAATAAATGAGTTTTAAAGAGAGTCTTGAACCCAGTGAGAGTGTCTTCTATTAATAATCATCAACATCATCATAATGATCATAATCATCATCATCACCATCACCGTCATCATCAGTTGCCATGTCTGCTGCTGGTGAGGGTGATCTTGATGCTCTAATGTCCACCATCTCAAGCGTCTTGTTTCCATTTTGTTGATTTACCTCCTAGTTTATGTGATTCAGAACGCACATTAAAAACCAGATCAGCTTTGTTTGTTCCAAGTTTACTATCATGGATACATGTCGGCAACTTGTCAGCAAGTTCTGGCATTGGTCCCTGTCTCTGCCTAGTTGCCCAGGACAGTTGTTGTCTGTCTTGAGCACTGCGAGTACAGTGGAACCTCCCCATTAAGGTCACCAGACCTGTTAAGTTTCTGAAATGACAAAACTGGAGATTTGTGCGTAAAGTAAAATCGAGCCGTCAAAGACCGATTTCGTTGCGTGGCGGTTGAATAATTAAAAGACATACAAGAAGTGTAAAAGACTTTAATTGCAAAATATCTTAACAACTTGAGATATTCACAAAGTACACTGTTATATATAATACAAGACAACATTGTGAAAAGTATTTCACCCACTGAAAAATATGAATGAGAAGTATTCTTTATATGCATGAATTATAATTATTTAACTTATTCACATATAATTTACAAAACTATTAGAAATTCACCCTATACATGAATTCCTAGCACTAGCAGGACTCATTCTGTAAATGAGAAGTTACTTAACAATGCTCCATGTGGTGAAACTAATCACTGATCACCATGAAAATGCCAAAGAAAATTTACCAAAAACAAATCCAAACTTGTGTAATTTACTCTCTAAATGACAAGCATGTAATTCCTTAAATGAATTACAATTATAATATAGATGTTATTCATCTATTCAAAGGAAGACAGTTAATTGGGTCATTAAGTATAATAAAGACATGAATGACACACCCCAATTATTCTCCAATCTTAACAACATCAGATATACACAAAGTACAATGTTATAAATTAAACAACACACCATTTGTGAAAAGTATTTCACCCACTGAAAATATCAATGAGAACTATTCTTTATATGCATGAATTATATTTAATTTATTTACATATTATTTACAAAACTATTAGAAATTCACTCTATACATTCTGTAAATGAGAAGTTACTTACCAATGCTCCATATGATGAGACTAATCAGTGATCACAATGAAAATGCCAAAGCAAATTTACCAAAAACAAATCCAAATCAGAACTTGTTTCGTTCTGGAGCGATCGCACCCTTCACTATCAATGTCATGGTCGTTTTCTGCCGCCCGCACGAAAACTTCTTTGCGACTTCACTGTCTGGAAACATTTTCTTGGCGATCTTTGTGAAGTGGTCTCCAAGTATAAACAAAAGGTTGTGCTCAGCGACCATATCAACAAAGAGAGTCTCCACTACAATTACCCACCTGGTAATTTCTTGGTCTTTGTGGTTGACAAAGAACGACGTCAACCCCGTCATTCGATCGTTTGTGTGTGAGGCACGTTCAAGATTCACGTGCTGCGACATTGCGGCATGGCGAAGGGCATCGTAGTTCCCACCCGCTGCAACACTGAAGTGCAAGTTGCACACCCGGCAAAACGCGTGCATCACACCTCTATCACTGATTGATATCCAACGTAGATCTGTAAAAATTTGGACGAATATTTCTTTTTCGGTCGAGGCAAACTTTGTTTCGTTGGTGCCATAACATTGTGTGTTTATGTGTGCCTTGCTGGGCGCTGTAGAACGACTGATGAGATTCGTTGTTTCGAGACCACGTGATAGTTTCCATCCAATTAAAATATCTGTTGCACATTTCCGGTGTGTCCGGTATTTAAAAATGTCATTACACAAATAGTAATCGAAAAACACTTGCGATTCCACTAAAACGAAAATCCCGGAAATATTTGTTTATAGAAACGGAGCATATAGCCTGACATTTTGGAGGTTTAAAAATAAAACGGGAGAAGGCATGAAAAACTGGAGATTTCATTTCCCACGCGGGAGAACGGGAGATGGGTGCCAAAAGCGGGAGTCTCCCGTGAAAAGCGGGAGACATAACACGTCTGAAGGTCACCCTTGGACTGGGCAAACATCACCTGGATAGCGAGGTGACCCTAGTAGCATGACCAATTTCCCGTACTTTAGTTTGTGCAGAAACAATTTGGGACTGTCCTAGTGTGACCTTAATTGCGAGGTGGCTGTATTACTGAGGTGACCATGAAGCGTGGTTCGACTGTACGTAGACAGTTTGCCATGTGCGACAACACTGTTGTGTCACCCCGTTAGCATATGCAGCAATCCCAAAGGATTATGGGCATCTTGCCCGTATCACATCTGATGGATGTAGGGACTTTATCAGCGATAGCTAATCGTACATCTATGTGTGTCACATCTATGGGCGTGGGAATGGCTGCGCAAGTGAAATATTAGGCTTAAGAAGAAAACAGATGCGTCACTTGAGTAGAGTAGTTTGTTTACTAGAGACTGGTAGCTTTCTCTATCCTTGTTCTCGTCTCCTCTTGGCTGGAGCCAAAGTGGCGGTCAACTTTTTTGCGTGACCAATTGCTGTGTAATGTATAAATGACTGGCCAGAAGATTCTAATGATATTGTCATTGCCTCTAGTGGTTCTACTTCCAATGCCTTGTGTCGCGATCCTCAGTATCTATCACCTTGGATAATCACCCATTTACACCTAATCATATGTGATGTCATGGAATTTTTTTTATTTATGCTTGGAACTTGTTGATTGATGTGACATCTGCCTCTACATCTGTTTATGTGTCTTTATGTCTTTGTATCTGTCTGTCTGTCTCTGTGTACCGTATTCGCTCTAATAAGCGTACATGCCCTAATTAGCATACACCCCCTTTTAGCAGCGTATGACAGTGTGACGCCGTGATAGCTGTTTCCAATGCCAACCTTGACTGTTGAATCCATTATTGTAATTTAATCTAGTCACACTATATTCAAAACTCAGTGATGAAAGAAATGTATTGAAAGGTCCACCTAAATATTTAATACTATACGTTACAGTGTTCTGGTGTCCTTTTGCTCGAATGGATGCATAAATCATTTGCCAGTCACATCTACTGTACTCAGGAACCCCAGAAAATGAGTGTACACCCCTGTACACTTATTGAAACAAAAAATTTCACATATTTTTGCATCTCAAATACTTGTTAGGCAAACTGTACATTTAATAGAATGAATACTGTATGTCTCTCTGTATGTCTATCTGCCTCTATGCCTGCCTCTCTCTATCTACCTGTCTGTCTCTCTGTCTGATTGTCTCTTAGTATTCTGTGTATGTTACTCTACATTTCACTCTTATACGCACGTGTAAAGATGAGTCATTGTTGTCCAGGAACTATCCAAGCAGATAGACGACTATCTGACCATCTATGAGCCGGACGACCAACTTGAGTGGAAACTTGTGCTTAGCGAGATCAAAGCATTTATTGAGGTCCGTCTCTTTACCACTGTCTCTGAGTCTCTACGTTTTACTCATTGCGTTAATCTGAACAAAATTGTCTCTGCAAACCTCAATTTAGTCAGTTAATTATGGCAAAACCCTCTGGCTGTTCTCAGATAATCAAAACTAAGGATTCCGCTGAAATTGACTGACTAAATTTCTTTGTATACAGTAAGACATTAAAATCTTCAAATCTAATATTTTTGGATTAACTAAATTCTATTCGAACGACATGGGTTGCAAATGCCTACAGTAACTATTCCTGTACAGATGTTAAGTTAAACAATGGTTGTAATTAAAACTGGTGTAAAATATTATTGTCTTCTAACTGTTATTATTTATCATAACATAATGTACTGGATAATTTGGATATGACTGGAATTGTTGCAGGCTGACAGCATTGTTAATGTGTTTGACAAGGACTCGTCCTCCATAGTTCTTGCGCACCGTTTGACCCCTTTGAACACACCCCACCTAGAAAAAGGCACCCACATCTACCTGACGTTACAGGAAATACTCATCGTGGGAAATTGCCATGAACAGGTAAGTGCATTTTGCAGTTGTATTCAAACGTTGTACCCCCGTAAACTCACATAATTGTTTTGTAGTTATATTGTCTATATAATATTTTTAATATCTAAATGTAAATTGTAAATGGCGCACTCTTGCGAGAAGGCAACAGGTGTCAGCACTGAACATATATTAAATTATTAATTATTAAACAACTCTGATCAGAATTAATTATAACTATTTTTGTGTACATGAGGAGGGTTACGACATATAAAAACTTTGGAATGGAATACAATGAAAAATGTTCTCTAATTATGATAACAGTTCCTATAATTATATTAGAATGTTACCATCGAAATGTAGTAAGATTCTTGCTCTCATTGGTCAGTTTCTTACTGACATACTGGGCAATATCTCCTATATCATATAGAGCTATGCATCTCAAACTCCTGCTGTAATTGACGTTTCCATCAATATTGACAGTACCTTGAAATTACATACATTAAAACCCACCTCATAATGTACAGGATTAATGAACCACCAGCCTCGGATTTTGTTCATCTTGATTATCAAGGTCACCAAGTTGACCTCTACATCACATGATTTCTGCTGCAGGTCAAGTTCAGCGAGTTGACCCTTGACATGTTCCACATGCTGCAAACGTTAGAGCGCGAACCACAGGAAGACTTCACAAATCAAATATTCGACGCATCGCCAGCTTCAAGTAGATTGCCATTTGTAAGTCATGTGGCGCCACCTATATTTCTGATTGTTTATTTCTATTTATAGATACAATGATTACTGCTGCGTTAGAGAGTATTGTTTATTCCTGTCTCTGTTCGTTCTGGCTGATCCTTTACAAAAATGTCATACGTTGAACACATGGAAAGGTATAACCTAATTCGATTTTTTTCCTACTTTGCTCTCTGTTAAAAACCATTAGTTGAATGTAACCAGAATTGAAAATTCTGAACAAATTTAGCTTTAGAATAAGTTTAATTCTATATATTTCCTTAACTACCGGGTACAACCAGATAAGTGATAGAGTTGCCAGTGCAAAATAAATTTGGTTGTGGCTAAGAAACTTACACAATATTTATTTCCATTCGTCTGTTAAACTTATTTAAAGACACACCGTTCAATCACTAACAGAACCTTGTCAAAAACTACTTTGCCGTTGTTCAGTATACTGTTTATTCTGTATTCAATGTCACTACTGTGCGTCCATTTATGTAATTCGGACATGGCTGTCTGATTGTAGGATGGTAGTAGTGTATCAAAACGAGAAAATCCACACAAGTACCTGCTGTATAAACCAACGTTCGATCAGCTTTATACATTCCTCTCATCCGGATTCAAGGAACTGCCATCAGGGGGTGCCACTCTCATCTACATCTCATCCGACGGTTGCGTTTGCAACAGCAACCAATCAGATGACAGTGAGTTATTTTTCAACCTCTGGAACCAGTTCTACAGGTCGTGGTCCACACTTTGTGAAAATATTTGATATCACATAAGAACGTAGTTGAGATCTTATTATTTTAAGAAATATAGAAATTAATGAAAATGTTAATAACAATGATAATATGAATAATAACATATCTCGATATTAAAGTCCTCCACAGGACTGGGACAAAGTGACCTTAATACCAAGTTGACCTTAATACTGAAAATGTGGACAGAAGCATAATGGGAATTTGGAACATCGCAACTTTAACAGCAGTGAACAGATGTATTGTACTGTCTGTTATTTTACTGGGTTACTGACCGTATTCCTGAATTGCATGGTGCCCATATTAGCGGGACTAACATCTTTTTCTGTGGAAATCATTTGGGACTGTTCCATGGTGACCTTAATGGCAAGGTGACTGGTTTACGTGGGTGACCGTAAACTGAGGTTTGACTGTATTTTCTTAGGCAGTCAAAATGGTTTATTAAAAATGTGGTAAATTATATCTTGGTGCAGCTTGTTTACAGAAATCAACTTGTGCAAACACTCTGGAATTGAGTTCGTTCATTGTATTGTCCCGTTAGTGTACCTGTTACATACTTTTGTGATATTCTCCGATTTCATTCAGGACAGGCACTTTGTGTGATTGTGTACTTTGAATCAAACATAGACATGCATTTTTCAATATATGAAGCAGCATCAGCAAATTTGGATGTTAGCTAAATTCTAGTACCCAAATTCTGCAGACATATTTGGAATTCTTTTACTTAAATGGCCTAAATTAACGCTAACACTATTCTTCACCCTTGGGAATACCTAACAGAATAATTTAGGCACGTCAAGTAAAATATTACAAGCTCCTATGTGAAACTAAATGCTGTATCCTACTTTTCTACTACTTTTCTCCTTTGTTTTCCTGTCTTTGTCCTATCTTTTCCGTTGAATCAATAAAATGTTCTACTTTGGCCGATTATGTCTTGTCATGATGACATTGTTTGTACTTTGGCGTTGGTTTCAGTTGCGTTTGGGTTTGGAGGAGTCGTGACAAACAGCCGGAGGGAACCGGACTATCCCAACAAGGCAAAGTGGCAGGGAAACATCCGCGACATCCACTGGTAAGTGGGAGAGGGAAAGAGGTGGGAGAGGGAAAGGGTGGAAGAGGGAAAGGGATGGGAGAGTGAAAGGGTGGAAGAGGGAAAGGGGTGGGAGAGGGGAAGGGGTGGGAGAGAGAAAAGATGGGAGAGGGAAAGGGTGGAAGAGGGAAAGGGGTGGGAGAGGGAAAGGGTGGAAGAGGGAAAGGAATGGGAGAGAGAAAGGGTGAAAGAAGGAAAGGGGTGGGAGAGGGAAAGGGGTGGGAGAGAAAAAGGGTGGAAGAGAGAAAGAGTGGGAGAGAGAAAAGATGGGAGAGGGAAAGGGTGGGAGAGAAAAAGGGTGGAAGAGGGAAAGGGGTGGGAGAGGGAAAGGGTGGAAGAGGGAAAGGGATGGGAGAGGGAAAGGGTGGAAGAGGGAAAGGAGTGGAAGAGAGAATGGGTGGAAGAGGGAAAGGGTGGGATAGAGAGAGTAATTGGGGAGAGAAAGTGGTGGGAGAGAGAGAGGATGTGAGAGGGAAATTGGTGGGAGAGAGAAAGGGGTGGCAGAGGGAAAGGGTGGGAGAGAGAAAGGGGTGCGAGAGAGAGAGGGTGGGAGAGGGAAAGGGGTGGGAGAGGGAAAGGGGAAGAGAGGTAAAGGGCGGGAGAGGGAAAGGGGCGGGACAGGGAGAGGAAAAGGGGAGAGGGAAAAGGGTGGGAGAGATAAACGGGTTGGAAGGCAGGATCAGGGGAATCCCCCTCCCGCTTTGTTCATAGTGAATATCATTACCTTAAAATCACATGAAACTCTACCACATTTTAATAGTAAAACAATGTTTATTTGTTTGAAAATTGCATACCCATCATAAATCTTTGGCAGTGTGACTAGATGAAGGTATGTTTTAGAGACTTTCCAGAGACTGGACGCCGATAAACATTGTACAGAAGTATAGCAATAATACTGACAGTACATTTCTGTATCACCCACTTTGCCTCTGTCTTTTGGAAAAGACACCATACGTCATTGGTCTCTTCTACCTGATGTCAAATCAAATGAAATTTATTTTGACACCACAAAAAAACAGATTTAGGGGTGTTTACAGACTAAAACATGAAGTACGAATACATTACATAAGTGTTTATAATATTACAATACATGTGTTACATAAGGTAACACAAACATATCGTAATTTTTCTCCTCCTTTGATACCAACAGGAATTGGCATTCTCCACAAATAATTTAAATGCTGTTACTCTTGTCTCCATGTAACAGAGACACATTGATAGTTTTACATTATTCATGTGCAGAAGGTAGTTACCACGGTAGGTAGATTTATTGTTCAAGATTTCCATGCAAAAAACATAGTATTTGACAGGTTATTATCCTCTTATTCCATGCACTGTCACATGCAAACAGCCTAAGGATGGTGATTGTTTTAATATTTTATAATTAAATAAATAAATAATAAATACAAATTTATTGATTTTTGCAGCCTTCATCCTGGTGATTTATATCCATTCACGAGGAAACCTCTCTTCATTATCGTCGACAGTGATAATAGCTCAGCATTCCAGGTAAGTAACTGTGTAAGATTATACTGTATAAGTTACATTACAAGATTTTACTGTATAAGTTACATTACAAGATTTTACTGTATAAGTTACATTACAAGATTTTACTGTATAAGTTACGTTACAAGATTATACTGTATAAGTTACGTTACAAGATTTTACTGTATAAGTTACGTTACAAGATTATACTGTCTAAGTTATGTTACAAGATTATACTGTCTAAGTTACGTTACAAGATTATACTGTATAAGTTACGTTACAAGATTATACTGTCTAAGTTACGTTACAAGGTTATACTGTCGAAGTTACGTTACAAGGTTATACTGTATAAGTTACGTTACAAGATTATACTGTCTAAGTTACGTTACAAGGTTATACTGTCTAAGTTACGTTACAAGATTATACTGTCTAAGTTACGTTACAAGATTATACTGTATAAGTTACGTTACAAGATTATACTGTCTAAGTTACGTTACAAGGTTATACTGTCTAAGTTACGTTACAAGATTATACTGTCTAAGTTACGTTACAAGGTTATACTGTCTAAGTTACATTACAAGGTTATACTGTCTAAGTTACGTTACAAGATTATACTGTCTAAGTTACGTTACAAGATTGTACTGTCTAAGTTACGTTACAAGATTGTACTGTCTAAGTTACGTTACAAGATTGTACTGTATAAGTTACGTTACAAGATTATACTGTCTAAGTTATGTTACAAGATTATACTGTCTAAGTTACGTTACAAGATTATACTGTATAAGTTACGTTACAAGATTATACTGTCTAAGTTACGTTACAAGATTATACTGTCTAAGTTACGTTACAAGGTTATACTGTCTAAGTTACGTTACAAGGTTATACTGTATAAGTTACGTTACAAGGTTATACTGTATAAGTTACGTTACAAGGTTATACTGTATAATTTACGTTACAAGATTATACTCTATACGTTACATTACAAGATTATACTGTATAAGGTAAGTATATAAAATTATACTGTACAGTTATACAAAGAAACCAAAAATATGATTTAAAATGATACATAAATTATGCATGTGTGTGTGTTTAGTTAATTTTTGCCTCTAACGTACAACGACTATAACCATTATTAAGCAAAGGCTGTATATGATTATGAACATAATCCTTATATTATATTGTCTACAGTGGTTACCCTGGAGGATATCTTGCTAGGTAAAATACAGTTTATAATAACAAATAATGTCTTCTCAGATATGTCACTAGCAAAGCCTACATTAAATCATTTCCATCTGTCACAGTATTAATGACTGCTTCACCCATGGAAAGAAAGAATATAACATGTCATGCGTAAGTTAAAACCATATGGCCACCAGCCATGTGTGGTAGGATGTCCTATGCTACCACCTAGTGAACATCTTAAGAAATAGCATCATGTGGTGCCATCTGGTGCATTCTTTAATAAGCGTTACTGAGTTTGTGAGTTCACTAACCTGTGATTTGTCTATCATTGTAGGATTGGCCAAATTTGTTTGGTCAGCCACTGGTCTGTCTTCTTTCTCCAGAGCAACTTCCCTCAGCATTTCAAGGTAATTGTATTAATTGCTCATTTATTTTCAACATAAATAAAATAGCACAGCTGGAACCATTCTACCAAGTAGGTATGCAGTCATAGGTGCATAGTTATTGTATATCTAACATCAGCTCATCATATTCGCACTTGTTACACAAATACATTTCGCACCTATGATTTTAAATAGCCCTAACACCTGGGATATCATAGAAGTAAAATAAATTTACGATCAGTAGAATGATAATATCTCACAAAGGTTAAACATCATTAAGATGACCTCAAGACTGTACTATTTTAATGCCAGGGTCATTGGACATGATAAGTTCCTACAAATAACCTGAGTTTACGTCTACATGTGACAGAGAGAATAGGCGTGGTACAAATAAAGTATAAGTAATAAACAAATAAAGTACACGTAGCCCAGCACTACAGCTCTTCTGGTATATTATATTACATCTGCATATTTCCATAAAAAAGCAGAAACAGATTGGTCAAAATAACTGATTAGCTTAACTTTAGTGATAAACATGTAAGAATGATTATATACATGATATACTTATTGATTGCATTTTAATAAAGTTAAAAAAACCTTGAAAAACGTTTTTGGCAGATGATATCATCAGTATTTCTTCACTGGAAGTGAAAGGCGAGCCTCTTGCCTGATGCGGCCAGTGCCTATGTGACTTCCTCTGTTGCCTGCTGCAGCCAGTGCCTATGTGACTCTCTCTGTTGTCTGCTGCAGGTCAGAAGCAAAAGGGCAACCTGTTCACACTGTTCTTACACAGCGTACTGACAGCGTTCTGCTATGTTTGCGACATCAGCAACATTTCTGTCTCCCTATGGGAGAAGTGTCAGGTCCACATTGATCGCTTCACCGCAGAGGCCAGCAAACTGTTCACACGGTCAAGCTCTCTAGGTGACCGTCAGCAGATTACTGTTACATATGTACACACGCATTCATACATGCACACATGCACGTATGCATGAATGAACAAATGTATGCATGCATGCACACACACACACACACACACACACACACACACACACACACACACACACACACACACACACACACACACACACACACACACACACACACACACGCACATACGTACTGGAGTGAAGAGAAAACTTTGCTGTATAATCGTAATTATAATTGTAGTGAATGGCTGGTACGACTACCTTAAGATCATTGTTTTCTTCCGTACACCTAATAACATTTCCCGCTACAGATTACGTGATGCAACAGTTCACGATGTTGTCTTCTGTTTTCAGATCACTGTTTCATGCAGTTCTTCGGTGATGACTTCCTCCGAGTCCTTCTTTTGCGCTTTGTCTTCTGCTACATTGTACTGCGGCTACATCGCGCATTTAGTGTAACTATTTCTTTATTTTTCTGCATCATTATTCAGTGTAACGAGGTCTTAAGGCCTGTTTACTTGAGCGGTTGTTTATTCAATTGGCGTGGTGACACAGTGTCGTCTGACCAGTCGAACGATCAATCCTTTACACCACATGACATTTTAATGAAATGCATTCCAATTCCCCACAGCCACATACACATTCGGCGAAATATTTTCAAATCGTGCTAACTCAAACATAATTTAGCTGCCCTTTGTCATGTGACACATTGTCACATGATCAGTCATGGCACAAATCATTTGTGAAGAATTGTTGGCTTTTCGACATGTGCAGTAAATGATGGTCAGAACTACATTTAAATCATCAAGTGTTCATTTGTTATTTATATCACGAATGCATATACATATGACTTTTTGTTTCTTATTCTGCAAACGGTGACTGATTTTATGTGTGACTTTGTAAGGAGTCGTCCAAAATTTTCAACATTAATGCAAGAGTACAAAGAGTACTCTTTTTCTTTACCCCCTCGCCCTCCCCCTCCCCAAAGAATACACTAAAAATGTTGATTGTAGTGACTAATACGTACCAACAATAGCATGTAGGCTACAATAGTTGCATGTATTTTAATAAAAATATACAGGTATGGAAAAGAAAACTATTTCACCCACAAATTTTTATCGCTCCATTGTTCAAACATAAAAGACCACCAATCCAAAACAAAGATGGGACACACAGACACACCGAGTACATCACGAGTACCTCACGAGGTCTCACGCGCCGCAACAGAATTCTGTTTAATACTTCATTTGGCAACTAGGCAAAAAAATAAATGTTGATTTTTAAAAAAAAAGCTTACAGAAGCTTCCGACCCCTCCCCCTAGCATACGATTTGTACGCTTCGGGAAATGTCGACAATTTTGGACGACCCTTAAGCTGTAACTGATTTAATCACCATTTTTGCTGGTCTGCCATTACTTAGGCAGGTTGCAGGGCCAGCATTCTAAATCTCTGTAAACTGTGATTGATTTAAGCATGACTTTTTGTAAACTGACTGATCTAAGCGCTACACTTGTTAGTCCATCATTACTTATGCATGTTCCAGGGCCAGCAGCCTAAATCTCTGTAAACTATTTTAAGTGCGACTTTTTGTCAGCTGTGACCGATTTAAGCACCACTCTTGCTAGTTGATCATTACTTATGCATGTTGCAGGGCCAACAGTTCTACCCGCTGTCGTTTCCCCGCATTCCACAGGAGGAGATTCTTGATAACATTGCCCTCCAGAAGATCGTCCTTGAACTTGCGTCCACACTCGAAGTTAGCATGCTCTTCTATACGACAGAAGAGATCAATTGAGCAAATCCGCACTCTTCACAGTCATGTTAGGGGTCGTCTCAGAACTTCGTTGACCGATGTCAGATGAAATTTCTTTCATCTGGCCTCAGCCCCCACCCCTCCCCTCAGACGAAAGTTTGTAAACATTGATATGATGATATAAATATATTAACAGTATTGGTCCGAAGTGTAAAATATCAATGTCCGACACCAGAAGAAATTGTCTCTGACCCTTCCCTCCAGATGAAAGTAATTTCGTCTGATATTGGACGTCGATGTTCTGAGATGAGGCCTTATGACTTGACATTTGAAAATATGATTGTTTCAACAGAATCACATTTGCGCTGGTTTTGTAAACAAACTGGAATATATACCAATCCTCGTCCTTAATGCACCTCTGGAGTAGGAGGGATCAACAATATGGCTGTTGTCGAATGTTACTGGCACACATAGTTGGATAACTGGGTGAAATAGTTTCAACTTGAGCATTCCACTGATGCCAGAAACATCATTTGTGTATTTATTTATATATTTTTATTTAGTGTATCTACATCAGTTGGTTTCCAGTCATGATAAATTCTGGTGGTGCTTGATTAGGTTACTTGGATAGTTGATATAATGGTTGTGTTGTACAGCAACATTAAGTATGACGAATTGTCTGTCGTTGGTTCAAAGTGTTTAGCATTGGCTGATGGGTGGGTAGACACAATAGTCTGCAGTATTTTGAAATGGATTAATTTGTCAGTATTTTAGAAGAATCTAAAATACTGAATTACGAATATTAAATCATGGCAGTTAGATTTATTTTGCATTGTAATAGGCAAAATAACTAATTTGGAAGAAACAAATTTAAATGAGAGCAAATATTTTGCTTTGGAGGAAAATCCTACCATAATCTGCTCGTAGTCTGATGCAGTGAAGCAGTAGCAAGACCTCACTTAAAGGCTGCAGTCGTCAGAGATGCAGTGTAACAGTACTGGGGGTGTCTGTCCATAAATACAGTCACATATTCCAGATCCGTCAGGGTTGCGGTTACATAATCTTCCCTATAATTTGCAATTAAATATTCTTGCCATGATGAACAAATTGTATAAGACAAATGTGTTACGTTTAACAGTACATCAGTAGAGACATTGTCACTGCGAGACATTCCTCCACCAGTACGTGACATGTGTGATACACACATCTCACTGAGGTGGCATTTAGTAATAATACATAGTTTACTTTCAAACATTTGTCTCGCCTAATTAATTAGACTTACATAAGGCCCAGATGTGTGATATTTACTTGGTTGAACTCCATATTTTTGGCTTGATTTTCTGCTTAAATCTGTTTTTCCTTTGTTAACTAGTGTATGGAACTCCTGTTACGATCAACGCTACTAAATTCACCAACATAAGCAAAATTCGCTCGTGTTTTCTTCTTCGAAAATCTGCTTGGTGTAACAGCATTTGTTCTTTGACCAATACAAGTTTCAAATTTAGACTCGTGTGACATTTATTCAAGGGCACACATAGTTTATTAAAATTTTAAACAAATGCTTATTAAAACGGAATACTACAGCCTGTTCAACAGAAATTTCCTAAAATCTATATTGTACAAGGGAAATCTGCGGCATGCCTAAGATCTACTATGGATGACTGCTGAACATCTGTTAAATTGGACATAGCTCGGTGACATTGTTAATCTGGAGTTCGGGTAGCCTAACCGGTCATTTACCAAAGCCTGGACTGGAACAAAAAACCTGAATTTCTGAAAATGTCACGAAAAAATATTGCATCCTGGTGCATTGAGAGTAATGTTTTTTATGAGTAGTATACACCACAGAAATGATTCCATTCCATTTAACATTGAATAATATTTCAACATAAAAAGGGAGTGTTTGCGTGTACTTGCGTGTCTATGTAATATTATGTTGTATATATGTATGTTTGCCTTAGTTCTACCCCATACAGCAACCAGCTTGTCACATCACATTTGTGACAGCCACTGACGGAATGTAATGGCCGTGACAACTGATCTTTTCACCAGTGGAGTCTCTCATCTCACTACCACGCAATGATTTGTCTCCTTGTGCATTCCACGGTGACATTTATTTGTTATAGACGGGAGGGATACTTATGGTGTCTTAATAACATGACATAATTACTCAACATTGGTGAACATTTTGCGCATAATTAATACTCAGCTGCACGGAGCCGCTAGAATCAATCAAATATGCATACCTGGATTTGCTTTTCTGATATTTTTGTGAAACGAAGTCATCATGGAGTTGGAAGGATTCTGCATTCCACATTGTACATGATAATGGATTCTCTTGCAGTTGGGCAAGACGTAATAATGATGTTCCATGTCAGTATTCTAGTCGTTTCAAATGCACCGTTGTTTGTTTTGTTGGGTGCTGCTGTAGTGTAGTTAGAATGTTGGGTTTTCATGCGAGAAGACGAGGTTTATAGCTTCTCAAGACTATTTGATGTTTGGGTAATCTCTTTAACCCCTCAGTTCGCTTAGCTATATTAATAAATGAGTACCTGGCTACAGACAATGCTGGATTTATGACAATAGATCTTCATGCAGTAATTGCATAGTGGCTGATTGCTTCCCAGAGAAGTCGATCAGGTATTGGAGTGAACAGTTCTGCCAGGGGCTGAGATATGAAGCAATTTTAGTGTCGGACTTTTTAATGTTTTGCAGACACATAAATCACACTCCTGTAACGCAATGGAGCTCATTCACTTATCAAGTGTTGCTCATGGATCTATAACATCTTCGATTCATGCTGCATTGCTCTGTTATTGCTGAACCACTTGTGAACTATGACTGCCAATTTTGCACTATGTTTGAATGAAAGGATCACTGTAAATCAGGATTTGTATTCAAAAAAGCCTGAGGGACTAGGAAACTAACTTTCTCTTTCATGTTAAAAGAGTGACTTAGTAAAAATCACATATACACACATTGTAACATTTACATACATTGTAACATTCCACGAATACAGGTGTATTATTACATTCACTCAGGTGTATGCTGTGATGCATAAACCTGTGTTTATAATTTATAACCGATTCTGTGTGTGTAGTTTACATTGTCATGTACACAATCACTTCTATTAGACATTCCATTTGGTTAGGTGCAATAATGTCATGCCGAAATGTTGTACGATACTCATAAATACAAATAATATTATATATTGTACATATTATACATTCAGTGTGCGCATGTTAATTTATGTAAATAATAATATATTTATTAAGCTGTGTGTGTGTGTTGCAACTTGCATTGTGTAAAATGTGTGTAATGGCTGCTAAAAAGAATCATTGTTGGCATTTTGCGTTTTCTGCAAAATAAGTCTTCAATAATGCTTTTGTAAGACTGCATTCCACGTGATGCTATTTTATTTATTTGATTCATGTGTATTTATGACGCTGGCTTATATTTCAAGAATATTCAGCGTTGTCGGGTATGTTGGCTGTCTAATTTATAAAATGTTTGCAAGTTGTAAAAGAATATGCCGCTACCGAGCGTCCAATTCGATAGTTCGCATGCTTTCACCATGTGGCGCCACCTTACATTGGTTCCCTGGTAACTGTTGTAGAATCGAGATCACAATAATTACGGAATGTGCCGCAATAAAATAAACAACTACTTTAATGCGGTGGGCAGCAGGTATTATGCATTTTATTTCAATATTGTTGACTGGATGGCGTTTTTTTGTGAAGTTTTATTCGGTAAATTTGCATAATTCCCCGGTTTAGGGATATCCGCGTGCTTGCCAAAAGTGTCATATTAAAATTTTATCATTCCAGGATATTACAATGACTGTCAGTTGACATTGTAACTGTGTTCTAGATTCTTGCGTCAGATAGCACAAGCTCAGCTCACGAAAACGTCGCTTTTCATTTTTTGGAAACAAGTTTTAATCTTGTCTGAATGTGGCCAATAATACTGGAATGGATATACAGGTATATTGACAGTTTTGTGGTTTTTACAGTTACTTATTGTATGAAAAAATTAGAATTAAACATTATGCAAGTGTTGACTTTTCCCGGATGTGTGCTTTCTTTATAATTTCCTTGTCCATAAAACATTTCTTCCCGTGGGAATCGTGGTATTATTAAATAAACAGTTCTCGAATTGTCAATCTCAATCGTGTCATGACAAATGGGTGCGTTATGCATTCACCCTAATTAGGTAGAATTGATTTTGCTCCCTCCAAAAATACTGCGGACGCTTCTTCAGGTTGCCTCTTGCTCTCAGTTGAATCGCATCAGAAATGTTCGTTTGAAAAAATCAAATATTTGCAAATCCTTTTGATGCAAATGCGGCGCACGTGCGTTCCATCCATGTTACCCAGGGGTAAAATATTTAAATTGTGGCCCTCTTGTTTATGGGCGTTATAACTGTCAGACGCGTCGCTATGGAAATGTCTTCTTCCGGGAACGAGATTTTTTCCAACTCTTCGAACTTTAAAGAGAAATAGAAAGCATCATCAAGAGTATTATGCCATCAATTTATTAGAACGACCTTGTTGACGACACACAATTTAAATTGCACGGACAGCGCATTTGTGATGACGTCAGCAACTCTTCCCAATTCGCCACTCGCCAAACTGAGAATATTACTCTAGTTTCCGTCGCCGAATTTATGTTGGCGTTGCAACTATTAAAAAGGTTACGTCCGCATGGTGGACTATTTAGCTTTATAACAGATGGCACAAGTGTACCTCTGGATCGAATGGAATGCGAGAAACCAACATATGAGCTGACATATCCACACATATGTCGCGGAAACAGGGGCATTCGACGCGCCACCGCGGCATCAATGTCAAAGAAGGTTTAGATGAAGCATCGGAGGCGTGTCTCGATATGCCAATCGTCGGAAACTGTAAGATTTATCTAGAATCTCCCACATTGAAAATGAATTCTGAGTAAACCACAGGCGTTACATTGTTCGTTGTAGCTACAAATGGTTAGATTGTGTTAACTCTTTTAGGTGTATCAGCCCGCACAATTGCTTTTTGTTACCATTTAAGGATAACCGGATGTGTACCAAAAAAAGAGAAAACCGGTCATTATGGCGGAGAAAGGGAACTGTGACTGTATCCGTACGTGTAGAAATGCAATTTGAGGAGTGAAAAACTTGATACTAAAAAGATGCAATTATACACATCAAATTTCACATTTGCGAATTGCCCCTACAAAATAGGTGGCGTAGTAGCATCAATACTCGGGCAAGGCTATATTCCGCGTATGATTATTGGAGCTGCTCCGCCAGACATCCAGAACGATTAACGGGGACACAGGTCGCAAATTCATGTTTATTTCAAACGCGTAATGCCTTTATGCGAAATAAATACAAATTTGTTGCAAATTATTATAAACACCACAAGTAGAGTTCATATATTCATTTGGTTTGAACTGCGAATTGTTCACGGGAAGTGAATAACTAATAACACATAAAACAATCAATGGATGCGTTTAAAACACAAACAAGGTTCCCATTGAACGCTCAAGCCAAGGCGGTTTTTCTTGCTTCCATTGCAGCAAATTGTGTCAATCACCTGCATTGATGTCGAAACGTGGTGAATATTTGGGTGACTGGTGACATTAAACCCTCCAGTTGCACCCCACTGAGGCTCTCCAAAAATATTCATTTGCATTCCCCCATTGAGGCTCACCAAAACCCTCAAATTGCACCCCAAAATGCACCCATTCCCTAACTATTGGGGGATTAATCATATACCCAGTCCCCATCAAACATATTGGGGGCTCACCCCCCCCCCCCCTAACGTATGCATGATTCCGACGCCCTAGACCTGATCAAAGTTGGTTTGCTCTACCGTCTCCCGCTCGCTCTGTGCTAAGGAGAAAAAAATTACTGAGGCGATTTTGTTCCATAGACGCTCGCAAATACGTCAGAGGAGTGGTTAATTCACTGACGTGGCGCGTGTTTGGTTACAGCTTTACGTAAAAAAACTGCAGTATATTTTTGAGAAATGATTTTTTACAATATTCACTTGCTCTGGCATAAGTGCATTTGAGTAGTCAGATGTCTAGATGTGATTGTAGAAGCTGTTGACAGTAAAATGATGTCTTTTTAGCTGATTTTACTAAGCGGAAGGGTATTTGGCAGCAATTTGGCTAGTTGACACTTTAGCCGGATTACTGCCTGCATCCATTTGTAAATATTGATGGGTGTCATACATACAGACATTTTGTAAAAGCTAGAAATATTAGATTTTGACTAAACTCGACCAGCATGTCAATGAGATGATGACAACGGCAGGTGAGAAGATCAATACATTTTCTAGGTCATGTTTTCTTACAATTAGACAAAACGTTAACATGGTCGCCAATGGGAAAACTATCAGTGTGCTGACCCCTTAACTTAGTTAAGGCGAAACTCGGAATATAAGCTCCGTCAATAATAATATCGCTTGCCGACAAGTTCCGGTAGTTTGGGAAGTTGACGAAGTTAGGTTTTTGAAAACACAATACGCTCAGTGCTCCTGAGAATGGTTGATGGATAAGTATATTGAGATTCCTGAAACTGGAGCGCGAATCGTATAGTTGTCTGCATTGTTCTCACGGGTGGTACGGCGAAGTGAATGAATGAACGTTTATTCAGAACATTGGCAACAATATATATATATATACAAGACAACCAAACAAGTTGAATTATAATACAAGTGAGAATATACAATGCTTGATGGGAGTAAATACAAAGTCATTGACTTTTGTGTAAATTTACCTGTGACATATATTTATATGTGTACACATACACATACATACATATGTACATATACATATAGTAGGTATGTGGATATCTGTCGATCAGTATCCGCCATCTTTGTTCCAAATTCATGCTTCCGGGGTCTCGCCTGGCGTTGAGGGCATCCACACAACGAGCGCCCTGTGACTGGCTGTTGGAACGGAAAATCCGAGTGATTCACTGGATATGACGTAGTCGGGATATTCATTGACTGCCGCGTTTTTTATTTGTTTAAATCCGACAATTATTTAGCCTTTGACGCTTTTCCGAAAACCAGTCCCCATTTCAACGCAAAATAAAACTGATAAACTCTATAGGCGGTAATGAAAGGTATATAGACATAAAATATAGGTTTTTATCTCATAACTGACGAAGTTTTAAAACGATCTTATTTTGCGAAGTGGTTTGTCAGCTTGCGGAATCTTGAGATGCAGCAGCGTTGATGCGTCATGGCAAATGAAAATGGTTGCACCATCTCTGCCGATTTAAACATGTTTATATTGTAGAAATCATATATGTTATGTTTTGTGCAGCTGTAGCTATGATTTAGGACATTAGAAAGATGTGTTTAATTGCCAGATGATTTACTACAAAGCAGATGATTGTGGATTTATGACCAGTTCTTTCCGTCGCTAAAACGCGCATTCAAGTCATGTGACCAATTTCTCTCAATCTGGTTGGCTCTGGTTCAATGTTTACAAACAAATCACCATGTGCTCTTAGGGTGTGATGCAGAGGAAGTGTTTTTACTTTCATGAAATGGAATTATTTTGCATTTCAGGTGGAATTTCATTTAAGCCAAACTTGTTAGCCCTGCATATCTATTGAATTGTTATATATTTCTGAAAAATATTGTTTCTTTTTCATGATGTATAGATGCCTCCAAAGAAGAAGTCCCGTGGAGGGCCACATGGTAGTGGTACCCATGTTGATATTGAAAAAGCAGCATATTCTGGATAATTTCTCAACTCTTCCAAAGGTTGATAATCTTTGTAATAGACACATACTATACTTGTATATTACCTCGTGGGAGTGTAGCAGAGCCAAGACAGAGAGACAATTGCGAGCACATTTCCATCAATCTATGCTGAACAAGGCTCAAATACCTTAAATAATGCAATTAAGAGAACTGTATCACAAACTATAGACAACAAGTTTAAAAAAAATTAATGATTCAAATTAATTAATCAAATTTTCGTCCATATGCAATCAGAAGTTTGAATTGCATATTGACATTTCTCAGGAAATCCAACCAAGTACCAGCCATACTAGCATTGAACAGCCCACTGCTCATTGTTGTCATCAAATACTCTGTTCATTCAAAACAACTAACCAAGAACAGTTATTTGGCTTTGAAAGGTAAAAACAACTACATTTAGTATATTACTGATTCATTTTTAGGATAGTTTCTGTAATTTCAGGTGTGGACTGGACGGCTGTAATTAATATTATTAACACTAATTAATTAATACTTGTATCTTATATTGCAGTTTTGATTAGATCTTTTGAAAGAACTCATTACCCTATATCTTCATTCAAAATTTTATGAAGATATCTTTATTATTAAGGAAGTTACATGCTTTTTTGAGGAAAAAGTCACATTTTCGGTCACACAGCTGTAATGCAAATGTATGTATTTAGTAGCACTAAAACAAAGGCCGATTCCTGAAACAAAAAAATCAATAACTCCATTAATATTCAACATAATTAAGTGATTTTGGTATAATTGTTTATGTTTTTAAACCTCTTTTCATCAGTGTTATTTGTTTAGACATTGGGCAAGCTTTAAATTTGTGTCCACATACCTACATATAGGCACATATACATACATATACACACATATGTACATACATATACAGTCATATACACAAATACACATACATACGAACATGCATATTGAGACATCGATATTATAGTAATTGAACTTGCTATTCATCTAACCATCTAGCTACAATAATTGAAAACATGTAATGGAATATGTGCATGTTCAAAATTAAAAGTATGTGATAAGTGCACATCTTTACACATATTGTAGTTTCGTCAATGGCATGATTATATGTGTGTATGATTTTGTTTATATTTCCACAACCAGATATTTCTTAAATAAAAGGTTCTTGCATTTATGCTTAAATTCAGTATTAGTAGCTTTTACAATCTCCACTCTGGCACTCCAACAAATTTCCGACATGTTTGACTGTAATGAACACCGCCTGCTTTAATTTGTCCCATCGCAGTGTTAATTGTGCGGAAAGGTATATACCATTTCACTTGTTCCAAAGAAGGTCACGGCAAGTGCTTCCTGACTTTGAATCTTCGAAACTTCTGACTTGGCGCCCGGGTGCGAGTGCACCCCTTGTCCTCGGGTCGCTACGCCTCTGCACTACTACTGGTGTGGGGGAGTGCTCCCGCCCACTTGTTGAAACATTTTTGATAACTTGTGACGGTCTCAATGACATTACATTATATCCTCCCCCACAGACCATCGTGAACTGTTCTAACTTAATCACTGGAGGTGATGTAAACACGTCAGTTCAGTGCATATCCACTGCGTGGTTGATTTTTTAGGTTGTGTTTTTTGACCCGCGACTTCAGACTCCCCAAAACATCCAACTGCACCTTGATACTCAAACTTCACCCATTTGAGGTTTCCAAAAAATTTCACTGAACCTCCGTAATACTTTCAATGCACCCAAAAACCTCCACTTCCACCACTGCAATCTCCAATTGCACCCCTCTTAGGTTCCAAAACCCTCCAAAATATCCAACTATAACCTCTTGAAACGTCCAAGGGCACCTCTCTCCAGGATCGCCCCAACAAAACCATCTGCACCCCTATGAGGTACCCCAAAAAGTCCAACTGCACCCACTTGACGTTCACGAAAAATCTCCAACTGCATTATCCATTGAAACCTCCAACTGCGTTTCCACCCAGCCTACGAGTTGGCAGTGTTTCTTCTAATTGACCTAAGAATTGACTTTTTAGGGAATAGTGTTTGCTATAATATTTCGTCTACTGGTCCATGAACACTATGCATGCCATATTTATAACTTCTCGTCGTTAAATAATGGATTTTTGTTTACCATGAATTGGAACAAATATCTAATTTCACCCACCACTAGTTGGTTCCTTGAATATCAGTGTTGATTACTTTTCTCAGTCTATAGAGGTTATTGATCGAGACGAAAATAGCAAGACGCTTTAGAATGCACGTCAGTCAAAACACTGCTATGTTGAGAAACGTGATTGATGAATGATCTTACCATGGCATTATCGGAACTGTCGAGATGACAGTTGACCTTCCAGATTTATACACACAATGATATACTGATTTTTCATGATTAAATATTGTATCAGTAGGGCGCGGTATTGTAGTGTATAAAACATCGCACTCTCAATCGAGATAATCGGAATCCGACAAAACACCTGAAAATATGCATTTTGGTGGCACTTTTTTTTCAGCCAATAATTACTTTAGTTTAAATTTTAAAATTACATTTTCGATCAAAATGGGGGTCCGGACCCCCTGAACCCCCTTCTGAATTCGCTCATGGGTGTGCTGAGTGGACATGACAACTCGGGAATTTTGCATTTGTCATTTGTACCATTATGTTAATGCCGCATGGAATGACAAACAATGGAGACCAAGGGAAGTGACGTGTGTAACCATGGAAGTGACGCAACTGTCACAAAACGTCATTTCTGAACACTTTTACCAGAGCTAACTTCGACACCTCTGCTCGATTAATTCGGAGTTAATCCGGATTAACCCGAAATGAGAGTACACAGTACAACAGGTAACAAAGGAAAACATTTAAATAGTCAGAACGACCAATGTTACCATAGACGTCGTAAGTTTACCCGTTAGTCAAATGTTCTTTACCACAGTATTCAACGGCGGGTTCTAGCCTCGTAGCCCCCCCCCCCTTCTAGCGTCATATAGCATATAAAGCTACACTAATATACAGCTAAGTACTGAGGTTGAACATCTGCTTGACACATTGCAATTTCCACACAGAACTAAACGTCGCGTGGAAGACGCCATCTTGTCCATGTTAAAGGTCATTCGTGAACACCTTGAACGTCCAGGCTCGTGTGCTAGGATCCTATTCATTGATTTTTCATCAGCATTTAAGTTTTGAACACAATTCAACCGCAGTTGATGGGTAGAAAATTGATTGGTCATCTTCATTTCACTTCACTTTCCTACAACCCGTAAGGATCGCTGGGGCACCACTGACGACTATTAATCAGCTCTCTCCAAGTTACCCTGTTCTCCATAGCCCTCTGGGATTCGGCGAGTCCCAGTCCTGTCCATTCTTTGATGTTGTCTTCCCACCTCTTTTTCTGTATACTTCTCCCCCCCCCTCTCACTGTACCTTGCAAGATGGTCTTTGCAAGGCCAGATGATCGTGAGACGGGGCCGTACCACTTTAGTTTGTGCTTCTTGACCGTTGTAAGGAGGTCCTCGTATGGTCCGATGGCTTGTTTGATCTTGTTGCGAACGTCTGCTTTAGTAAGATGATATTTGTATGATACGCGCAAGATCTTCCGAAAGCACTTCATCTCCGAGGCTTGTATTCTCTTCTGTAGATCTGCTCAGAGGGTCAATGTTTCACAACCATATAGAAAGAAGGACTTGATAAGGAAGAGCACCAGACTTATTTTCGAACTGACATTGACGCTACTGTCGTTCCATATAGGTTTGAGGGTTTCAACATTGTAAGTGCTGCTGTTGTCTGTGCAATCCTGGCAAGTATTTCAGGTTTGGAACACTCGTCTGTGATGTTTGATCCCAAGTACTTGAAGCTTGTTACTGTTTCAAGTCTCTGTCCGTTAACTTTGACCTCTGTGCTGATGCCTTGTGAGTTGTTTGTCATCAGTTTGGTCTTTTCTGATCTCCATGCCGTATGCTGTAAAGGTTTTGTCGAGGCACTCCACCAAGTTGACTAGTTCTTGTTCTTCTCCTGCTAAGCCGTCGATGTCATCAGCGAAGCGAAGGTTGGTGATTGTCCTGTCTCCAATGTTGATAGTGCCTTGATGGTTTTCCAAGGCATCATTCATAATCCTTTCCAGAAAGATGTTGAAGAGGGTGGGTGATAGTAGACATCCTTGTCGAACTCCCACTGTTGTTCGAAACCAGTCTCCTATGCTGCCATTGAAGATGGCTGCACTGGTGGCCTAGTCATATAGGTGTTCAATGGTTCGAACAAGATTGGAGGCAATGTTGTACTTCCTCATGTTCGCCCATAGGGCCGCATGCCATACCCTAGCAAAGGCCTTCTTAAAGTATATGAATACATGGTAAGGCTTTGCTGGTGTCGAATGTGTTTCTCGCAAAGGATTCTAAGGTTGAAGACCTGTTCAATTGTGCTCCGTCCTGTTCGAAAACCCGCCTGTTTTTCAGCGATGATCTTTTCCGACTGGGTTTTGAGTCTGTTGAGTAGGATCTTCAGCATGACTTTGCTCGGGTGACTAATAAGGCTGATTGTTCTATAATTTTGGCACAGCTGTATGTAGCCTTTCTTGGGAAGTGTGATGATCAGTGACTGGGTCCATGGGGTGGGCCATTCTCCTGTCTGCCAGATCTAGTTGCAGATTGTTGTGAGAATGGTGACAAAGGCTTTTCCCCCAGCTTGAACCAGTTCTGCTGGTATGTTGTCAATTCCAGCTGACTTCCTTTCTAGAGATATCTCTGCAGCCGCCACTTCCTCTCGAAGAATGGGGTAGTCGTCCATTTCGGTGGTCTGTGGACAATTAATTTTAGTATCGCTGGGTCTCCGTTGGTCTTGTAGTTGTACATTTCTGAGCAGTATTCTGTCCATCGGTTGAGAATCTGTTGTTCTTCTGTAAGGCATTTCCCTGATTTGTTTTGGATCGTGGTGGTTATCCCTTTCTTCACTGATGTAAGGTATTTCACAACTTGGTAGGCCTTCATGCTGTAGTTCTTGCTCAGACTGTCTTCAATTTCACAACAGTATTCTGCTATCCAGTCGTCTTTTGCTCTTCTCATATCTTGTCTGATCTTCCTGTTGACCTCTCTGTGTTTCCTCTTTTTCAGTACAGAAGACATGTAGATTAGTTAGTACCATGGAGCATGGCCAACTGCCTTGAGTTGAATGTTATCAAGACCAAGGAGTAAACATCAAAAATGTACACTAGATGATAAACTAAACGAAGGCGGGACACACGTACAATGAGTCAGTACAAGAAAGGCCAGCAAAGATTGTGTTTACTGAGAAAACTAAATTCAATGTTTATAGAGAAAAAACAACCTCATTTCTGTTTCATTATTCATTTATAAAACGTATTATGAGTAAGGTAAGGTGCATTAAACGTATAATCTGAATATGATTTGCAATGTAACCCGTCCAAATGTAAATTAAAAAAAAAGACATTTGTCCCGATTGCCCAATTTACTTACAATTATTAATGTACGCAGTACACAAGTGAAACTGACACTACATTATAAAAATGCTGCACGCAAGCCACGCAATGTAGCATTCACTACCATAATGATATTAATTAAAGATAAGTGATACGTAAGGCGCGCAGATTCAACATCTGATAACTTCGGGTGTTGTAATATTAAAAGTACACAAACGTCAACTATTTTTGTCTACCGCAGGCGTACTTTTCTAATGTATTGCTTGGTACCTGTCGGTTCCAGTCACCACCCTCCCCCATAACACCGGGGCGCACGGACGTCCTTCCAAACATAACGCCAGAGGTGCTTTGTTGTGGGGAGGGGGCGGGCGGACGGGCGGACGGGCGGGCGACGGGCGGGCGTGCGGACAGACAGACAGACAGAAATACAGACAGGCAGACATACAGAAATACAGGCAGGCAGGCAGGCAGGCAGGCAGGCAGGCAGGCAGGCAGGCAGGCAGGCAGGCAGGCAGGCAGGCAGGCAGGCAGGCAGGCAGGCAGGCAGGCAGGCAGGCAGGCAGGCAGGCAGGCAGGCAGGCAGGCAGGCAGGCAGGCAGGCAGAAATACAGACAGAAATACAGACAGAAATACAGACAGAAATACACACAGGCGGGTGGGCGGGCGGGCGGGCGGGCGGGCGGGCGGGCGGGCGGGCGGGCGGGCGGGCGGGCGGGCGGGCGGACGGGCGGGCGGGCAGACGGGCGGGCAGGCAGGCAGGCAGGCATACAGATAGACAGACAGACAGACAGACAGAAAGGGAGAGTAAGAGTAAGACTGAGGAAGAGTGAATCGTAATTGTTGTCACTTCATAATGGCAGCAGTAATTAACAAAATATGCTTCAGATATATATAGATATTTATATGAATTGACAGAGTGATATAAAATATGTACAGAGCATTGAGAATAATTCTACAACACATCAGAATACTACACATTTTATAACATTACGTAGCACAAAATGTTCTGAAAACCATCCGCATTTTGTGCACGCCCCCATAAACATTATTTTACGGAGGCCCTGGACACCTGCCCTGTCCACTCTGCTCTAAATGCGGCGCTGGTAATGACTGGACAATGAATTACTACCAGTTGTCGAAATGCCACCACTGGACTCAGACATGTCACACTCAATGGACGTCATTGTTAAAAGGCACATTACCATTAACATATATCACCCTATATACTAAATGCAAGGCCATGTGAATGAACTATTTTCAGAAGAATGTGAAATCACTACGTTATCGCATACAAAACCGGTTTAACGTGCCTCCAAACTCAGGCAGAATGCGCTCACACGGAGGACAGTAGGTGACCCGGTCACGATGAATAGACTCAATCACGCCACCGATGCGTGCTGGAATGATAAAGAAGTGCGGGTGGATATTACGCAGCAAAAATTATGCTCTCATGTTGTAGATACAAGATAGACCTACTGAAGAAATAATGTACTTCTTGAGTTATCAGTAGGCCAACAACGATGAGATTGGACATTATTCCAAAGGCGATTGCAACGAGATAGGGTACGGATAGTTGACGTTGTTTTAACTTTGTAAACTCTAAACATAAGTCAATTCATAATAACTTATGCTTTTTTTGC
>OZ023217.1:22144511-22184511 GCA_963995525.1 Escarpia spicata
CTCACCCCTATCTATGTATATCACTGTTTGTCTGTCTCCGTTTCTTTGTGTATAACCATCTCCCTCTTTCCTTATCTTCCTTATCCGTTCCTCGCAAGTCCTGTTCCTATACTGTCTAGTTCGTTCAATCACCCGTGATCCAGTCGATGGCAAAAAAAAATGTTGTGTCAAAATGACCTCATTCAGCCCGTGATCGTAACAATTCTGCGCTGCATCTCGTCCCTAGAAACATGCCGCAAATGTGAGACGTTACTGGAAACCTCAACAGCAGACGACGTTTAATCTGCCGCAGACGTTAATGAAACTCACATTCCGTAACCACAACACACATTTCCGCAAGCAACATGACGTTTTCTCGCCCACGTTATCTGGATGTTGCAATTTATCCGAGTCCATTTCATCCAGCTATTTGGATATCGTTCCCGATGAAATTTGACCAAGTAACTGGCTCATTTGGAGTTGTGTGGTAATTGTTTAGCAAACATTTAATACTACTTTTCATAAAAGACAAGGTGTTTGCTGATATGGATCGTTTCGCATACTTTGGTTGTGTAACGTCTAAAGTTGGGGGCTGTTTTATTGACATCAGGAATAGGTTCAGAATGGCATAGACAAAACGCGTCAATATTTGGAGATCGGCGAGGTATCCTTGATAGCAAAATGTGAACTGAATATATAAGTAAAGTGATTGATATGACATGTATTATATATAACATATGTACACTATGTCAGCCTGTAGTAGTTTATCGATTTATAATGAGGTCAGACTATTTTGGTTTCTTGGTGTACAATATGTCAGGCTGTTGTGGTTTCTTGATGTACAACAGGTCAGACTGGTATGGTTTCTTGATGTACAATAGGTCAGGCCTCTGTGGTTTCTTGATTTTCAATAGGTGAGATTGGTATGGTTTCTTGATGTACAATAGGTTAGACTGCTGTGGTTTCTTGATTTACAATAGGTGAGATTGGTATGGTTTCTTGATGTACAATAGGTTAGACTGCTGTGGTTTCTTGATTTACAATAGGTGAGATTGGTATGGTTTCTTGATGTACAATAGGTTAGACTGCTGTGGTTTCTTGATTTACAATAGGTGAGATTGGTATGGTTTCTTGATGTACAATAGGTTAGACTGCTGTGGTTTCTTGATTTACAATAGGTGAGATTGGTATGGTTTCTTGATGTACAATAGGTTAGACTGCTGTGGTTTCTTGATTTACAATAGGTGAGATTGGTATGGTTTCTTGATGTAAATAGGTCAGGCTGCTGTGGTTTCTTGATTTACAATAGGTGAGATTGGTATGGTTTCTTGATGTAAATAGGTCAGGCTGCTGTGGTTTCTTGATTTACAATAGGTGAGATTGGTATGGTTTCTTGATGTACAATAGGTTAGACTGCTGTGGTTTCTTGATTTACAATAGGTGAGATTGGTATGGTTTCTTGATGTAAATAGGTCAGGCTGCTGTGGTTTCTTGATTTACAGTAGGTAAGATTGGTATGGTTTCTTGATGTACAATAGATTAGACTGCTGTGGTTTCTTGATTTACAATAGGTGAGACTGGGGTGGTTTCTTGATGTACAATAGGTCAGACTGATGTGGTTCCTTGATTTACAATAGGTGAGACTGGGGTGGTTTCTTGATGTAAATAGGTCAGGCTGCTGTGGTTCCTTGATTTACAATAGGTGAGACTAGTGTGATTTCTTGATGTACAACAGGCCAGACTGGTGTAATTTGGACACGTGGCATGGAGAGAAGCTGCAAGGTAACCAAGAAGGAGTGGAGGCTGCCGTTGGAGGCCAAACACAGCCGGGGAAGGCAAAGAATACGAATGGGAGAGATGACGCGGACAGCCATGAAGGTGAAAGGGATGGTGGAGGAGGACGCAGTGGACATGGCGTCGCGGTGATGAGAGACATTGGGGTACAAAGGTTGAGGATGTGGTGAGGAGAAACATGGAGATGACAGAGGTTGTGAAGAATGATGCAATTGACAGGGCATCGTGAAGAGGAGAAAGATGGAGGTGACGGAGATTGTGGATGAGGACGCGATTGACAGAGCATCAAAAAGGAGATGAGTCAATATATTAATTAAATTATTTGGTAGGTTGCTGGCCTTGGGGTTTTGAACACAATACCTTCTGGTAGTGTATTGAGCACCCAGGAATGGAGCCCCTGTGCCAGTGGATTTATTAGGTCGTCGCGATCGTCACGGGCTCCGATGACCATCAAACCCAACAAGAGAACGTATTCAACTGAGGTGAATAAGGACACATCGAAGTGGTTTATGATAAGTTCTAGAAATATCTTCACTTATCTAGGCCAGACTTTTTTCTCATGAACCCTGGATGCGCACGAGTGGCACTTCATGCCAGCTCAAGGTCAAAGGCCTTCGTTAAGCATGTCTGGACTATTAAGGGTTTCTTGATCAATAACAGGTCTTCTTGGTTCACTTAGTCGAGGATTGTAATCAGGGTTCTAAATTAAGCGAACATTATAATTCGCTGTGACATTTTACAAAACCGAACTCAAATGACGTCACGCTCGCTGGGGCTGAATTGAGATTTGACCAGAGGGATTTAGCTAGTGATATACGAGCTAAGGCATACCCCGCAAAGGGTGTCTTATTGGGCCAGAAGTTGTGCATTCTGATCCATTATGGGAAAAGTCCCACAGGTGCGCACCTGTGTTACCCTCCTGCGTCACTCGCTACTTAAAACCTAGAATTACAAGTGTTCGTTATATAACCCTTGAGATGTGGTACCGCAACACAGCGTGTATGAGCTCGAGGTCTGCACGTGGCGATGTAGCGCGTTAGCGCAGTCTTTAGAACATTAAACTATCAATAAAGAGATCCCAGGGGCCGGTTTCATGAAGCGGCTAAGAATGTTCTTAACGCTAAGATGATTGTTTTTGTAAATGACGTGGTTTTTTTAATATAAGCGAATATAGGAGTTTACACAAACACGTGATGCTAAGTAGTTGCGTAACTTTAAGTACGCTTCATGAAACCGGCCCCTGGTTCGAAACCTCTTGCTGCTAAATTGAACCTTCGGCAAGTTCGTTCACTCTACGTTGCTCCAGTTCATACAGCGACATGAATGAGTACCTGGCTGTAGACCGTGGTGGATATTTGGTGAATAATATTTAGCGCACAAGCTGCAGCGTGGCTGAATGCTTCCCAGAGAAGTCGAGATGGTGTTCGATTGAACAGGTCTGGCAGGAAGTGACGTATAAAGTGCTCTGATCACTCCTAATACTGGATACCATGTTATGTATAAACTTACCCAACTTTACCTCTCGGAAATGTGAACGAAAAATAAACGATGCTGTTTTAGGAAAATGCATCGATGTACGATGGTTCAACAAAATACCTGCAACTCCATCTCCATGAAATACACGTCGTGTAGTGCGTACGGATTTACACAATTTTTATTATAGTTTCAAGATGGCCGGCTGGTGGTGCGGTTCAAACGATTGGTGATGTAGTTTACATCGGGTTACAGTTTACATTAATTTAGTTTCAAACAAAAACGAACGATATTGTTTTAGTTAAGACTTCAATAAAATAACACTCTCATAATTGTATGCAAGAGGAATTTGTTAGATAGTTTTTGAAAAGAATCCGAGTTTACCAAACTACGTAAATAATTATGCATACACGTGATATAGTACACGACCAGTTATGACGCATGCGCTGAGGTTGGAGGTAACTCGATTGATGATCATTAATGGCAACCGAACATGGTGCGTTACAATGTGAATAAATCAAAATTGTAATCGTTTTTCTAACAACACTCTTCCTTACCAACCGTTCCCATTCGCTCGTTGTTTATTCAACAGCCGTGTAAACACATCGAGTGTAAACAAATCACAAATCGTCAGCCTGCTGTTATCAATCTACTTGACGAATGATTGCCAAACAAGGTATCGTGATGTGCACAAGGCACTCAAGAAGACGGTATGACTTGTTTATGTCTTTGTCCTGCTGACCTGTGTGACGTAGGCATTATTCCCGCACCTGCACTGTACATTTGCCCACGGAAACACGTCATGTGATTACATTTAGTCAACGAGTGACGTTAATGTGTATTTTGAGCGTGTTTATAACCCAACGCTGTCGTCATAAACGGACAATAAACCCGCGTCTTTCAAGGACACGTCTCTATTGTGTCTTACCCTTTAATATTATGTCTGTCTACGTGTCTACAAAACGTGCTACGTTATGTGATTAACAAAAAGTGTATGTGTGCGTGCGTTTGCGTGTGCTGCGCGCGCGTGAGTGTGTGTGTGTGTGTGTGTGTGTGTGTGTGTGTGTGTGTGTGTGTGTGTGTGTGTGTGTGTGTGTGTGTGTGTGTGTGTGTGTGTGCGTGTATGTGTCACTGTGTCAACTACATTCCACCCAGTCACATCATTCTTCCAAAACGACGAAAAAACTGGCTGCGTAGGCGGAAAAAGGCAAGCATGCGCGATGCATGTCTAAAATGGTCTTGCCAAGATGATTATTTACGGTGGAGAATGACGAATGATCCCATCTACGGGGTGGCAAAGTGTTTTGTCATCATTGTGTCAGCCAATGGATACATAAATGTATGTATGAATGTGTAGGTGTAAAAGAAGACGAGAATCAACCTTCTGTACTTATTTTCAACATAAACATATATATACGCCAACATAACATATTGCCTAATATCGTAAACATGCGACAAGTAGACATAACCTCTGTAAAGCCAGCCGCATACCCCAGTAAAATATAGACCCTTTTGAAAATTTGACATGGTATATGTTTAGAAAGTTATATAGTTTTTAGAAAATGGTTCACTGATGTATGTGCTATAACGAAAGAAAAACTGCACATACGCGTCCAAACGTTTTTGTTGTGGAACTTCAGCACAGTGCATTTATTGTGCATGGACAGGGAGACCTGTTGAGCAGGGGTGTAAATGTACAATTAAAGCAGTCAGCTACCGCATTTAAGCAGTTAGCCACCGAAGTTATTAACGGTTTCAAAACGTGTGCAAGAATGTCCACTGATCTGTTTGACCACCTAGACTACAGCAACTGACCTCACCGCTTCCTGCCAAGGAACAAGCCATTTCCGGCTCACAATCACGCCACGGTTACCACTGGCTGTTACACTCAGTTTGTTCGGACTAGAATTACAACAATTAAATAATGAATGAGTATTAACAAACATCTTTAAATATGTTTTCAGTTTTGTTGACTTTGTGCACATTTCCAGTTAATGTTGTTACTCGTGGTTAGCATAACTGGGAGGTACAACGGAGCATTTGTAAAAGAACATTGCAGAGCAGATATTTGAAAATAGGGGAGATAAGATACATATGTACCAGGACGCCATTGTAACACTGGTTCTCCAAGTCGTCTAGATCATCCGACAGTAGCCTTGCTTGCACTGTGCATGCGCCGCAATTCAGGAATGCTTTATCACATGCAAGATCTGGTTAAGATCGGTAAAAGCACACAATCCTTATTTACCAAAAAACACTTTTGTATGTCATGTAAATGCATAGTTTAAGGGCGTGCAGTACACGTGAAAGAACAACAGTTTGGACACTCAATAAGCCAGTCACATCCTTCAAACAATACATCCGTATTGTTTGATCTGGTAAAATACATACTTTTAGAATATATTTGAATATAATGAATGGATGGATGATCCGGTTTCTTTGTTGTTATTATTTGACATATTAACCTCTCAAGAAACCTGGTTTTACGTTCTGTATATTTAAGCCGCATCCTACGCCTTCTTCGGCAGACTGAAGTTATGGTTATGTCACATGTGAAATGTACAGAACAAAAAAAAACAAGTTTCTTGAGAGGTAAATGTGTCAAATAAAAAAATATAACGTTTTCACTTTGAATAATGTTTGAGGTAAAGTAAACATGTGTATAGAACATACATCCAACACACAGCTAATAACTAGTAACGCTCACCTACTAAACACGGATGTGGCACGGGTCTCAGTCTCCTATCTGTTTGTGGGTCAACTCACTTCCCATCATTTTTCATAGGTCAACTCCCACCAATCACATTGCCTAGTTTTTAGGAGCAACTTCCCACCCTCCCCTGCCCCCTCACTAGAGCCAATGCCGACTACATCGTATGTCACCACAACAATGATCGCACGAACACGCAGGTATACCAAACGTTAATATTTTATTACATAAAATGAACTCGCTACATCGCACAACGTTCACTGTATAAATCACCTAAAACAGCCGTTTGAACATCGCGGCAAATAAAAACGAATTCTCCATAACTAAAAAGTCTCCATAATTACAAATTACGTACACACCTTTGTCCACACTTATTTACCTAGTTATAAAACGTTTGTGCGAATTTCGACACGTAAAACATCGAATCATTCCGAACCGATTGAACACCGCGGCAAATAGAAACGAATTCTCAATAATTACAAATTACGTACACACTTATTTACTTAGTTATAAAACGCCTTTGGTGCGATTTTCGACACCTAAAACAACGAATCATCCCGAGCCAATTGAACATCACGGCAAATAAAAACGAATTCTCCATATCTAAAAAGTATCAATAATCACAAATTACGCACACACATTCGTCCTCTCTTATTTACCTAGTTATAAAACGCCTTTGGTGCGAATTTCGACAGTCAGCATCCACTACAACTGTACAACCAGACACACCTGTGTCGTTTTGCGTGTTGCTGCTTTGTTTAATTGTTTAAATTATTCAGACGACTGGAATGTATCGTCTTCAGATAAATTATCAAAGAATCACACCAACTGTTACCAGTTACGACGCCAGTCGACTGGGTAGGATTTGCGCTTTCTCGTGCAAAGAAATAATTTATGAAATTAAATAAATCGCCATACGGCAGCCGAGCGTAAACTCACTTACGAATTAATGTTACCTATTCTGCCCCAGACCCCTTCGTTACAAGTTATTACATACAATTACAATCAATTTCAAACGTGTTAACTACAACGTGCCCGAACAGACGGTTACAAATTGATGTAATTCGACCATCCGCATTGTGATGTAAACGCTCCCAATTCGCCACCAAAACAACAGAATCACGCGAAAGACAAAGGATGTTTACATCTAAACGTCTACGGCAACTTGTGGTGGCAACAACGTAACTGCGATGACGTCACATTGGTTAATTCTGCCTAATGCCTCTTAGAATTGTGCTCAACAGACTACGCAACATTAAACTGTGAACCGGTAACAACTTGCCCGGTAATCCCAACTGTACAACACCGGGCCATATCACGTCACAATCAGAAATGCACTTCAATGTTATTACTAATGCCAACCTAAAGTTATCAAAACCAAGTATGACGTCAAAGCTTCGGCCTTTGTGACGTACTCGTAGAGGAAATTTTATGAAGTATATAACAAAATGTTATTGTATTGTGAATGAACACAAACGATTCGACAACCTCTGTAACCACACTGGAACTGAGTAAGTAAATAAGTAAGACGGACGGTCGGTGACAGACCCAAACGTAACAACCCCCCCCCCCCCCCACATTGTCATAGTTCGCGCGGACACCCAACACGAGGCGTGTCCATAGCAACACTGTCCACACCGCGCCGGGCTCACTGGAGGCTCTATTGGCCAAGCACGCATGTCTGGATGAGGATCTCGGTGACGCTGTAGGGGTCGCAGTTGGAAGACGGACGTCGGTCCTCGAAGTAGCCGCAGCCATCCTCGCCGACTTGACGAGGGATGCGGATGCTGGCCCCGCGGTTGGCCACGCCGGCGCTGAAGTCGTGGATGCTCGATGTCTCGTGGAAGCCGGTCAGACGACGCGCGTTGTCGGAGCCCCCGTTCGGGTCGTAGGCGCAGATGTGCTCCTTGTGTTTCGTCGACAACTTCTGGATGGCCGCCTCGATGACTCTGTAGCATACGAGAATGGTCAGAGCTGAGTGACGAGGTTCCGCAAGAAGGTGACAAGATGGTAACAAGATTGACTTATTGAGAGTATAATAACATGTTCAGGGTTGTGTACATTAAGTTTGCGTTACCAATGTGTGTTTTCTACACGTTTTATCAGTTCATCTACAACAATTATGTCCTGCGTACTGCCACGCCACCAGTTTGTTGTTTGATTGCGCAAATGTCATGCTTCTTAACTCATAATTATGCTATACATCTGAAAATTACTAATTCACTAAACAAAACATGTACTAGACCCTATTATACACGTGATAATAGTTGTTTAGGATGCAGACAGACGTGCGCACGATACACACGTGTAATTAGCGTAAGGACGGGTGTATTTTGTCTCAGACGTAACCGTGCATACCTTATAAAACGTAGTTCATCTACCTCAGGTCAATAATCTCGCGACTTCTCCGATTTACAATGAACGAGTATAAATGTTGCCAGACCGAACCGTTTACTCGCGGACCGGAAGTACTTCTATCTTAGCAAGAGTTCTCCTATGCGGTATCCCCCAAAGTATCCTAAATTTTCACCACATCATCTACTTACTTCAGGCCGCCAGACTCCCTCATCGCCTTCGTACTGAAGTTCGTGTGTGCGCCGGCACCGTTCCAGTCTCCGGGCATGGGTTTCGGGTCGAATGTGACGATGATGCCGAAGTCCTCGGCGACGCGGTGCAGAAGGAACCTGGCAATCCACAGATGGTCTCCCATAGAGATACCTTCACACGGTCCGACCTGGAACTCTCCCTGCGTGAGAGAAACACACACATTAACTCATGCTTCGTTATATAATTTATATATATGCAGAATATATGCATTATAGGTTGGTTGTCTGTTCCGGGTGCGGAATCAGCCTTAATGGTGACTATTAACACGCAGTTTGCTTACGTTTGTGGAAAGTATACTGCCAATCTATTTAACATAGTCTTAGGAACATAATATTAATAAATATTAAAATAAAAACGATGACCAGACCAGCTACCTATAAATAATAAAAGTGAAACAAATCATAACTACTGAAATTGACATCATTTTGTTACAAAACATTTGCAAATAATTGTGAATATAAAAAATGTCAAACTGTAGGTTTGGTCTTAGATGTAGACATATTAGAGTTAGGGATTTGGTATCACTACTTTAGCCCTCGTAACAATTGAATGTACGTATGTCTTTGGGCGCGTCACCGTGATTGAGTACTCTGAACCAAAAGGAGAGCCATGACCCAAACCTGCTTATACCACTGAACATGAGAACCAGCGTTCTCCCTTTGTATAACATACATATGAATAAGTATTGTATAATTGTATGCGTGTCCCTATCGCGTTACGGCTTCTGTATATATATACACACACACACACACACACACACACACACACACACACACACACACACACACACACACACACACACACACACACACACACACACACACACACACACACACACACACACACACACACACACACACATATATATATATAACTAATTACACCGCATGTATTATATAACTGTACCCGTGTGCTTACCGCATAGACACTAAACGCTATTCTGAGGTTGCATAAAGAAAAAATAAGAATCTGATGTATCACGTTTGGCCTTAACAAACCATCTGGTATAGCAAGAACGACGAAGCGACGAGGACAAGTCTTTACCTGGGCGGGCATAACCTCCGCGTTGGTGCCAGCGATCTTCACCCCCGCGTACAGACAGGCCCTATAATGGGCCTCCATTACCTCCCGACCGTACACTTTGTTCGCCCCGACTCCGCAGTAGTATGGACCTGAAACAAATCAAGAGAGTACCCGTGTAATAGTCGCGGGGTGGGGGGTATTGGGCTATGGTCCCCGTGGCAAATGTTTTGTATGTCCCCATATAACCTGTTGCCCCATGTAGGCAATCGCGCATTTGTTTTTTGGGAGGGAGGGGAGCATTGGGCTATGGTCCCCCATGAAAACTATTTTCTTGAAATGTCCCCATATAACATGTTGCCATGGTATGTATTACACGTAGCGTGAAACATTTGCGGAGAACTAGCTGTCCCCCTTTCCAACAATGTAAATACGCCATTGTATTTATGGCATCAAGGAAAAGAGGATTTGCCAAAAGGGAGGTGCCAAAATCAATGTTAATTATTAGTATAACAAAACGGGTAAAATATGTTTAATTAAAAATATTTGATCAGGGTCGATCGGGTTGAAATGTGTCGCATGGTTGAACCGGCCTGCATCTAAGAAGTGTTTATACATACGCAGGGTCACATTTAAGCATCTAATCATGTCTTCAATATAGTTCAAGAAACAGCGTGATGTTCAGCAGAACTGTACGCACAGATTATTAATTCTAAGGACGGTAACAAAACCTGCTGACATTGATTGTCTGCCATTTGTAGGGTCAGGTTACTTAGTTCAAGCCACACCACACTAGCGCTCCACCCGTGGTGTTTACTCAACTATCACAGGGTCAGTGGAGTGCCCTTCTCCAACATTATGTCGTAAACATAAACAACACGTGACCTGTTTATCCAGGAATGGTACCAGTTTATTTATGACAGCATTGCTAGAATTATTTCTTCTGCTTAAGAATGCCGAATACAGGTCCGATAACTAGCAACGCGATGTTTGTTGTTGCTGTCGTTATTATTCAGGCTACGGGGAAATGTCAATGATGCATCCATCGATCATAACATAACTGATGTGATCTATGAGGGCGCGCACCAACGCCTGTTGCCGAAAACCGTATTGCCTACGGTTCACCCAGTACTAAACTAAGTTTACTTCGGAGTCATTTACAATGATGGATGGTACTTTCTTGGTAGGTAACGTATATGCACTCGAGCTAGGCACCAGATAATCACGCAGCACATGTCTGCTCTTTCTCAACACGGGTTAACTACTGCTAGCAAGCCAATGGAAACATGTCCTAACTTTGAGACATCACATCTTAGCACAGCAATCTATCATGTCTTTACCCTGGGGTCCTGGGTAGCCATTCTTCGGCCAGCCGTACGGGTGCCCGTCAAGATCCAACAGCGTGTACTCTTGCTCAATGCCAAACCACGGGACATGGGCCTTCACTTGTTCCATGACCGCCTTGCATGTCGTGCGCTTGTTCGACTCTGTCAAGAGGCAACATGCAACATTAATGGTGGATTCTCGGTGTTGAATTAAGAAAAAACAGTATGCTGAAAATATAGTTTTTTTATGCAAGACTCAGTTCGGGTTGTCTGTACCGAATTGAGATGAAATAAAAACAACGCCAGTGAAACTAATAACAGAGCAGTTGGCAACAGAGGTGTCTTCGCGGTTACGTGATTACTTTTGAGAATATAACTAATTTGACGGATTAAAAAGGGAACGGTAAGTTCTTATATAGCGCGGTATCCAGACCACAGGACTATTCAAAACGCTTTATACTATACTTTCTGGCAGATATGTTCAATTGAACAACATCTTGATAGTATGGGAAGAATTCAGCCACGCTGCAATTACTGTGCGCTTGTTATTCGTACACAAATAACCACCACTGTCTATAGCCAGGTACTCAGTCATACAGCTAAGTAAACTTGAGCAACGTGAAGCGACCGAACTTGCCGACGGTTCGAAACAGCGGGAAGAGGATTCGAACCCGGAAAGTTTCGACTGAGGCTCCAACGCTCTAAACACTATGCGACCGCGTCTCAAACGGATCTAAGTGCTGCCTGTAGCCCACACTGTGCGTGTACTCACCTGTCGGTTGCTTGTTGTACTTGTACGTCTCACACAGAACCAGCTTGTTACTGCCTCGACGGAACGGATCTCGGAAAATGGCAACAGGATAGAGATAGACGTCGGAATTTGAGCCCTCTGCCTGGCCGGTGCTCGAGCCGTCGAAGTTCCAGATTGGCAGTTCTGCAAGGGAGAACGCAGTCTCGTAGACACATCCGACATGTAATAAGCCAACGTTGACAGTCGTAATATGTTGTATAACTGACTGTGTCAGTTATATAGAAATTCCAAATAGTGCAGTTTAACTTCTGGTCGAAACTGTTGTGATACTTCTTAAACAATACTGCTACTGCTACTAGTACTGCTACTGCTACTAGTACTGCTGCTGCTACTACTACTACTACTACTACTACTACTACTACTACTACTACTACTACTACTACTACTACTACTACTACTACTACTACCACCACTACACAACCTTTACACGTATCTGTATAGATTTCCTGCTTCACAAACATACATTCTGTACAAACTTTACTATCAACCGAAACCATCGATCTCACCAGCATACAAATGTGTTACGTATGTATCCAATAAAACAAACGAGACTCACCTTCCAAAGACTTGATGTCTTTGTTGACGGTCACAGTCCTGGTCTTACAACGGAGTCCCTCTCCGGATCCGTCGATCCAGATGTACATTGCCTGGACCAGATCCTCCGGCTGGTCGAGGTTGAGATACTCATTGAGCAGCGTCCGGTTACGTGAGTTCATTTCCGCCATCTTGGGAGTTCTGAAACAAATCAAAAACATCATTTTGGGACGCTGTTGACCAACCGAATTTAGAATGCGATATATCTAAATACATGGCTACTAAGCTTTGCATAACTGGTCGCTGGTTAGGTTATTTTTAGAAGGAACATTATCTGTCCGGCAGATAGTAATCTCTGGTCTTATACAAGTATACACAGCTATATTTGATAAGTTTTGTTTGTTTTTTATCTTTACAAATGTCTAGACTACGTTGTCTGGTGATCATTCTTCTTAAACCATGTATGAACAAAGTGCAATCAGGCCCAGATAAGCCTACCACGCACATATACACGTGGGAAGTTCACACGACGTAACAAGTACTCAGTGTACTGACACGTACGAACACAAGTGACAAAAGAAGGTCAGTACAACCTCCAGACGGGTGAATGTGACATTTTGAATCATATGAATATGTATGAGTTTTTTTGACGTCACTAAGATGGCTGCGCCGCGACACAAAACACAGCAGAGGGGCCGGGTGGGCAGGCCCGCAATTAGGCTCAAATGACATCGCGACGGTCGTGTCTTGGGTTGCATGATGTTTATGGATGGACCTGCACAGCACCACTTACTATACAGTACAAACACACGGCAACTATTTCTGTAATCTCATTTGTGACGTTGCGTAAGTGCCTGATGTAACAGTCTCAGAATAATGTGTGCACGGCGATCACGCCAAACATCGCCTAATCGCGCAACAACAGAACTTTGTCCTTCGGTGATACAGAAATGACCTTTGAACTGTGCACTTTGGTCCGGTGGTGAGGTCAGCGTTGTGGACGCTGGCGTGTTGACCACTGCTGCACACAATTACGTACAGAGAATTATTTCTCTTACGGGGTCATATCATACGAATGAAGCGCTTGTAATTTTGAACCGGTACTTAATGTAATGGATGTTGTGCACCCTATAAACACATTCTGAAGAAGGAAGTGGACTCGTTCTGAGGAATAGTACAGTTACGCTGGTCAGAGTCGTACATTTCTGGTTGCTGGCTGACCTTAGGTCCTTTGCGTATATAAATACAGTCTGTATTTTGGTAACATATGATGGGAATTGTATGGATTATCAGGGAAATGTATGGATTATCTCGAGAAAAAGGCGTAGGAGTTGCTGAAACTCTACCTCAAGTCAATGACATGACATGCAACAAATTATTCCATTGTGATAAACAAATCATCTAACTGGGCGTCTTATGTGCATTGTGGTTTAACTGAAAATAAACTATTAACTGTGCAGTCGCTGGCGCGTAGCCATTTTGTAAACTCGATACAACGAACGACGCAATGTGTTGGTAGGAAGACACCTGATACATCCTGACACCTTTTTCATGTCCTGCAATAACAGCCTCCGACACATTTTATGGTGAATTAATTATTATTATATCAACCTCCCATACCGACCTTTCTCTATTGCAACACGTACTCGTTTATGCTAATGCAGTGTTAATTCATGCACACGAAAATGGCTACGACACGTAGAACTGTTGGTCAAACAAACTCTGAGAACGTTGTGTTACCGTAGCATGGTTCGTTGGTCACTGCGTCACGGTATCAAAAAAATCGTGTAAGTTTTTACAGTCATTACGTTAATTTCCCCTTAAAACAAAACCAACGGGTCATATCATGTCACAACCTAAAACACCTACAAATTACAATGTCAAAAGATTCATATCAGACATTGTTCGATTCATTTGGTGAATTAGCCCTATGTGTAGAAAATCCAAATTGCCATGTCATGTTGACAAAGAAGACTTTTTGCTCGCAGCGTCAAAAGATTCACCCGTTATGTTTTATGTTCAGGTAATAAATTTATCCTACAGTAAAACTGCGAATGCTAGATCACAGTGACATGGGATATGGTTACTGTTGCGTATTGTTTATGAATTTGCGTGCACACTAGTCATCCACCATGTTGTTCTGACATTCTCAAAACGAGTGCTTCCAAAGAAAGACGACGCATTTCTTTTTAGTTACCAGAGTACAAGTCGATGATGCAATCAAACGGGATATGTCGTCATTCTTACGGCGTAAAAACTAGTCAGTTAACTCAGTAAATTATTGATGATCTGTCCAGAGTTGAGATAGTGACGCACGTTATACAGTTATTGTTTGTTGAGGCAGTACACTGGCGGTAGGTGCAGGCTGCAGATGGCTGATGCAATCCGCAGTGGTATAATAATTTTTATGACATCATGTATAATGTTTAAAAGTGCATGTCATTACTGCAAAGAAAGATATACGACTGGGACATTATTTTGCAAATCAAAATAAGTCTGTGCATTTGCTCTGCTAAATTATCGTTGCAAATGCTAATTTGGATATATTTTATAATAACAGATAAAAATGCATTCAGTAGTAGGCCTAGACCTAGTTATCGTTTAATGTCACAAACAAGATGGCAGACATATATGACTGCAAATAACTGCTGTAAGGTACATAAAAAATCACAACGTGAGGAAGTCAACTTGCATGTTAAATTGTTCGTGAGATTCTGAGTGCTTCTTGTTTGCACTGTCGCCTGTATACCTACTTGAGACTGCCGGCCAATGTCAAGATAATGGTATTTCAAAGAATCACAACATAAGTTGATAAAAGCAGACGTGGTGGATGCGATGTCATCTTTGGAAGGTCACAGTTTGGGGAGAAAGAAAGGTCATCAATATTGCTACTGGCATGCACTGAATTTTGCTGATGCATGAAATGTGACATGTTTATTGTGTTGGCTATGAATCCTACGCATCATTTTATTGGCTGCATTAGTGTGATAATCACATTAATGCAGCCAATAAAAAGATAAATGGTAGGAATCGTTGCATCGCCGTAAAATCCATCAATTACTCACATAGTCACGAGGTGGAAGTGACGTAACGTGGATGTGTTGAAATTATACTGTAAATATGGCATGGGTTAAACTGTACACACATTTCTACAAACAAAACAACTGTATATCTATGAAATACGAATGCCAGATTGGTATATTGCTGTAATTTTCCAAGGATTAAATAATTACGCTGTGATCGACAGGAACTGTTGACGACCAAGTGCCTTACATTTAATGGCAGTAGTGAGTACTAGCAGTTAGTATAGATAATAAATATATCAAATGACATGGGAGTGCGTGTTTGGTGACGTCATTGTATCCGCTGCTTCCGGTCATATTTTATACGGCTGAACAATGTTGATAAAACACACCCATGTCGTGCATTATTAGTTAACAACATGACTGTTGTAGGAAAAGTTCACGAATATGGGAAAAGATGAAAAATGGAGGGATGGGGAGAGTTATTGGAAAACATTTTCTGTAAACAATATGAAGGGTCACCCATTTGCTTTTGAGGAGTGCATTTCGATCAAGGTCATTGCTATGTGATTTGCGATAGTAAAATAAACACAACGATGAGTGCAATTGTGTAATATCAAAGTTAGCCCGAAGTGTTTACAGTCAAGTGTATCGAGCGCTACATATCAACATTATGAGTGGCCTACTTATTGTACACGTGACCTTTGTCATGTCTGGTCGAAATCTTAAAATGAACAATCCAACCGGTTTCTACACGTGTGAGTTGCTAAGCCTATGGCGATATTGACCAATTTAAAGAAATACGCCTTGTCAACTGATAGCAAGTTTCCAATTTCCTTCTGACCGAAAATCTGCACCGATACGACCTTTGTCCAGGCGACTGACGTCAACACTACTGCCATATCACAGTAGCAGTTGATATACCATTAATGCGACTGTAGATTTAAATAGGCAAAACTTTGTAATATGCGTATTGCATATGCCAATGAAAAAAGCGTTCCAACGTGTACCAGACTCCTTGTCGTGTCACCAGTTAACCCATCAATAAAATGCACTTTGAAACGCTGGCGTAATCGATCGAACGAAGCTACACTGAAACCAATATTGTTCGGGCATAAGTGTCGCAATCTTGAGATTCCGCGAATGGCCCAGCACCGTCAGCGTATTACGTAATAACCACACAGCGCCGTTACACAACGGGGGATTACAGATTACACACGCAATAACCACACAGCGCCGTTACACAACGGGGGAGGGGTGTGCTTACAGATTAGACACGCAATAACGCCTCTGATGAAATATTGATCGAAATATTTTTTCTCAGTTAAGAAAAATAGAAGCACTAGAGGACATGAAGTTACATTAGTAAAGGAGCAGTGTATATTAAATATCTATAGTCTGGTAAGGTGGGCTGGAGCAACAAGGTGGATGGTACTCGGAGCATGTTGGAATGGGTGTAGTGTGGGTAGGCTTATTATTTCTGGGAGTATATTCCAAGCTCTTATAACTCTAGGATAGAATGAGTATGCACATGTATTGACGCGTGCATGTATTTGTATGTATTTGTTGGGATCGCTGTTTCGTGTACGGGAGAATGGGACTATAAGATGTTGTGGTAGGGTAAAGTTCAGGTGGTTGTGTTTTATTTTGTAGAAGAAGGTAAGTTGGTGTTGTAATCGTCTTTTGTTGCAACACCCTTATCGACAATCGGTTAGTATTCTTCGTTGGAATTTTAGTACGACCAACAGACGTTATACAGACGTAGGCCCTACGTACAACGGGTTAAAGAGCGCACTGCCACGGGTACTTTCGTGTCATACAGTACGTAGGCTCCTGCTACGATGAGTTTACGTTAACTTCTGCATTCTTGGCAACACACCGGCAGATGGTTTCATAATATTATGTATTTAATTCGTGCACATAATTCGTCATCGCGTGTAACCTGAATGCCACAGCAAGGTGAAAGGCCGGCCTGGCCGGGTTATCAAGCGCTAACAGCAGGGATTCCATGTTGGAACGACAAGCGCAGTTAAAGGATCACCCGCCGTGAACGAACATTGGCTAACACACGGAATCGTCTCATTATGATAATGCCGTTGAATTCGTAGCATTGATCGTGTCAGAACAGGACGCGGTCCCTCAGCTAGCTGTGGCCTTCACCTGGCCAGGCCAGGCCAAAAGGACACGGCTCATAAAGCCCAGACAGCAATTGGACATAACCTATTGACTTTAGCTAGCACGGCAGTGCCAGTCAAACGGTCGAGACAAATGGTGCACATATTTCGGATTATAATTATACACTGTCACTGCAATATAAAATTGTAATCTACGCCCAAGGCCAAGGCACTGGAATAAAGGTAAACAAAAACCGAATATCTTGATTCCTGTCTTCTTTGTTCCCTCCCGGCGCTTGGACAGAACATACAGAACATAACCATGCCAATACAACTTTACTGCTAAGCCTACCGATAATAACACGATCAAACTGCATTTAATGTTAAGCCTGTCATTACAGAATGTCCAATAACATCAACACGTGCTGCCTGTGGGCAAGCGTCAACAATTTACTAGACGACGAGACTCGGCGCATTTACAAAATAACTTCTGGCAATGCAAGCCTAAGCACAGACTACGCACGCCTACGATATATGACAGAATACTCACGTCAGTGGTGATCAGCAACGGGGGCGACTCGATCCTTCTTGTGTTCAAAAGCTTGTTGGTTCCCTTACAACAAGGAGAGTTACTGACGCTGTATTTCGCCGTTGGCGCTATTTATAGTAGTAAACAGTGTCACGTGACCCGCGTGACACAGCCGCCGCTGCACGTGTGCGAAGCGCAGCGATTGGTCGATGTTGAGGGGCGTTCACGCGTAGGTGCGTGCCAGGGAACGTGCCGGTTGACGGAAATTCCCATGACGCCCTTTGTTCTTCACGGTAGTGGAAAGTACCACAGAGTCTCAGACTCGATGAATGACGGTGGTTACTACGTTGTGACCATATATATAAATAAAACGAGCTAGTTGAACTAGTCTACAGGGGAATGATTAACGATGTAACCCTATGGTTGTGACATGACTTTTGGGTACATACCATCAGTGACTAGCGAGAGAGTAAATACAATTTGCTCAATAGGTTAATATCAGCGATTATATCGTCAGAAATCGGATAGGCGTAATGGCAAAATATGGATTCGTCATATATATTATAGACAGGGGCATAATGATTTGCATTGATTGTCTGTGAGAGTAATTAAAAAAATATTGAAAAATAACACAATAGAAAACAGCTATGGTAATATAGGCCTAGGTTTATATAGTGTAAACCTTGTGTTATTTTTTTATCATACATTACAAAGCATCACGATTGTTTGCATTTTTGTTCAACTATTAATAAGGCCTACTCGCTATCAGCAAGATGACAGTCAGGGAGCTGTAAACAGCAAGATGAATGAATACACATGTCCAGTTCGTTGACGATTAGTGGCTTATGGCGTCAGAAAAAACATACACCTTAATTAAACAATGAAAGATTCGCGGGGTGTTGGCTCACTTGACTTGTGTACATTAGAGTGTCACGCTTTGGCTTACACGCCATCTAGACACACAATGGTCACATAATGTTAGCTGTGAACATTCCAGGACACTAACAGTGACACGGTCATAGCAACAACAATTAATATCCAGGTAACGGTAACTAGGATTATTGTTATAGTCCGGACCAATTACAAGCAGTGCTGGTCATATATCGGCTGTGTCTGTCAGTGGCACCCACTGTAACTATAAAAACTGCTGATTGAAGAACCTCGATACCGCGAGGTGTAATATTACATTTCAAGTGCAATCTATACGCGTCAACACACCGCAGTTTCCGCGCTATCGGTGTCTTGCATTGTCTGTCTGATGTTTGTTACATACTTTATTCGCATATATCGAAACCCATTTTCTGCACAAAATGAAGCAAACAGTTTAAACAGGTGTAACATGGATACCAGTTTATGGTGCGCGATTCGCGTAAAGAGGATTGACAGAAGTCTTAGAACCTATAAAAAGGCCAGAAGTTGTTACAAGTATTGCACGACGAGCTACCTACGTCCACATTTATGGTTCAGCTCAGGGTATTTATAAAAAAAACACTCAAGGACGTTTCCCCAGCCCCACTTTTCGTCCCAATTCTTGATATCCTCCCAAACCCATTACCTTCACATTCCCCCCTGATTAATGTAGGCCTGTGTGGATTATTTTTATCAGTGTATTTGTTAGTTTTCACTGTGGATATCGTCCTGAAGCGGAACCCCCTAAAACGACACATCCGATGGTACAAAGACACACCATTCCCTTTACACCCATTAAATGTGTTAAGAGGAAGGTCCCCGAATGGCGCTTCTCACGGTAACAAAGGTCAGTGTCTGTAAAGCAGCAAGTTATGGAGCAGAACGCCCCAAAATGGCAGCACGTGCAATCTTTTCACAAAGGGGCGACTAAGTGGGAGGCAAACCCGAAAGGCTAGGTTTTGTTCCATAAAAGGGCAAATTGAAGTAGGTGAGGTCCGAAAAGTGCTGATTTCATGGTACAAAATAAGGCGGCTTTTCACAAAAAGCTTGAAAAGGGCAATTTCCTTTCAGTGGTTAAAATACAACTTACTGGAGACAGAGTTCAGCAAGTAGATCTGCCCTTTTCACAATAAAAGGGCAGGACATTGTAACAATGTCCTATGACGGTGGAAAGTCTTAGTTGGTGGTCATTCTGAGAGAGCACACTTTTATTTCCGCTATTAACGACACGTATCAACTTGTTAAGTAGGAAACTGGAACAGTGATGATTAACATTACATCACTTTTAAATTAAAAAAATTCACTGAAGTGGGACAAACAGACAGTGGAAAGGGATCACGAGCGTCTTTAAAAGGGGGCTACAAATTTACCAAAAAAATACCTGTTTACTTCGATTGAGTTAATGTGAAGGTAATAAATAATAAAGTTGTTTTGTAAAATTATATTTTAATCGAAATACGTGCCCCAAATGTGTGTGTGTGTGTGTGTGTGTGTGTGTGTGTGTGTGTGTGTGTGTGTGTGTGTGTGTGTGTGTGTGTGTGTGTGTGTGTGTGTGTGTGTGTGTGTGTGTGTGTGTGTGTGTGTGTGTGTGTGCACGTGTGTAAGTGTGTAAGTGTGAAGTACGTCAGTTATGAGAAACTAATACATTTGAAATGACAGCTAATTAAAAAAACATGTTTACTTCGACTGAGTTGAAGTGAAGGCAATAAATAACATGTTTATTCTGTAAAATTGTATTTTAATGGTAGTACGTGCCGATAACAACCCGACTCATTACTACGGTCGGGGACATTGCTACTGTGGCTCATGGGTCCGCACTGTTTATATATAAGGAGAGTGTATACTTGAGCCAGGTAATACTACTTTCTGTAGTGGAGTTTTTGGTCTCAATGATTTAGCAAGATATATATATATATATATATAAAATAAAATTTTATATATATATATATACACACATACACACACACACACACACACACACACACACACACACACACACACACACACACACACACACACACACACACACACACACACACACACACACACACACACACACACACACACACACACACACACACACACACACACACACACACACACACACACACACACACACACACACACACACACACACACACACACACACACACACACACACACACACACACACATATATATATATATATTAAATTGTATTTTATTTCTAAATTATTCGATTAAATTTGATTTATTCTTAATTACAGAACAATCGGATGACATTTTATTGTGAGTGTTGCAATTCTGTGGCAAGTGGCTAGCTTGCCACAGGCCTGCAACAATCACACTCTAACGTCCGATGCGAACCCTAAAATCAGTAAAAACTGTTAGCCTATAATAATATCAAAATAAAAAAGGTTTTAGTTTTCTTCTGAGGGGCTGTATATGAACTCCTGAAATTTCGCATCCAAGCCGTCTAGGATAAAAACTCTAACATACCCACACACATACAAGCATGCATACATACACACACATTCATAAATATATACACACGTACACACGTACACACGTACACACGTACACACGTACACACGTACACACGTACACACGTACATAAATACATACATCCATACATACATGCATACATGCATACATACATACACACACGCACGCACGCACGCACGCACGCACGCGCACACACACACACATACATACACATATGCATGTTATTATACATTATATACATTTTATTTATTAATATATACACGATAATAACATTAACACAATATTTTATAATAAGTATCATATTCTGTATCCTTCATTAAGCTTGAAGAAATTGTTAAAATGTATACGTCTTCATAATAATATTTTGAATATTTACATTGATATTTTGGTCTCTAAGGTGTCGATGTGTTGTCAATCCACACACTATAAAGACCTTCTTCCAGTGGCGTAGGCAGGATTTTCTATTGGAGGTGGCCATCCGGCATCCAAGCCAGCAATGATTAGCGGGATATGACACAGACCTCTTTTATGGGATTAATCAGCGAAATGCTACAATGTCCTCCAAACGATTACAATAATTAGTTATTGTGTAAATTAAGTGTAAAGGTGTACTCGACATATTTACAAGTGTTCCCAACCACTTGTGTATTCGATTCTTCACAACACAAAGACTAGAGTGTCTAATATTCGTGCATCGCATGATTCCGTCGCAATGCTGCATTGTGTCGGTTTCTCAAACCCAACTCGTTTATTAAAACTGAATGACATGACAACCAGGATTTGGTTTCTTTCGGAAGAAACCTATTTCTTCCGGGACGCCCGGAAGAAACTGGAAGACAGGGGTTTCTTCCAACTTCTTCCGGAAAAATCCAAAAGAAACTGGACGAAAGTAGAAGATAGGGTTAGACAATGGGAACTATTCTGATATATATTTTGTATTGATTTTATTCAATATATAAATATATTACGTTTCATGATTATAATATTAGGATAACATAAAAGTGTAGGCATTTGTGTTCATATTTATGTTTTTGCTCATTAATTGTGTTATTAGTCACCTAAAAGCAAAGTCCAGCATGGTTCCCATTTATCACCCACCATAAGCCATGTGTTGCTGCCACAATGACACATTTCATTCAATCAATATCCATTGAAACTATGTCCATCAATACATGTCCACTATGTCTTAGTTTTATGTTGTGTATTTGTGTTAATCACTTGTCATAATTGGGACAAAATATAAACTGAAAGATATGTTTAGAATATCTCAGTCATCGTCTGCTCATCAGAGCAACTCTGCTTTGAAATAGTATTTGTATTTGCACTACTGAACCAGTAAGATGTAGCTAACTGAACTAGGTGGCTGTCAGGCCTGGTGGACGTGAAGCAATTTAATGTTTTACTATGTGGGAACAGCAAGACAAACCTGACTGCCTGAAGTAAGAAGTCATAAGTTAAACCCACTTATTATAAAGAACTGTATTGTACCTGCACTGAAATGTACTACAACACAAGTGAAGATATTAGTACATAAATACCCACATATGCGTGAAACAAAAACTCGTATTTATTTTGTGCGATGGAGTTGCCATGTTAAAAACCATATTTGATATAAATATCACTAGCTTAAAATAATGTATAAGTATATTTTAGTTACATACATTTTCTTCCAGGACGGAAGAAACATGGACGAAACCATGGAAGAAACCGACCTTCGGAAGAAACTGCAAACCCTGATGACAATCAAGTTTACTGACCAATGTAGCTGCCAGTTCATCAAAAACTTTCATAGAAGCCGTCAAACTAAGAGAAAAACGACACCAAAATCACAATAACAGAAAGATACGAACCCATAATATCTACCTAAAGTCGCCATATTTATCATGCTACATCTCTCAAACCAAAAGACAAACAACATGACAAATACCAACACTTAGTCACTTACTCCGATGAAACAATAAACATTCGTACCTTAACAAGGATGATGAGGCGCTGGCGTTCAACCAATAACTCCATATCGCGGCGGCGGCGGCGGCGTTTTCGTTGCCCTGTCACCTCTTGGGCTACAGCCTGCTGGATGCTTATCGCCTATGGCAGAAGCGGCAGAAGCTGTGGCGGATTCCTCCACTTTGGGTAACTTAATCCCATTTGAATGATAACAAATGTCTTGGCCAAAGGGTAGGACTGGGAAGTCCTACACAGGCACCCCTATAAACTGTGTACCTTGTCACTCTATTCCTTCAAACAAAAGATGCAAGCATGCAACTTCCTTCTCGCAAAGCGACACCCAGGCGAGTTGACAAGTTGTTCTCCAGACTCTGGTATGCGATTACCGTACTGCGGTTCGAACATAGAGTTACATCATTAATCATTCCCCTATATAGTTCAACTAGCGTGTTCTATTTATATATGTGTGGTTTGAAACTGTCGCGCTTACATTTATCCAGGCGTTAAATAATATCCGGGTGACGTGTCTGCGCGTGCGCGTATCTAGGGGAATGTATTTAGTATCAGGTACGACTGTCGCATTTTCATTTATCCAGGCGTTATGTATGTTTATATGTGTGTATATATATATATTATTTATTAAAAAAATTTTGCTTCCCACAGACATAAACAATTTCTGTCGTAAAACAGTTTCCTCTCCACGCACACGTCACGTGGCTTACCCTTATACTTGGTCACAAATCTGAAACATCAAATTATAATTATGTACTCTAACTATAACGCTCGTATTACGACAACAAACGAAACATATTTAACTACTGGATGTTATTTATTACTATGTGGTCTACTAGTGCCAAGTATTATGCCTTACATATGCGCATAAACATCACCCGGATCAAATTTAACGCCCGGATAAATGTAAGCGCGACACCGTTCTGAAGGTGCCGATCCACTATCAGCCATTTCCGTACGACAATGCAGGATGTCTGATGTCTGACTCTATGTCTGGTGGCCTTGCGGTGGCCTGCTACTGCTATACGTCCAGACCGAGGTTTGGATGAAGGTCACAGTTTCCGAGCATGCCATATTTGAAGTTGTTTACCAAAAAAAAACGTCCCGTCGGTAGTACTAACATCACTGATATTGCATTGACACCGAAGAAGAAGTGAAAAGAACAGGCCGAGATAGTAAATACAGCCATAGTTGGACAGAAAGGAAGAACACGCTGCTTTCCACACGGCGCTGTCGAAAGAACTGCGTGCAGAAAATGCTGTTTATAAATGTGTATAATACTAAAATATTTCAGCGCTAAAGTATATCACCAGGTGGAAGAGAACCAGATTTGTGCGGCGTTTGAGTTACACCGTGGTGAGCAACGTGACCTCAGATGACCGATCAACTTTGACCCCTTTGCTCGACGCACGCGGCAACTGAATTACGTAATTAATAATTTTTATTTGCTGGAGCGACTGTTACTCCACTGACCTAGAGTATATGCTCCCCTACAGTGCTGAAAAGCGAGCGTACATCTGCGCGGGACCAGAGCTGAATAATTGGATTTGATCATTTGTCTGATTAAATGTTATAATAGACCATATGTAGAAATGTTTTGTTATAAACATTGCAGTATAACACAAAGGGCTACGTGGTTTTGATCTGTGTAAATGAATGAGAGTTTTTACATTTTATATTTTATTTAATAATATTATTTGAACTGTTATTGCACATAATTATACACGTTGACATGATAATATAGTTTTACTTATGTAATTCGTGATTGCATGACTCATTTCCATAAATGTATTATTAAAATAACGGAGTTACCCGGAGTTGCGTTGGGAAATATGTTTGGAAATGTTGACCCCCAAGATCCCCATCCTCCGTACGAATTTGGAACCACGCCAATGGGCCTGCTAGACTGCAAATAAAATGTCAGCCCCATATATACAAAACTGACTGGAGATAAGTGCCATGTTAAAAGTGTGACCCCCATACTCCCACCCCCGGACGAATTCGAAATATCAATCTTCAAACCATCCCAATGGGTCCGCTAGATTGCACAAAAATGCCTGCTCCATACATGAAAAACTGGCGCAGATAAGTGCCATTTTAAAATTATGACCCTTGACGAATTTTGGAGAAAACAGTTCTACATCTACAAACTACCCCAATGGGTCCCCTATATCACATACGAAAAGTCAACTCCATACATGACAATTTGGCAGAGATAAGTTCCATTAAAAAATTATGACCTCCCCCGAGACACCCACCCCCTGAATGTATTTCGAAAAGATCTACATTTACAAACTACCCCAATGGGTCCGCTAGTTCACATACAACATTTCAGCTTTATACATGGCAAACTGACATATATATGTCATTTAAAATTGTAACCCCCAGGATCCCCACCCCCGACAATTTTCAAAAAATCTAAATCTAAGAACCATCCCTAATGGGCCCGCTAGATCACACACAAAATTTCAGCTTCATACATGCCAAACTGACGGAGATGTGTGTCATTTAAACAATTACAAAACTAAGCGTATCATTAACGCAAACTATGATATAAATGGATCACGCATACTTTCGGCAGGCACAGTTTATAAGCTGGCCGAAAACAAGCGCTAACCTTTGGCTTGCACGCACGTACAGGAATACGTAACACGCAAAACGAAATCGGAACTTACTTTCAGACCGGAACATATTTCCAGACCGGTACAACGGCAGTTCCTGATAGTGGATCGACAACTTGACCCATTAGCCTATTGACCTACATAGGTATTTAGGTCAATGTATGGCTATCCATGGTTGATGTGACACAGACTGTGCCACCTTTTGTGAGGATACTAGATAAACGACCCATAAATGAACAAGTGTCGCCATAAAAATGGAACATATAACGGACTGCGAGGTTGACCTGTATACACTAAAAGACTAAACAATGTATGACATTATTACGTCATAAAATGTAAAGTTGCACATGCATATAGCTAAGAAAGTTCTTTGCCGACTCCAATCATCTCTTGAAACCAAACAAGATCCATTGCAATTTCACAATTGCATGTAAATGAACGTTACTGCTCGGTTACTTTAACATACAAAACTTGGATTATGATTCACTCGTGATGTACAATATACAGTCATACTTCTTCCATCAAATAATGTTCAACAACTGAGATTGTTTAAATGCTGTGTTGTCCTTAATGCCGCTGTAGTGCATTTCTGCTTCTGTTTGCTCCTCTTCCTGTTGTGTTCTTAAATGATCTATATTCTCTTTCAAGTATTAAGTCATGAACACTTCGACATGTAATATTTTATGATGAATACACATTTTTTATCAACAATCTGAATGGTCAATTATTCGCTTAAGTGTTTCGAGTAAAGCTGATGAATACTACTGGTCAATACGAGTGGACTATTCGGGGATACAAATGACACATGTATTCCTCATTCAAATCTTAAAAATAAACAATTTAACGAATTGTTTAACACCGTGCACAGCGATTCCGCACACGGTTCTGTGGCCCGTATGCCAGACGGGGTCAGCCCACTGTTGGTTTTCCCATAGGCGACCATGTTAACGTTTTGTCTGATTATAAGAAAACGTGACCTATAAACTGTCTTAAACTGCTCAGCTGCTGTTATCATCATCTCATTGACATGCCGATAGATTTTAACCAAAATTGCTTACTTCCAGCTCTCGTAAAATGCCTGTATCTGTGACACCCGTCAATATTTATAAATGCCGGCAAGAATTACTCCGCAAACAGGTCACACAGACAAATTGCTGCCAAATATCCTTCCGCTTATTCAAATCATCTAGAAATCCACCATTTTACAGTCAACACCTTCTACAATCACGCATGAAAATCTCCCTACTCAAATGCACTTATGTCACAGCATGTGAATTTTGTAAAAAATACACTGCACTTTTCTTCGTGCAACGGACAGGAAGTCTAACTAGAACATGACCCCAGATGTTAGCATGGCTGTACATAGAGCTGATTGTGTTGTTGATGAGCAGTAATTAGTGGCTACATGTGCATCAACAAATCGGCTCTATGTACAGCCATGCTAAAGTACATCCAGCCAGACGAGAAATATGAGAACCGTGTAATTTCCCACAAAATTATGGAAATGCCCTGGGAATTCAACAAGAGGGCCCCTTATAACAACAATAACGAGGGTTTAATCCTAGGGATTAGTAAATCCCTGGACTAAAAATGTTCTGGCATACGGACTAACTTAGTCCCAGAATTAGGTTGATCCCAGGTTTAACAAATCCCAGGATTAACTAATCCTGGGTCTAAGTTGGTCCATTTTTTTCTGCATACGGCTCATGTGAGACTGCATTGCCGACCGCATGACCTTATTTGATGAATATCATTCTTGTCGACTGTGCAGCCCGTATGCTGAAAACCACACTACCACAAGCTTAACGCAGCCGTTCACATTACTGACATATTTCTGCAAATACATAACAAAGTTATATTATGCAAACGTGAAATTTTCAGATGCATGATCGACAAATGAATGCGCCAAAAACTGCGCCGCTTCCACAGGGGTGTTCACCCGGTAGTGCATGACAGACGTTGAGGGTGGAGAAAGGGGTAGATCGCGTCTCCGATCGTTTGCCAGTTTTATAAACGTCACCGGCTGCTGTGGCACCCAATGTCACGACGTTTGCTTGGCCTACATAGCTGCTCATGTCAAGGTTCATAACACAATAACACAATCTGTGCATCAGTCAGTGTGTGACGTGTTTTAAAGATAAATGACCTATAAATCTACTCTTGAACAATTCTACCGTCCAAGCAAGTGTCGCCATAAAATTGAGATATACCACTTTTTATGGCACGGTATAGAACTACCACCAGTGTTGAGAGTGAAAATTAAAACAAAGCATGAAATTTAGTGAATATTAATTTATGTAGTCAAGGAGGATATCCTACCTAAGATAGTATTCTACGCAAAAAAAGTTGAACGGACATGTAAATTTACAGGTAGCTGCTACTGTTAGCATCCAAAGAATTCTCAGTGTGTGTGTGTGTGTGTGTGTGTGTGTGTGTGTGTGTGTGTGTGTGTGTGTGTGTGTGTGTGTGTGTGTGTGTGTGTGTGTGTGTGTGTGTGTGTGTGTGTGTGTGTGTGTGTGTGTGTGTGTGTGTGTGTGTGTGTGTCTGTGTCTGTGTGTCTGTGTGTCTGTGGGTCTGTGTGTCTGTGTGTCTGTGTGTCTGTGTGTCTGTGTGTCTGTGTGTCTGTGTGTCTGTGTGTGTGTGTGTGTGTGTGTGTGTGTGTGTGTGTGTGTGTGTGTGTGTGTGTGTGTGTGTGTGTGTGTGTGTGTGTGTGTGTGTGTGTGTGTGTGTGTGTGTGTGTGTGTGTGTGTGTGTGTGTGTGTGTGTGTGTGTGTGTGTGTGTGTGTCTGTGTCTGTGTGTCTGTGTGTCTGTGTGTCTGTGTGTCTGTGTGTCTGTGTGTCTGTGTGTCTGTGTGTCTGTGTGTCTGTGTGTCTGTGTGTCTGTGTGTCTGTGTGTCTGTGTGTCTGTGTGTCTGTGTGTCTGTGTGTCTGTGTGTCTGTGTGTCTGTGTGTCTGTGTGTCTGTGTGTCTGTGTGTCTGTGTGTATGTGTGTCTGTGTGTCTGTTGTGTGTGTGTGTGTGTGTGTGTGTCTGTGTATGTGTGTCTGTGTGTCTGTGTGTCTGTGTGTCTGTGTGTCTGTGTGTGAGTGTGTCTGTGTGACTGTGTGTGCGTGTGTCTGTGTGTGCGTGTGTGTGAGTGTGTGTGGGGGTTTGGGTGTCGTGTGTGGTGTGTCTGTGTGTCTGTTGTGTGTGTGTGTGTGTGTGTGTGTGTGTGTTTGTCTGTGTGTGTCTGTGTGTGTCTGTGTATGTCTGTGTCTGTGTGTATGTGTGTGTGTTGTGTGTGTATGTGCATGCGTCCGTGCGTGCGTGCGTGTGTGTGTGCGTACGTGTGTTAGTATCACTGAAAAAAAGCTGCTTTACCTTTTTAATTGCACTCATTCAAGTCACCACCATTTTGATTATCATAAAATACTAACAAAGATGTATACTACATTTATTGTCTATGCTCGCACTGAGTCAGAATAATATATCATCTAACTGTGTTCCGGCATCTTTATGTGTCAACATTTCCCGACAGATTTTATACTGCAGAATTTACGATAAAATAATATTATGCCCTTACCTTGCATTAACAAAATGACAGACACGTAGATACTCAGCGAAACTTACGAAGACAAAAAAAGAGAGCAAGCAAGTGAAGTACACACAATCAATAGTGTTAGTTGTTTGCTTTTAAGAGGAATGTCATTTGACAAATGTTATTGTTGTGTTATTTGCAATAGTGAAATAAACATGCTATGAAAGTACGTGTGTAACATCAAAGTCAACCAAAGTATCTCGTGTATGATGTCGACTTGAGTGTCATATTTGTTGTACATGCGTGACTGTCCAAATCTTAAATAAACAATCCAACGAAATGATATGACATAAGAAGCGATACTGAGTCGGTGACCTAGACCTATATATATCGTATTTTCTCCCTCGGTTGTCATCGCACCGGTCAAGTGTCTCAACCACAACGATGTTCATGACCCTTCTGTAAACGACTTACGTCAATATCACTGTCATAATAAAGGATCAGTTAACAGTACTGAAATGTATATGTAAATATCTAAAAATAACTATTATGCAAATGGGACAATTTTCTGATGCCCAGCAGTACCACCACGCTTCTGTCACCATGCGGTTGATAACCTTCACGTATTATATTATTATGCTTCCCAGAGAAGTCGAAATGATGTTCAATTGAACAGGTCTGCCAGGGAGTAAAGTGTAAAGCGCTTTGAGCAGTCCTGATGACTGCTTGGATACTGCGCTATATAAGAACTTAACTTAACTTTTTTACTTTTATATGCAATAAAATACACAGCGTGACTGTGGCAGTCGTCACTTCGTGCACACGGCGCGTTCGATTTCAAGCGTTTTTGTGTGTTACGGGGAGTGATTGATGATGGACATTCCTGAGACTGTGTCCGATTTTCCCAGAGGTCGAGTGGCAAAATGCACCAACGCATTCTTTGCAATCTTAACCGTATAAAACATGTGTAGATTGCTTGTCTTATTGTTTACCAGTCTTGAGAACGTAATAAAACGGTTAGTAACTTGAAGTCAGACTGCCATTCGTAACACGCGTGACAGCTATTTTAGGCAAATGGGTTAATTGTTGAGGTTCAGCGACATACTACACCAGATTACTGAGCTATGTGAATGCTCGGCGACACAGCGATGTATAGTATTTCACCGTGTTGCGTCGAAGCAGTTTTGTCACTACCTGGTGTTGGCGACATAATATAATTTTTTTTATGATAAGCCAACCAACCAGACGTTACATGGAAATATACTATTCGTTTAAAGAAGATTTTAAGGCTGCGTACAAGGACCAGATGCTGAGTGCAGCTATGTGTCACGAACGGCTCTGTACAAGGATCAGACGTTGAGTGCAGCCACGCGTGACGACCGGTTTCAACGCGAGCTCACTGACAACGTCGATACAGAGTTGGGTGCTATGCGATCAAACCCGAAACGCACCAACGTGGCCGGTTCTACCTATTTGTTATGTACCCGATGTGCGTGACAGCTGTACGGATGTTCGGTGAAACCAGTGGTAGACTAACAATTGTGAATTGACAGCTATCTCAAACACTTGTTTACGCCGCGGAGGTGTTAGTTGGTGGTGAGACGATAAATAAACGGTTTGTTTACATCGGGAATACACAGGGTGTGCTCGATACTCCCCTGCAGCTATCATATTGATTAGTATAGTACGACAACCTGCGTGAATCCACAGTTTCATTGTTCGTTTTCTTCCTTGTAGACTGGGGAAAGCAATGCACCGGATTATCATAATATTATAGTAACTGGGGTCAGTGATTTGAGATGTCTTCCGAAGAAGGGAATATGTGACAATCGTACGGAGAGTCGAATCACCTTTGGCATAGAAGCTGCCTTCTTTGTCCCTGCAAGTCCTCATCCCGGATGTAAAGGTACAAGGAGGCGAATGACATGCACCTGTGTATAAAACGGATGCATGACTGGGTATTAGAGGATGTCATGTTATAATACTGTTAAACACGGATACTGCAGGTCAGCAGGTACATACGTGATATTGTGCAAGAGATGCTGGCTCGGTGACACACGGGCGGCTACCACGTGGACGTTCAGCGATAGCACGACAAAAAAGGTTCATGAAATAGTGATGAAGTCGGACAATATTGGAAAGGGAAGCACCGTGCGTGGAAGCAGTTTGGTGAAACCACGGTGTGTGTTTACGTGTGCGTGAGCGTATGCGTATGTATGTGTGTATGCGCGCATGTGTTTTGGGTTTTTCATCCTCCAACAGTACCCCCTTGAGACACCCAAAACCACCAACAGCACCCCGTTGACCCCCGACTTCATCCCCTTGATATCTCCAACTGTGACCCCATCGGACTTCCAACTGTATCCCTTCATAACTCTAACTGCACCCTCTCTTGAAGGCTCCAACTGCACCCAACCCATCTGCTTTAGTCAAGCGGAACTCTTTTCCCGCGAGAGGGGAGAATCATTCGCATCAATCGCACGCCCCGCTCACAGTGCTGCGTACGTAATGTTGAAAGATGTGCATGTATCTACGTGTGTTCGTTCCTTCCCTTTTTAGTGCGTACGTCAGTACACGCGTGTCAGTTAAACACTCTAACGAAGCGTAAAGGGTCTACACTGTGCAGGCGTACATACTCGTGTTCTGCCACCGTGTAAAAACATAAGTTCTTATACAGCACAGTATCCAGTCCTCAAGACTGCCCAGAGCGCCGTAAACTTTACACCCTGGCACAACTGTTCAATCGAACACCATCTCGACTTCTCAGGGAAAGACTCAGCCACGCTGCAATTAATGCGGGTAGATAATTTGACCACACGAATGTCCACCACTGTCTGTAGCCAGGTATTCATTCATACAGTTGAGTGAACTAGAGCAAAGTGGAGTGAACGAACTTACCCAAGGTTCGACACTGCACAATAGGATTCGAATCCGGGTTCTCTCGATTGATAGTCCGATGGTCTATTCACTGCGCCACTGAGTAATCACCCGTTCCTCCCGCTGCGAACCTTAATGGTCGCTCTAGTACATAAATAATTCGCCAAACAAAAACTCACTGCACTTTTGATAACAGTGGGTGTTTTATGAGTACCAAACACAAAAATTAGAGCAGGACGTGTTTGACAACACTAGGTGTTCTATATGTAACCGGTAGGGTTACTGACGAATTAGTTAATTATTTACTTCCATTATTCCCAAACTCCAAGTACTCTTTTTGTTCTCATTACTTTTAATGTGTTAAGTCTGTAGACCCCATTTCACCAGTGTAACACCTATGGCCTGGACAAGCCTATAAGTCAGCTTCCCCTGTGGTGACAGTTTCCCCAGCAGTCACCAAGGGAGGGTCATACCCCGGTCACTAAGCCAGGATTATGCAAGAGACGCCTTCACAGAGTTTCCGAGAGAAGCTGGACAGTCGTAGTGCTCCAGTGTTTTTCCACGAGGTTTTGTGTTTTAACAGGGAGAAAAAACACAAATGAAGATATAAGGTGGGTGGATTGCTGTGGGTAGGTCTGTTAGTTGGTATGTGTTGACAGTGTGGGCGGAATTCCCCCAGCACTCACAGCTGTTTGTATTACTATATATAACAGATTAAATTCCACTTTTTGGGATAAGGAAGCACTATCTACACAATTGCATGGTTCCTAATCTAGTAATTAGCGTGAGTCTTTTTTAATACTCAATAGCAGATCATTGTGTTGATTAAGTTTAAATGTTCCCTGCTGAGATGTTGGCACAGCAGGCTGTATGGTGTGTCTGCAGCGGTGTCGGTGTTGACTGTCAGTGGATAGACCGATTACCCATTGAGTTTAGCAGGGTAGTTTCAACAGAAGAGCTATTAACGCCCAGTGTAGTGGGTAATATATTATATATTGATAGGATAGGTTAGCAGAAGAGTGTTTAATCAATGTTTTAAGCAATAAGTTGATTTATAATTGTTGTTAGCAATTACACTTACTTGCAAATTTAGACAAGTCCAGCTTATATGACACTTAACAGGTGTTCTCACAGCAGAATCATGCTATATTAGTGCATTTTAAAGGAATCGTTATGTTAGCATACATATAATGATATAGTGTTAGTCACTATTTGGTTTATTCATTTATAACTGATAATTGGTTGTATATCAGTTACCGAGTCTTGTTACTTAGTGCAATGCTGTGCAGTATCATATTTCACTTGCTTGTTTATTTACAGGCAGTGCATGGTGTGATTGCACTGAGCAGTGCTCAGGCACTGTGTTAGACTGCAGTTCCCAGTTGGGGTGAGCATTGTTACTTTCAATGTCATGGTGTATTACTAATTGGTTAGAAACAATTAGTCTGACAATAATATGCAGCTGTATTAAGGAATTAGAGAAAATGCATGCGTTTAATATTGATTAATGGACTCGTATTCTATGTGGATGATGAGCCGTTGCATGACGATAATGGTCATGTATATACGTACCGATGCTTTATTATGCATAGAGGAGTGTCTCATATACGTGTGTTTAATTGTAGAGGTATTACAACCGAGTTAATGATATTTACGATGCATTTGAATGTATTTCTTGATTTGGGAAAACAGTGTTTAAACTAATATAGACCTATGTGTTATTGATAGTAAGTCCGTCAAGGAGTATTGTCGTCTGGATATGTAGTTATAAATATCACAGGTGCTAGCCTGCTATTTGGTATCTGAGATGATCTATATGCACTTTAACTGTAACAAACTTATGCAAGGAATATTATGTTTAACGCTGTTGTAGAATGATCCTTTGTATCCATTGTTGCACTTGTCCTAATCATATGTTATTATGTTGCAGGTTTTATTTTGTATTTTAGATTTATAACACAATAAATGATAGTCATCACTTAACCGTGTTGTCTGTCTTCATGGTAAATCCCCCCGCTACATATGTGTAGTAATCACGCTTGCGTACAAGTAGAATAACCTGTGCTTGTCGGCTGTTTCGTCACCGATGTCTGCGCGTGTAGTCGGTGTATCGAGCACAATTCTCTTGCGCCCTCAAGATGTGGTCTTGGTAGTCACTAGTCTAGTAATTATACGCGCTTATTTTGCTTCCGCGTTCTGTGGTTAACGTGTTATCATTTACATATCTTGCCCGCTATGCACTCCATTCAGAACAAGATCTTTTAATAAACAGACTGCGCACAATCCTCAAACTATTAACAAGATAATTACTTCTGAACTCGATATAACAGTTATGTTGTCATTGTTAATATTATGTAGCGATATGATCGATGTGACGATACGATCAAGGCAGTCGTCGTGACATCAATGGAGGAGACGTGACAAGTCCGGGAATTGACGTACGTGTGCAAATAAACGATCGCCACAGTTTTGATTATATCGGACTTGCCGCTGTGTATACCTACCAGGCTACAAGGAGTGGCCGTGTGATTCAAACCGGGTCAAGATGTGATATGGTTTGTGTAATGTTTTGTGGGTTATCCGGTTTAAGAAATTATGTCATCAGAAAGTCTGTCACGTGCATGGCAGGATCAAACCGTGTTGGCTGCAACTTATTGTCAGACAAATGTGTCCCTCCCTGCCACTGTTAATAAAAAAGGAACACAGAATGAATCCCGTACTCTCGCGTTGAGGTCTGTGATGTACAATTCGAGCAACTTGGCCAGAATTAAGGCCTTTTGGTTGAGTGATGGTTTAAGATAAAACACAGGACGTTATCCAGCGCGTTTTTGTTGTGTGTCACACACGTTCTTTTTCAGTGCATCTCACGTGGATTCCATCACGCGCGGTAGTGTAAACCAAGCGAAAAAATAACAAGTTAAACACCTGTCAGAAATTGTAAGCTGCAGCTCCCGTGTACACCAGACTAATTAGTTGACAGTTATTTTATGTGAGAACTGGCGAGGACACTGCCTCTTAACAGTACACCATGTTAAACACCTGTGACAACTCAGGCCGTAGTTTAGTGAAATAAACTGGCACGCCACTCAACGCGTCTAAATCGCGATTCACAAACGATATACAACTGCGTTACACGCTAGGACTGACGCCTGATGAGTGCAAATGCCGCCGCGAACGGGTGGACATCTTCAACACTCACCCTGTATATGTTCGTTGCCCCTATGTTAGACAGACAGATGATATCCGTCGACATATAACTGCATACCACCGAGTGAGACCACCAAGTTCACCCTTGAGGCTCCAAAGAAACCTTTAACTCACTCCCCCTTGAGACCACCCACAGACCTCCCCCCTGAAGCTGCAAAAACCTCCAAATGTACTACCCCCATGATACTTCCAACTGGACCATCCTTGAGGCCCAAAAAACTCAAACAATAGTGCAGCTTCAGACCTTCTACTGCACCACATTGTCTGATTGAGGCTCACAAAACCCAATTGCAACCCTCGGGAGACATCGAGCGGAACTTTTTTTTATCAGCGGGGAGATGCGTATGCCCCCATTGCACCTTAGCTCACGGGCCTGCTATGTTGAACATAGATATCAACACTAACGTATTTTATGCCCTCTAGTTCTATGTTTTATTTGAGGTTGTCAGTATGAGCATTTATAGACGTCGACACCGTAATGTGAAGGATGTGACTGGACGCGTTTTAATGTTGCAAGACCTCAGCATTTTTGGGACATCGGACATTGTTTTTTTCTTGAAATGTCCCTGTATAACCTCACTGTTGCATTTTAGCATGACTATTGGGTGGTTGAGATTGACCCCCTGTGTCCCCTCTTCCGAGATCCTAGATATGTGCATTAAATCCTGTCCATATTCGTTATTATTATTTCTTTATATTTCGACAATATAACCGCCCTATACTTTACAATATCATATTTACTATCATAGCTGATGCAACATTGGGCATATGTTACAAGGAGGAAGTTGACATGGCCAAGGTCGTGTCGGAGCTACAATTATAGCCCACGTACTCGGTGTGTATACCCAATCATTGACCATGAATTGCAGAACATGATAAGACAACACATGAAGCATGACGGACTCACGAAATAGAACATGATTGAAAGATTGTCTGCATAATTGACCTATAAACCGATTTACTTATTACCGGAGACGTACCAAACACATTTGTCATTACAGGAAGCAAATACATAATTATAATATGTATTCTAAGTTCATTTGTATGACGCCATTGCTATCGTGGACAATACGGAAACAATTTCATCATTTCGTCGTTTGGTTTCATGCTGATATCAAGTATAAGAAATGGCGCTTGGAAACCAGTTCATCTATACTGTGACGTTGACGTTTCCCTAAGGAACATATAAAGACACATACATAATATCTTAATGCTGTTGTATATAACTTGATGTCAGCAAATCTGCTAAAAGTAATAAAATACAGGACTTACATTGACAGCTACATGCGTTTGTCATTCATAAAGAAATAATGTAAACTTTTGAGTATTTACATTCAGCCTTGTCGATGGGCCGAGCCCATCTGCCTTAATTTCTTCAATAGCACATTTGAACTTGCGAAAAAGAGATAGGGCCTACTGTTTCAATTGTTCCAAACAATATCAGAAAAAATGGTTCCTGACAGGCCGACTGAATACTAGCCCAGTTGAAACTGTGATTGTCACAAGTGAAGAGCAGAATCGCGTATGTTATACGATGGTATCCGCTTGGAGGGTAAGTGGACCGTCGATTCGGCGCCCCCTGACCATGCGCCCGGGTGCGAGTGCAGTCCCTGCCCCCTGATCACTACGTCACTGATATGGGTAAGAAATGACGGAACACTATCAGTCGAGACGAGGGCAATTTACAATCTGCCTCACGTGTACGATGACGTCATTCAGTGTCATAAGTACTGAAATAGTCGGCGTGCAAAGCTAAGAAAGTCTTTAAAAGGTAAAATACCGTTTGAATATGTCAAAATGAAACATTTTGAATTACGAAAGAACCATCCTGAATAATACTCTACCCCCCCCTTTCTCTCTCTCTCTCTCTCTCTCCCAAGTTCCCTCGCTCCCCCCTCGCTCCCTCCCTCGCTCGCTCGCACCTTCCCTCTCTCCCTCCCTCCCATCCCTCCCTCCCTTCCTCCCTCCTTCTCCCTTCTCTCTCCATTCCTTCTCTCTCTTTCTCCTTTCCTCCCAACCTCCCTCCCTGTTTGGTGCAGCTAACACGAAAGGTTGTTTGGTAATCTTTACCTTAGTCGTTGGAACCAAACCGGAGGTCTGAGCAGCTAGGTGATAGTTGAAAAATGCAGGAGACTAACCAAAAGTAATAGATAGTTAACCATACAATTCAAATATTTGCATAGAGAGAAGGTTGATCATCATCATATTCAACATCACCAACATTTTACAGGGAATGAAGGCTACTGGCAGCTGTCGACCCGGTCTAACTTTAATCGTCCCGGTCTAACTTAACCGGTTAACGTTTGGGCTAAAAATAACCCCGTTCTTTAGTCTTTGTTTGGCGTCATATCCCGCTATCAAAGGAGTGTCAGACACAGCGAACTGCTGCGAGTCTGCACAAAACAGACACCAGACGTATTCAGGTGAGAACTGTGCAAATAACAGATTCACGTGCAGTGAACCACGGTGACACGTCTATTATACTGCGGCATGTTTGGCTGAGCGATATCTTTGCAGAAAGACCCACCACGGCTGAGTTGCTATGATAGAACGGCAGTCAGCAACCCTTTTGAATAGAGTGCTAAATTAGTGGTATTTAATCCTACACTTAACATACGAGGACACCAAGCGAATATCGTGCTATTATATTACTCATATCATTAACACAACGTGATATGCTTCATCAAACATGTAAATATATCTTCTCTAAATGCATTATTATTAGCAACAGTCGAGCGCAGTGGCGCGGAAGCTAGAGAAAACCTAGGTTCGAATCATGTGCTGCGGTGTCAAACCATGGGCAAATTCGTTCATTCTACGTTGTTCCAGTTCACCTACTGTATGAATGAGTACCTGGCTATACACAATGGTGGATAAATGTGTACGAATAGTCCTCGCGCATTAATTGTAACGTGTAAAGCCCCTTCAGCAGTCCTGAAGACTGGATACTGCGCTATATAAGAACTTACCTTTTACCTTCACAGTCACACTCTGTGGCGTACGGTCGATCACGTTGTTTTGTCTCTGGCTTACATCTACTGCAGTGTTCGTAACAATTATGGTTTATATGTGGCACTGTTATCTAGACAGACGTTGTCTGCAGTTGACTTTACGTTGACTGAAGACGTTTTCCACAAACACTCAGTTTTTTTATCATTGGCGGAATCATTTCAGCACACGCACACTTTTTCAGTTAACCGACTGCGCATATTAATTATATTTGTTATTATTCCCACACCACGTCTACTTTTAACATAAATGAACCTGTTTGGAGATGGACTCAACACTATGAAGGAGGAACCTACATTCCACCCTATCGCGTCATTCTTCCAACATAACCTTTTGGGGCGTTTGAGGTGATCGTAAACTTCCTAGCACACATTGGAGAATTGATCCAATACTGACAATATACGGGCAAATACCGTCTGTAACCGTACAGCCGGTATAGAGCCAATACAATGGACATGGGTCATTCCTTGTGAACGCAATCAGTGGGTGCGGCACTCATCTCTTCAATTTTTTATGAACTTTTTAATGAACCAGCTTGGTGAAAGCCTTTGGAAAGATAAGCAGGAATCCGACATTTGGGTGTTCTAGCTTCAGTAGTTTTCAAGTTACAGCTGTTTGAAATTTGGGACTAAAATTATTCACATTTCACAGGTTAATATCTTTTGTACTATTTAACCTTTGTCAATGAAACTTTGTGGAATTGTTCTCTACAGTGTATAGATCACAAACAAGTAGAACGTAAATACAGTGTACGGTTAATGTGCACCAAGTTGATCAACATAATGATTTATTCAATAAATCACTCGCGAGAGGGTTTCCAGACCTTGATTGTGAGCAAAATACACAAACCCCAGAAACTAGTTGTATATACACCCTGTAATTGGTATACACACATGCAAGTGTGCAAATCAGAGTAATATGGCAGGCAGGATTGACCAACTTCCGACCCAAAAAAGTCAATGAGGCGTAGCATGTATTGTTACAAAACGTTTTCTATGTGTAAGCTTGTCCCTATAACACAAATAACTAATAACTCTCAATATCCTTCCATGCTTCCTTTACAACAAAAATGGGATACTTCTGGGTGCCCCAAATTTTTCAATAAATCACTTGCGATTCACGAGAGGGTTTTCAGGCATTGATTGCGAGCTAAATATAGACGCATATATGCATACCAGTGTGTATTATCAGGGCAATGTGACATGTCTGACGGTCTTAATTATGAATCTACACACATTCAAAGGTGCTATGTTATAATATATATCTATAACATTTAAAAATTCCGACCTTAAATAGTCAGTGTGGGGTAGAAGATATTGTTATGAAACTTTTACTAGACATAAACCAGTCCTATAACACAAATAACAAGTAACTCTCAATACCCTTCCATTCTTCCTTCTCAAGAAGAATGGCCCTTGGGTACCCCAAATTTATCAATAAATCACTTGCGAGAGGGTTTTTAAGCATTGATTGTGAGCTAAACATACATGCTGTTGTTA